>MQTX01000057.1:330233-611166 GCA_009735665.1 Angiostrongylus cantonensis
AATTGCGTCATCCTTTATGCTTAGCGCTTCTAGGATTTTTAGGCAAAGATTTAATTTGCGTGATTTTTAGGCTTTTTAAGAAATGATATTACTTAATACAAGCAGTTGTGCAGTAGTTTTCGTAGATAATAATAAGGGATGCACTGTCTAGTGAATGAAATGAGTAGACAAAGACCTCCAAATAGGCCACCCATTTACTCGAAGTTTGTCATTGTCGCTAAAGATGGGTGTTGTCCATTACCTCGTTTTTTATTGTTTACAAAGTACCATTAAGTACGCTGCTGATTTTTTAATACTCATTGGAATAACTTCTGTCAAATGGCATACATATTGCATTTGTTGGTGAAGTGTCGCTTCAAAGAAGTGGTGAGAGGTCGAACTGTTGCCATGAACCCAAAATCTCGGGGTATTTTTCTATACAAGTTTACTACAAGTTTTTTACAGATTCCTAAATTGGAAATGACCACGTTGATCCAACCAATCACTAGAACCACCCTTCGCATTGAGCTGACAATAACTCCAGATTTTCAGTGGGATGAAAAGTAATGTTTTTTTTTTGAGTTCTTTGGAGAGACTTTGTACTCAGTTTAAACAACGAATTTCAAGAGTACATGGAAGTGCAGAAGGTTTCTGGATTTTCGTGGAGGACGTCGATGGCGAACTAATACTTCATCACGAATATTTCCTTCTGAAGCAGTGAGTCGGAGTTGATATTCATGATACAATATAACGGCGTCTTACAGTACTGTGCAGATTTTTTCTTTCATCTCTTTAAGTTGGGGCTATATTTGTGCAGATTTCCAATTATTGTATTCGAATATGACCATTATAGGAAATTTTGTACTGAAGAACATGTCGTGAAGATGTTCGTTCCTGTATTTGACCCTCTACCGCCATTATACTTCGTGCGAATTGTGTCAGATAAATGGCTGGGTTCGGAGACGGTGATTATTTTGCGTTTTCACAATAGGAAACACTATATTTCTAGTGCTCTGCTGCTTGTTCCTTTTAGGTTCTTCCTATATCTTTTCGGCATCTTGTACTACCCGAAAAATATCCTCCTCCGACCGAGTTACTGGACTTACAACCTCTGCCAATATCAGCTCTAAACAACAAGAATTTCGAAGCTGTATTCCAAGCCAAGGAAATAAAGATATTCAATCCAATACAAACACAAGGTTCAATTAAATATAAATATTTAGTGAACTCGATGATTGTTAGTCATTCAAAAGACCGTTTCTAACCTAACATCGTCACCAGTTTTCCAAAGACCGCATTCCAATTACAGTAGCCTATCTTGGCACTAGTAGTCAAGTTGTTTTCTTCCAGTGAAATGTGCTTAGTGAGCTGACACGAGGTTTTTAACATTTTTTTTCCTTGATTTTTGGAAGATACGCCTCGGCAACTTTTCTTTCTTCTAGACGATTTGTTATACAATGTTATTCCGTAAACATTCTAGTGCAAAACTCATGGGTCCATCCCCGCGCTTCTGGGCCACTGAGCCCTCTATCCCTCCGGGGTCTGCAAATTGGTACCAAACTTGTCTGGGAGGATAGCAGCACTGGCTCGATACATCGGTAGGCCACCGCGAATCATTGTAAAGGCCAGATATGTATCTAGTCACCTTCAGCGATGTTTACTGATAGCGAATAAATGGCGTATCATCAGGAAACCGTTTTTGCCGGGACGTCACCATCGAAAACAAGGAATGTGTGTTAGATCATCGCCGAGAGCTTTGTCCTTTTATGCTTTTTAATGAAATCAGCAGGAAAGTCAACATGAACAAGACCCTAAAATGTTATAATATGTTCATCGTTTTCTCTTTCTAACAATTGAGGCCAATGATACGCTACTTATCATCCTATGCGAGCAACATATGGGTCACCTCACTCTTAGATAAAACAAAAATGGCTCTGAAGAAGGTGGATTTGCCGGGACGTTACCATCGAAAACGAAGAATTGTGTGTTAGAAACCGTGCGTCATTCTATCAAGAACAATTCATAAGAACAGAATAACTGGTTTTTGGTTTGCCATAGAATATCTCATATCGCTTTAAGTTTATTGTAGCAGGGTTTTGTGACTTTTCAGTTGAAGTCATTATTTGTCGGTAATTTTTAGTATTCCGAACGGTATATGAGAGTAATGACAACGTCTTGATAGCGGCTCCAAATGGTTCCGGAAAAACAGCATGTGCTGAATTGGCAGTTCTTCGGCATTTTGACAATCATCCTGATGCAAAGTGCGTCTACGTTACACCCATGGAGGATATGGCTTTAAAGGTAAATATTAGAAAGACAGGATAATCAGCAAGTTTGGGTCCACGTACGATGTATTAACTGTGGTTTTGATGGTTCATATTTTATTGAAGCTAAAAGAAAATCAGTCGTGGGATATAATTTCCATAATTCGTTGTACAGGTATACAACGACTGGCAGGACCGAATTGGTATTCCGCTTGACAGGCCTGTGGTACTCTTAACTGGTGAGCCATCGACTGATCTTAAGCTGTTACAACGTGGCAAATTAATAATTGCTACTCCTGAAAGGTATAAGACTTCTGTAGTCATACAGACCTGCAGTCATATTGTTTTTTCTTACATTTTTAAACGTTTTTTTATGCGCACATTGCTTGAAAAGTGTATAGGTTGTTAATGCAGATGGGACAACGTTTCTCGTCGATGGAAGCAACGAAAAAATGTCCAAGCTGTAAAACTTTTTGTTGTAGATGACTTGCACATGATCGGAAGCACAGTTGGAGTGTGTTTAATTCCTATTTTTATTTTTGGGTCAGCTGCTCCCAAAGGACGTTCTTATTCCGAGATATTTAGCCGGTTTTGGAAGTGATCTGCTCACGAATGCGGTACATGTCTGCTCAACTCGATACGACGGTTCGTATTGTCGGTTTGTCCTCTTCGCTAACCAATGCTCGTGACGTTGGTGCATGGCTTGGCTGTTCAGCAGCAGCGACATTTAACTTCCTTCCCAATACTCGACCTGTTCCTTTGGAACTCTACATACAGGTGTTCAGTTCTTAAATATTTTCGTTTTTAAAATGGGTTCCCTATTATGTCGCTTAAGTTTGGAGAACAAGAGAAGTTGCTGGTCTTTCTAGGGTTTCAATTTGTCACACACGGCTTCACGATTAGCTGCAATGGTACGTCCTGTATATCAGTCAATCAGTCGTCATGCTGGAAAGCTGAATCCAAAACCAGCATTGGTATGTTCATCCAAACATTTCATATTTAACCATTTATTTATCATTTCTTGTTACAGGTATTTGTGCCTGGCCGTCGTCAGTCCCGTTCCACTGCGATTGACTTGCTAACAATGGCACATGCAGATGGATCTCCTCAAAGATTTCTTCATATTAACGAGAAGGATGAAACATTTGTAAAACTTTTAGACTCTTTGCAGGTAAGTGTGATCACTAAAAAATTATTATATCTATTGCAGCTGTTTTTCTTAGGACCAAACTTTACGGGAAACTCTATTATGCGGAGTTGGCTTTCTACATGAAGGAACTCATGCAAAGGATTTCCAAATTGTTGAGAAGCTTTTCAGCAGTGGTGCTATTCAAGTGAGTTCTTCAGAGTCGAATTTTAAAGGGTTCAACCCTTATTTTTTTTCATTTAGGTATGTATCGTTCCTCGTACAATGTGTTACCAAATCGACATGTCGGCATATCTTGTCGTTATTATGGACACGCAATTTTACAATGGAAAATATCACGTATATGAGGATTATCCCATTGGAGACGTGTTGCACATCGTTGGACTTGCGAATAGACCTGGTAGAGATCCAGATGGTGAGTGCTTAGACATTAAAAATATGTTACTATGAGCAAGACAAGGTTATAGTAGAGTGTACTGTTGATGTAGTACACCTACCAGACAGGTGAAAAGTTCCATACCAGGAAGATTTGTTGAAGTGGTATTTACTGAATTTGTATCCATGGTGTGTACACTTACGAAGTCATAAGGATTGCTTTTGCAGTTATTTTGAAAAATGCAGGTTAAAGATTGGGTAAATCGTATAGTCACCTGCATGACTTAAGTATGCAGTATTTCTGCGCAGCAGTTCCCTTTCGTTGTGGCTATAAGTAGACCACTGATGAATAATTGATGGAATTGCAAGGAAAGTATGCAGAGAAGAGTGTATTGGATGAGATAGAAAGTGTCGAAGGGAGTACAACAGTTGTGAGACATAGCTAATCTGATCTATGGGGATACTTTTTTGCTATTTGTTTTTATTTTGCAGAAAAAGTGAATATTCAGTATTGAATTTTGCGTTGTGAATACCTTTTTTTCTTAAGATGTGTTCTTCGTCAACGGTAAAAGTTGCCCAATTTATTCAATTTTTTCTTGCTTTAATCACGCTTTCTTGAAGGACTTCTATTAGTGTACTAATTACGTAATGGGCTAATGATCTAACTGACGCCCCAATACGAGCCATTCACGAGCTGCTCATAGAACATGAAGAGAAGAACATGAAGACGCGTGACTTTTCGATTGAACAGCTTATGAGTCTCCTAAAAGACTCCCTTAGCTGTTCGATTTTTTAGTAGTCTGAAAGGGATTACTCGCATATCAAAGGATTGGAAATGGGAAAGCGATTGGCTGAATACTTTGATATTGGTTAATACCTAAAGTGTAAGTTTCTGTTCTCGATAGTCGTCCTTTACTATCGATACAAAGATAGTTGTTCCATCTGCTTTGCATAAGAAAAGGTGGACAAGTGCTTAGAATTGTAGAATTAACAGTCAGAATATATCCCAAAACGAGTAGAAAGGTAGAACGCTTGACTATCACATCGTATTGGCGATTTTTCTCAGATTGGTCTTCTGATCCATGGTTCATAGCTCGTAGTTTGTGAAGCACATGGGATTGGCCTTACTCCATTTGGGAGTAAGACGGAGAGTTATTTTTGTAATAATTAGCAGATTTTTGGCTTGGCTTGAGAGTCAGGCTTTTATCAGAACTATGGATTACTAACCGAATCATAGAATACGGGTGTCTAACACGTCTAGGGTTTGAGGAAGCCGAAATTACCGACAATCAGTCGGCGTATTTTTAAAAAAAGTGGCAACAACCTCATGCTAGCTTAAACAAGGACAAGTAAGATATTATTAAAGCGTTGCCTTTTGATGGACGCTTTTCGTGGGATTTTGAGAAACATGCGCGTATTTCCAAGTCGTCACGCTCGATAATCAACAACATTGATGGATTGGAGTTGAGTTTCTAGCTACCGCACGAATCTGCATGAAAATGTGAAGCTCTTCAACATGGAACATTTTGCTTGTATAACCAAGCTCACCTTTCGCTACTCTCTCTCACGAGCACCCATTCGTAGTGAGGCAGTAAACCTTAAAAAACGAGTTAACAAATAAATTTTTGGTTCACGTAACTTCTCCAACTTGAACGTTTTTCTATTCTATTGTTTTGAAATTATCGACAAAATTTATCCGTATCAATTTATATTATTAATAAAAAAGGCATTGGGCAGGATGTGCTCTAATTTCTCAAGCAAAAGTCTCGTGTGATCGTATTCGTGTGTATCACGATATTCTTCAGTTGTGTAGTATTTTTTACCGTGGTGAGAACTGACACGATAGTGACTTATCATTGAAGAGTGGCGTGATGACCATGTAAATCCGTGAAATTCATGTGGTGTTGCCTAAAAATAGCAAGCTTTCTTGTAGAATCCGTGACAATTCTTTTTTTGAGCTTTTCATTGCATCTGAAATTGTTTCAGCCAAATGCGTATTGATGTGTCAGTCGTCGAAGAAGGATTTCTTTAAGAAATTTCTTTATGAACCACTGCCTGTGGAATCGCATCTTGATCATTGTCTTCATGATCATTTCAATGCTGAAATTGTTACCAAGACAATTGAGAATAAACAAGACGCGATTGACGTAAGTTTTTGTCCGTCCTTTTGTTTTATAAACTTATATTTTGCAATTTATATCTACATTTTGTATTATTTTTATATCACTTTATAGTATTTTATGTTTTTCAATGCACAAATTCTACTTTCCTCTACTGAATAGCTTCTAACCTCCCTCATCGACGATTCTCAAGTATGACTGATCATACTATGAGCGTTATTGTTGATCATTCCCCGCCGACAAATATTGGAAGAGATTACATTGACGGTACGGTCATTCTGTGTAACACCTTCGGGATTGCATCACTAACTTCGACCTATTCACACAAACTAGGAAGATCCATTCCGATGTAGGTTGATTGAGTCGGGAAATTGCCAATTAAACTTGGATACTTGGATACTTGGACGGTCCGTTTTCACGAGTTGTGCGGACCCCTGCACATATGCCATTCGTTCCTTTCTCTCGCAATCGTAGTCCATGGTGGTGGTCTTGTTCGAGCATGGTATCGCTTGCGAGTCTCATACCGTGATCTGTAAAACAACTGCAGCTGCGGGTACACCTGATTAACTTTGTTTACGAACACGTCTGCCCAACGTGTAGGTGGTCGCCCAAGGGGACGTTTGCATTCTCTTGGAGTCCACTCTACTGTTCTTTTTGTCCATCTGTCGTCTGTTCTTCTCATTATGTGACCAGCCCATCTGTTTCGCTCTCGATGTATATTCTCCTGGATCTCGAAGATGTGACAGATTTCGAAGGTAAGAACTTCGGTTGTCTTAGAAGACATCGTTCAAGCGATCTGTGAGTGGTGCGAAGAATTCTTGACGTTGTTGAAATATCAACCCACGTCTCTGCACCACAACAGAGCGCTGGGAGGACCGTAGAATCGAAGAGATGAGCGCGGACTTTCGGGTTCTTCACTTGGTCGGTGGCTTCTTTAAGAGGCCCGAATGCGGCCCAAGCTGCTCTCCTTCTTCTATCTAGCTCTTCTTTCATGCTGTTTTCCATGTTCATTGATCGCCCAAGGTATACGTACGAGGTGGTCTCTGTAATGAGGGAACCATCCAATTCAATTTTTTCGCCTTCGCACCATGGGTTTTTCATGAACTGGGTCTTCTTTCGATTTATGCGAAGTCCAATCTTTATCCCTGCTTCGTTGAGCTCCTTGATCATCATCTCTGCTTCGCTAGTACTTCTTGAGCAGATGATGATGTAGTCGGCAAAACGAAGATTTGATAGGAATTCTCCATCAATACGTATGCCTTCCTCATCCCAATCGAGTGACTTTATTATCCACTGCAGTGCGGCACTGAACAGCTTTGGCGATATTACGAAGATCCTTTCGGTCTCCTTTCTTAGGTAGGATGACCGTGCGCGACGTCCTCCACTGGTCTGGGATTTTTTCCTTTCGAAGGTATGCTGTCATATGGTCTACGAGAAGTACATGTAAATTGTGGCCTCCAGCTCTAAGGAAATTGTCTGGTCCTGGAGCTGTGCCTCTTTTCATGCTTTCTATCGCAACTCGAACCTCCGTCGGAAGAATTCCAACTAGTGTTTCTCCAGTGGGGATATTAGGTCCCAGGACGGGGATTGTGGAGCGGAAAAGGTTGGTGTAGAACGTTTCCGCTATTAATTCCATATCATGGCGGGAAGTTTTGACGATCCCATCTTCGTTCATCAGAGCTGACAGCGGAACATTATAATCACATAAGTCCCGACGGCATTTTTTTCACACTGTTTCCTTTCTCTGCTGCTTCCAGTAGTTTCTTTTGCTTCTAGCGCTGTAGATCCTCCTGCAGAGCTCTTCTGCAGCTGGCATTTATGACGATGTAGAAGCCGAAAAGCGCCAATTAAAAACGTTTTGTAATAGTGTACAAGGGCTTTGACTGTGAGCACGAGGGTGCATATCAGAGAAATTGATTCTTCATCATCATAAGCTTACCTATAACTTTACCTTACAAGCTGTTCTAGGAGAATACGTGAAAAATTTCACGTTGAAACCCAAAGGCTTTAACGATTCAGGGCGATAGCATGCGTGAGTTCCACTCATTGTCGACCAATGTGAGTACCACAGGATCCGCACTAATCACTAGATTACATCGGCGTCACTTACGAGAGATAATAAAAATCGATTTTAGGGATTTAGGATAGGTAATTTTGGATGAGGCTGTACTGCTTCGGAAACAAGCCGCGACTATCACAAGGACTGCCATTTACAAGAGAGCAATAATCACCTTCACGCGCATTTAATTAACATTGGTTGTAACAAGGGTCCTTCGATGTCATTAAGGACGCCTGCTCTGATTTCTAGCAGTCATTTTCTCATTCCATTTTGAGTTCGAGGCAAATCTGGTCGTAACGATTTTCCGAACCTCTGCATTTTACTTGCCGGTGGAAAAATTCTTGAAGACTTGCTTAGTCATTGCTACATCATAGCACACTTTTATAGTACCAAATTTTCAAGCACGATATATACTGCCCAGTTTCGACGAGGTGCATAGGACTGTCATCAATTGAACGTGAAGAAAACAGTGGTCACGGGAAGTGGATTTGCATTGGATGCTCCATTCACACTCAATTGATCGAGCTTTTTGAATTTTCCAGTTGTGTGCATCCTAGTTGAGAGGGTAATATGATCAAGAACTTAGCTTAAGAGCCGAAGAAGAAACGAACACCATGGAGAACTTACAACAATTGTAGAAATCCAGGCAGAAAAAACCCCCTTCTCGATCCCGTAATTTTCGGTGGTAAACTTTGTTTTAGACACCAAAACCATATAAGCATAGTTGAGGTGCAAGCACTGAATGCATTCTTGAGACTGCTTTCCGCTCACATAGTGCGAAATAACGGCCGTTTCCAACTTTAAGCCAACATATCTCACCTCGTTGTGAAATTAATTCCGATGTGAAATATCAAATTTTAGAGATGCATGCTGACAAGAACTATCTCGTTTTATTAGGTTGAAGTTCTGCCTTCTAGAACCTACCAAATGTGCTTTGAGCACTTTTTCCTCGACACTTGCATATCGTAAATGAAAGCAAATCAGCGAGCTGTATTTTGTCTATCACGATACCATTATGTTCCAAAATGCGTTGTTGATGTTTATCGCTGCCGGAATTTCGTTTGGAATACTAAAAATGCGAGTTCGTTTCATTTATTTGGGGTAGGCGGGAGGGGGTTTAATTCTAAACAACTTTAAGAATTAGGCAATTTTTGAAAAGGTCTACCTAATCTCAAACAGGTACAGCATGTTACCTTCTAAAAGCCGTTCACGTTTTACTTTTTTCGAATAACTACTGAAGTATTCTTATTATTGAAAAATAAGTAGCAATAACTCCCACGTCCGACTTTCTATTAACCTCGGCATTGATGGAATAATTCTTTTTACTTCTGTTTAACAAACAGGATGTATTATTTTATTTCTTTATTTACGTACAATCTGACTTTTCGGCGGATTTCGCCTTCCTCAGAGCCAGAAAAAAGAAACGTAAACCAAATACCCCACAAGGCACGCATAGGACAAGATTTTGAAGTAGGGGTTACGATCCTCGCGCAGATATCGAGAACGCAAGCGCGCAAAACTCTCGAGGCATTCTGGATTAACTCCAAAAATCCGAAAATGAACTGTAGGGAGGAATGCTTCATTATTGCACGTGATATTATGCAGTATATAGCCTGTTATTCTGATGAGATGGGCTCATTACGATTCCATGTGAACACTGCGCGAATGGTCTCCACATAACATATTAAATGGAAGACTCATAGAAAGCGGTGATTGAAATTTTTGTTTAGCATTTTCTCTGTTTGGTTATGGAGTTGTTTGGCCATGTAAATTGCAGTAAACGTGACCTTTCCAGGCTCTGAGGAAGGCGAAATCCGCCGAAACGTCAGTTTGTACGTAAATATAGAAATAAAATAACACCTCGTGTTTGCTAAACAGAAGTAAAAAGAATAAATAGCAGTTTCCAAAAAACCGGCTTTCCTCTCAGGAAGCGAGATTGTGTCATAAAAATCGAAGACCATGAATATTACCACTTATACCGAATGTAGGCAATCGGTTATGCATGGCAACTTATGCGTTTTATCCACTGTCAGACAACCTTCGTTAACTGTCGAATACTACGGAGTATCATTGGCACAGTAAGTAGCGCCTACCAAGGGTTTACCACCTCATCGTGGCTGGGAAGTGTTCCTGGGTGTCGGACTGTGGTGTACAGCCGGGTATCCATCCCTCTGGTAGGGTCTCCCAAGTTGAGGAGTTCGATGTTTCCATTAGGAAGCCCAGCTTGGAGTATACCAATGCCAGGATCCACCACCGTCCTAGTATCAATGTCGCATGGTGGTAAGTCTCCATCTGATCCACAAGGGCTGCGACTGCCTGGCGTGGTGACGACCTGGGGCAGACTTTGGCCAAGTTGACCTCACGAGTAACTACAATGGCTTGACCAGCAAGTCTCCGAAAAGTGGAGATTATGTTGGGGCCCGAACAACAAGTGAGAACGGGCCATTGAAGTTGGGCCAAGTAGTAAGTAGTGTTAGCAGAATCTATTGAACAGCCTGTTCATGCAACTAGTGACTTTATTTGCGCCAAGTCGTATAAAGTAGTGATTAACGGATAGAAGAGTGTTTGAATTGACTTAAGAACACGTTTAAGTTCTAGTGAAGTGTTATTGAGGATGCAGAATTACTCCGGATTCTGGAGTAAGGCTAATCTTGTTCGTGTGTCTTTTCATTGAAAAACACATGAGTTTACGAAGTGAAACCATTTTTAAGCGAGGATATTTTAGTATTTGACTTGGACGTTCCTATACCGTCGAATGACACAAAATCCGAACTATTACAACCTGCAGGAGATCTCGCATCGCCATTTATCTGATGCACTTTCTGAGCTTGTGGAAATGACACTCAAGGATCTAGAGAACAGCAAGGTTTGGTAATATTACACTACCTCCTTAAGGGTTTGCTTAGTTTTTGGATTTCTAGTGTATTGCCATAAAAGATGATATGGATACGATGCCATTAAATTTGGGAATGATTGCGGCATACTACTACATTTCCTACACTACAATCGGTGCGTTCATCTTCCTGTTTTTGTTAGTTCATTGAATAAAAAATTATTACAATTTATATTCTAGAACTCTTCTCAATGTCATTACAAGCAAAAACTAAACTTCGAGCTTTGATCGAGATCATAGCCAACGCAAGTGAGTTCTCTTCGATACCCATGCGGCATCGTGAGGAAATGGTTCTAAAGCAACTAGCGGCACGACTACCAGGGCAGCTAAAGAATCAAAAGTTCTCCGATCCACATGTGAAGGTATTTCATTTACATTCATAACCTGCATATTATGTTGATCATTTGGGGAGTGCACTTAAAAACGTTCAACATTGCGGTAATTTGGCAGTATTATGCGAGGAAAGTACCTTAGGAGTAACTTTATCTACCATGCTGTTTGATGGCAAGCGGAAATATTCTGTCGTAAGCTGGGAGATCGCGGTTGTCTCCTTTATAACATCTATATCTCTTGTAGTCGCGTTATTTATTTTGTAGATAGTACATCTAGCGGTAACGGTGTTCATCCGTTCCCGTCGTATGGCAGGGTTTACATAGTGTCCCTGCTGACTGGAATAGACGGTAGAGTGTGATACTTCCTTCGTGATACATTTCGTTAATCATTTTTTCTTCTTTAACATCTTTTTATCCATGGCTAAGTTGTCGGATTCCGAATTGAGTTTTATTTGGTTTCCACGAAGTGCGACGGTTTCTACGATGTGCTATGTACTCGAGGTTACATCGAGCTGCCTCACATGTATTTTCCAATCACTTGATCTCAAGACTTTGTCTCAATGATTGTGCGAAATCCACGCATACGCAAGGGCACCCACGCCCGCCTCCTTGAATACGTGTATGCTTGCGGTGTAAAGGAATCTGCCATAGCAGAAACAAGAACCACCCATGAACTGTGTTTACAATCGTCTTTGTGAAAGTACATCGCCTCTTTTTCCCCGTGTCTTAGCAGCCTGTACTCCATTTGAGGATGCACCACATGTGGGCCTATCTTAAATAACGAACTTGGGATCTCTTGTGTAAAGCTGACGTAGAGCTTTTCTCATATAGAGTAATGTCTTTGGTAGCGAGTTACCATCTCAGTATAACGCTCATTTATGGAGATACAAGACTGCAGCAAAACTGTAAACTTTTTTCTACTTTGAAAACTGTCATATGGTTCTTACTAAGCTTGAACTTTTGATAGAAAGAAAGACCGTCTCTAATGTGAATGGCAGGGAATGCCGTACTTTTAACATTGTGATGCAGAGCGAAGAAGAGATATTCAGGTGAATCTGTTGATCCACGCTCATCTTTCTCGCATTCAATTGTCTGCGGAACTCAGTAAGGACACAGATGTAATAGTGTTGAAGGCAATTCGTCTTGTGCAGGCCTGTGTTGATGTTTTGTCAAGGTCAGTAGATTATTGGAAAATGTTATATGTATATAAATATAATTACATTATGATAAATATTTATTCATTTATTTAGATTTTTATACGACCCGTCTTTCACATCCACTGTAGCTGATCCTAGTACTTCTCACATTCGATGCGTTTGCTCGCATCCACCATCCACGGAGGTCTTTTCCAACACTCACTTGTGGATTCACTTCATGACTTCACTTTCATTCACACTCACTTCATGAATGTCGGAGAATGGTGGTCGAGACGATTCTTCTTGGAGTTTTTAGATAGCCGGGTTAGAGATGTTCCAGCTGGATCGCAGTGATTTTCCCAGGACGAGTCCGGTAACAGTTCCCTCGATCTCGGAAGAATGAGAAGCTTAAGGACCTCGTAGTGGGATCGAACCAGCACCTTGCTTTTGATGATCGGCATCACTACCACCGGACGCACTCCTGGGCATAATTAGTACATACGTGTATATGCATATATATATATATATATGTATATATGTATATATGTTATACTTGATACTTGTACGGCTCGTCCTCACTGGTTGTGCAGGCCTCCGCATAATCACCGTTTTTCGGAGATTTACTGGTTAAGCTGCTGTCCCTGGAATCCCGAGAATAGTCTGGCCAAACTCTGATCCTGGTCTGCGATACCGCGGGTAGTCGCAACCCTTGAGGATCAGGGGGAGATTTTGCCACCGTGCGACTAGTTTGATACCAGGACGGTGGTGGATCCCGGTATTGCTTTACTCTTAGCTCTTCGAAAACATTTTTATTATTTCCTGATTTTAAATAATGGGAGCGTGTAACGCAGTGGTTAGACGCTTCCTGCAATATCCTTAATCCCCGCCCTTGGCTCACCAATCCTTCCATCTCTCCGGATCGACAAAGTAGTACCAAACGTGTCTGGAGGGATAGCAGCACTGTCTTGATGCATCGATAGGCCACTGCGAGTCATAGTTTAGGCAAGATTTGCATTCATTCATCTCTAACTATGCTTAAGGAAATCAAACGTATGGCGCATCCCTCTGAAATTGATCAACGCCGACAGCTTTATCCTTTATCCTTTTATAGTCTGCTTTTAAACACACCTTTTAGAAATACGTTTGCCATGAAGTTGATGGCTTCATCACTGCAGTGACTAACGTTTTAACCATCACAAGGAAGGAAATTATAGATCATAATTCACTCGACCATCTACTGAACTGTTATATAAAATCTATGTTTATGTTTTTCATTTTGAGTATGTGTTCATATATTCAAATGATATGAATGGAGACAGAGTATAGTTATTCACTTAAAATTATATCGATCGACTATTTGGAAAACCGTTTGATGTTTTAACTTTTTATTTACTACCTTTTAATATTTTTCACGGCAGGATATTAAGTGTGGTACAACCACAGTGGTACTGAGATATTTGCAAAACTCTGGGCCGCAGGTTTCTGCGGTTGGGAACGAACGCGATATTACTCTTTCCGGAGGCTAATGCGTTCACACCCACACCATGCGGGTCCTTCGTTTCGCCTGTCTCTCAGCTAGTTTTGATATTTAGGGTGGCCGAACACCACGTGAGGTTTAAATATTGAAAAAGTGACTTTGCAAGTTAATTTGCCCTCTTGGCTTGTTTAACGGCCATTACAGTCGAGGTTTATTTATGTTCGCTATTCATAATAAGTTTTCTACAAGGATAGAAAAAGTCAAATACTTAGTAATAATGTAATATTTATGGTATAACTGCAAATGTAGCTATAGTATACCTAATATATAACGAATAGCTTTGATCACGCTAACGTGGATAGTCACGAGACTAGCCGAATTTCCATTCGGATCATGTGTAATATTGGTATTTCATTAGCGATGTGATTTTTTCAGTAATGGTTGGCTGTCGCCTGCAATTCATGCTATGGAATTATCGCAGATGTTGACTCAAGCAATGTATAGTAATGAATCATATCTTAAACAGCTCCCTCATTGTAATTCTGCTCTTCTGGAAAGAGCGAAGCAAAAGGTTAGTGGTGCATTCTTCACATAAAATTCAGAGAGATCATAATTAAAATCTCTATGTGGTTGCTGTTGATTCGTTTTATAGAAGGTGGAGTCTGTTTTCGAACTGCTTGAATTGGATGATGACGAACGTCGTGATATTCTGCGCATGGAAGACGTCCATTTGGCTGATGTTGCCAAATTCTGTAACAATTATCCATCGATAGAAGTCGAACATGAGTTGGAATCCGATACGGTCACAGTGTAAGTTTCATTTTTATAGGATCTGAAATAAAAAGTCTTGTCGATTTTCGTTCAGGATTTCTTTTTCACATCCAAAACACCGTGTTATAGTTGTCATGCTGGAAGTTCGTTTAGCAAATTATTATAGCGAGGCTGTAGACGGATAAGGTAAAGTCGAATCGAAATAGACATTCGAGAAGTTGAATCATTGTACTTTACGGTCATCAGCTTTCCATGGACAACCGTTGAGAACATCAGCAATGTGTTTGGAAAACGTACACGAGCAATGTTGCTCCTGTTTAGTCGCTTCGACGACGGTAGCATTAAATGCGGATGTCTGCCTCGATTTGCAGAGCCAGTGAGGTTAAACGAAGGCACTACATCTGTGAATATGAACTTGGACTGTACACGAAAACACGTCTTAGTTTTGATCGGTTTCTTCTAATTAAGTTCTCTAGCTGTACATCCCATATTGGACCGAGTGGACCGGGTTTGCTCAAGTTAGCATCTATGAATGTTTGTTGCTTTGCCAGCATCGAAAATACTTCGAGGAAGGCTATGGCTGGAGGTGCTAGGAAAGTCCACGAACACGCACCGGCCTCATGGTCCACTCTAGCTAGGATTTGGGGTTAGTCCAAACTGGAACCGATCTTAAGTAACGAACAAACTGGAAACGATCTTAAGTAACGCTGTTTTCTTGGAGTTTCTGGAGCCAAACAACGCCCATTGTCACATAGATCTGTGCTCGATGCTACTATGAAGAAAAAGTGGTCAAAACGACTCAGAGTCTGCTTTGTATGAATACTTTGTTTTCTTGTTCAGCAATCGTGAGATTGTTGTACAGTAACATTTACTTCCATAGTAAAACACAATACAATACAACAGTAGCTGACGTTTCGACGTATCGCCTTCTTCAGAGCCTGGAAAGGTATACTGATATACAATTTATTACGCCAAACACTTCAGTAACACTTACCAAAAAACGAAAAATTCGATAGCAATTACATGATCAACAGCTTCTCGAAAAACTTACCGCTGCTTTACATGACTTCCAATGAGGGTTAGAACAGCTGATTGTAGTCGCATATGGTTGATGACTGCGCCACCCCACATCAGAAATTGATCCAAAGATACTGGGCCAGGTCGCGTGTAACCTCTGGGGTTCCTCCCTGCTATTCATTGCGGGATTTTTGGCATTTATCCAAAAAGCTTCAAGGAGTTTGCGCGTTGGTGTCTTAGTCTTTGAGTTTTTCGAGAACCTGTTGATCATGTAATTGTCATAGAATTTTTCGTTTTTTGGTAAGCGTTACTGAAGTGTTTGGCGTAAAAAATTGTATATCAGTATACCCTTCCAGGCTCTGAAGAAGGCGATACTGCCGAAACGTCAGCTACTGTTGTATTGTATTGTGTGTTTTTCTATGGAAGTAAATGTATGCTGTATAACAATCTCACGATTGCTGAACAAGAAAACAAAGTATTCATACTCCAATGCCGAGGTTAATAGAAAGTCGATCCTGGGAACAGCCTGCTTTGTTTTAAATGAAAGTGTCCGGCGTGGTCTTGAAAAGTCGATTCCAAGAGAACTGCAAGAAGTAGACTGGAGAACCGTACACCATCAACCATCAACATTCTTGACATAATGCATTTAGGCAGTCACTTGTTCTTGGACCACTTTCAAGAACTTCAATTACTACCCAAATGTCGAAATTACCTCACCATCTTTAATTTACAGTAAAAGTGGCCGATAATTATAATGGATATAATATATCGTGGCGCGTGTAGCACAGTGGTAATAGGTGCAATAAAAATGGGGTCGATCCCCATGCCTCAGGCTCACTAACCCGCAGTCGACAAATTATTACCAAATCATTCTGCAAGGATAGTAGCAGTGACTTGAAACATCGGCAGGCCACCGCGAGTCATTGTATAGGTCGGACATGCATTCATTCTCGTCTAATGGTCCTTGTAGAAGTCGAATGCATGCCGCACCTCCCAGGGACTGATCGGCGTCGAGAGCTTTATAATTTTATCCTTTACAATATATCATTGAGTGGAGCTTGTTCGGATTGATAAAATCATGGGAATGTGGTAAGGTAATGTGCACTACAGTAGCATCTAAAACACTGTTTTTCGTGCACAACAGTGCTATCCAAAATTAATTGCAGTGGCGACACATTACTCGTAAACGTAACAATGGAGCGAGAAAACCATGTCAATGGCCTGGCACCACCAGTCGTTGCGCCGCTGTTTCCTCAAAAACGAAAAGAAGAAGGATGGTGGCTTGTTGTCGGTGATCCTTCTTCGAACGCTCTCTACTCAATCAAGAGGTTTGCGAACTCGCCTTAATTTCCTATGAATGCTAAAATCAAGGCGATATTGTCGAATAATATTGTATTGTCGGGCAAAATCTACCAAGAGCACTTGTACAGGCTAACAATAAACGAGAAGGCGAAGATGCAGTTGGATTTCCTTGCACAATCAGCGGGTCGATTTGAGTATAAGTTATACTTCATCTGCGATTCATACCTAGGTGCTGACCAGGAGTTTGATTTCTCAGTCAAGGTGGAAGGTTAGTATCTTTTCGAGCTCATATTTTTGTTTGGCAGTTTTACTAGATTTCTTATCTGTGATCACTATCTGCTACTTTTAGATCACAGTCGTGGTCGAAAACGACGAAGAGACGACGACTAGATCCCACCCATTTCCAGATGGTTGTTTCTCCTATTGTTCTCATTAAAAACTCCTCTTCATGCGACCAGAAAGTAATGTGGGGCTGCTTGTGGATTGTAATTATTTTCTCTGAATAAATTGTTGATAGTCAATCTGCACCACTCTTTTATTTTGTTCTTGGCATTATTTGCCAAAAATTGAATGAGCGTAGTTTATGAAAAAGATAGATTGCCAGATTGGCTCCTGTGTGTTCCATGGATCCTTACGGTTTTCAGGTCTGACGAACCAGTAATCGTGTAAAGAGATGAGCACTAAGAGCAATTTATATTTGTTGAAATAAATAACATTTCGACAAAACGTAAATGCCTTACGATGAGCATTGGTGCTGCACAATGAAATACATGCTGCTGACCGCACAGGACCGAAGTACAACCACATACAACGGCAGCTAAGTAGAAAAAACAGTAGCTATATGCATTTTAAAAACAGTAGCAGAAATTTATAACTCTGAAGAAATGAAATGCAATTGCGTTAACAAACAGATGAACTCTGAACCATTTCACAAGGGAAAAAAAGCGAAAAGAACGAATGTGAATAGACCGGACGCAAATGCGGCATTACGTGAGCCGCTGTAGAAAGATATGATTTGCATTTGCAGTGTCATACTCGAAAATGTTGCCTAGTAACAATTTAGAGCAAACCGCAAATTCACAGTATGCACAGATAACCAGTCATGAACGCGGTGATACAGAGCAAAAAAAAATCGCCACGATCAGCAAAAATTAGGATAAGGGTACTCTAAAGTTCGTCATCAATGCAAGTAGTTAAGTTGTGAACTGGAATCTGAAAAGAAACGAAGAAAATCCTATATGCAATCAGATTTATTTATGACTGAGCTTTTCCTTCTCCTTAAGTTCTTTTACTGCTTTGATGTACGGAATCAGGCTACTAAGCGCTTTGGCCCGTGCAAGGAATGGATGACATAAAAGTTCTTCGGTGTCCGCTCTAGAAAAAGAATTGATCAAGATATGTTACTCTTTATCAAAATCATATCTGTTTTTCGCCTAGAACTCTACTACGTCAGCTTTCAATTTTTTGACGGAATTTGACATGCGCCTCAGCAATAAGCAATATTACCTTTATTATAACAACATAAGAAGCATACCTCTCTTCAGGATCAACTACAAGGCATCGATCAAGGAAGTTCAAGAACTCGGGAGAAAGCTGGTCCCTTCTCTTTATTTCCGGTTTCCCGTTTTGAGCAATAAGGTAAATTGCCTAGAATTAAATATTCGTCTGGAAAGACAACATGAAATTCTGACATAGCTCCATAAGTAATCGGAACCTTAATCGGTGTTTCGTGAAGGTATGGAGGTTCACCATCAATCATTTCCAAAGCCATGATGCCTAATGACCAGATGTCTACTTTGTAGTTGTACCGCTTCTTATTCAAAATCTCTGGAGACATCCAGTACGGTGTGCCCACCACAGTGTCCCTAAATAGTACTTATCACTTTAGGAAAGACATGCAAATGTTATAACCTCTCCCTGTAAACAGTGCAGGAATTCATAACTGGTGAGGTAAATGAAGGTAATGTGTGACATGATAATTCTGCAAGCTAACCTCGACAGATTACGCCTGGCATCAGTTATACATAAATCTTGAATGAAGCCGTAAAAGAATAAAGTCCCTGGAGTGACTAATCCCTAACGGTATGCCATGAAAAAAAAAAGAATCGCTACAAGTGACTATCACCTGTATAACCTGTAGTCCGGTTGATCGTCGAGTGACTCCAGCGGGAGCCAGTAAATCCTTCAGTTTTCTCTGCCCCTGTTTCTCGATTGCCTTTCTGGACGCTGTAGCTGCCCGCTTGGGAGCCGGAATGCAATCGTCTGGGGTTTTTTTTTTGCAAAGCTTTGGTGTTCTGAGCAAATGCTTTTCCCAGCCACTGCAGCTTCGACCATAAGTCCTCCATTCCTTCCTCCATTTCTCTATTCAAGATCTTGTATCGCCTGTTTTGCCATTTGTTTGGACGTCAATTGGCAATTGCCTGTAGCACAAGCGATTTCACGCTGGTGTATCAGCTCGAGTGTTTCTAGAAACAGATGTCTCTTCGTGATTATCGAACTCTAAGCTTTCATAACGCTAACATGAAAATGTTGGATGAGCGGATTGTATTTCGCATCGATGCTATCGAGAACAGCACCTTCCAAAGCCGACCAGTGGTTTAAAAAAATCGCAGTTCATGGTGGTTTCGGAAGGTGGTTTTCTGAAATTGGCGGCTTTTTCTCCTTTCCGCGAGAAATGGAATCTTGAACGAAGGAGGCGACGGTCTGATCCGTGTAGAACTTTAGGACAACAACGACATCGGTAAGTGAAAACCTTCGATTTATTATGACGTGGTCTATTTCGCTATTGGTACTTTCCACTTCCACCATCTATGGCCTCGGTCGTCATGATAAACTAGAACACCCGCTCACCCTGTTCGTTCCATTCTAATCCATGGGTCCCAATGTGACGTTCCTCAGACATTCTTCTTGGTCCAATCTTGGTAATGAAATCTCCAATGATGATCTTAAAGAATGTATGGTCTTCGTAGAACTTCTCCAATCCCATATAAAACGCTCCGACTTCTTCGTCATAGTTTGATGTTGGCGCGTAAACGACGAAGATTGTTAAAGCCGGTATTGATTTACATCTCTTCAATTATATACGTTCAATTTGAGTTTTTAGTTGTTCGAATGAATCGATGTTCATGGACAAACTCGTGTTGACGAGAACGCCGACACCGCTTACTCCTCTACTGTCTGTCGCATGTTCCAAAAAAACACTTCTTCTCTAGTGTCATAGACGGCGTTGAATGGGTGGCGACGTCTCGTCTCGGCCAGACCGATGACGTCGTACCATACCATTCTTGTTTGCATGAGCAAGTCTTCTATCGAGGACTCGGATGCAAGTGTACGTGCGTTGTAGGTACAGATCGTCGCCATAGTTCTTGCCCCAGGCAGCTTCCGTTGGCCCTGAGATTTTAGCAGCCTCTCCGTACTCGTCCTACCCAACGCTGCCGAATTAGGGTCTCTTTCGGGGTCATGGGAATTTGTCCGTTTCTTTCATGGTAACTTTTTCATATAACTTTGAAAGCTTCCTGAGATATACAGAAGTGACTATATCTGGAATACAATCATTTGCAGCGGCCTACCGATATGTGAAGGCGGGCCTGGATGGATGGAAAGTCTAGTGTGTCTAGAGTGCAACAACGAACCGACATCCATGTATGTATTGCATGAAATCTCACCACCTGTTACAAGCTTCCAGAAATGATGGTTACGTAGAAATAATTTCATGTCTTCACATATAGGCATATCTATGGTAAATCTATCTATAGTTCATGGCAAATTTTACTAATTTATAGTAAAGACAGAATCTATTAATACTTACAAATAAAATATTAAACAACTATGAGGTCAAGAACAAACTCAAACTTTCTTGAGACGAAAGATCGGTCTTTAGATTTTCTCTGGAGCCCTTTTTTCAAAAAGTTATATAACTAAAAAAGTGGGATTGCATTCAAAAGAACAAAAATGTCCTCCTTCGTCTCCTCTGTTGGTTCTGGACGCCGCGATTGCTTCGAAAATTTAGAGGAGTTAAATTTCGCTTTTTTTTCCTTTTAAAAAAATGAACCTTAAGCAAAAGCTAAAACTGAAATAAAACCTGTTAAAAAACATTGACACCTTCAGAGACAGGGCAGAGCCTCTTCTGTGTGTCTACCGAGTTTTCAGCTTCTTAAGTACTCTGGTTATCGGAAAGTTATCAGTGGTTATCAAAGAAGCAGAAACGGGCTGTATCTGCTAGGCACACATGTTTTTAGCTAACAACGAACATTACTATATGGAATAAAATGTTACTACATGAAACAGTTTTCTTCATAAAAAATATCAACGACCGGTAGTGATACACGCATGAAAATATTTTGAAAAAGACTACTTATAATATGAAAACAAGGCTCTGCCCTCCCAACAAAATACATTTACTTATTCTTCAAGAAACAAACGGAATTTTGTAATGACCATGCAAAAGAGGGTTTCAGAGTAAATAAAATAAAATAGCATATATCACTGGCGCAAAAATGGCTTCCTGTATAAATGACGATCATTAGAACAAAAAAGAACAGAAATAACACTCATTAATGTTAATGGAACAACATCATTGTATCAGAAATACTAAATTCCTCAAAATCATACCACAGAACCAAGTCAAATTTTTTAACTTCAAACTGTTTTAGCTGAGACATCGTTAACCATGGGAGCCGGCGTTCTAAGTTTTTTGACTGCTGCTTGATCCTTTTTTGTTTTTCGTCATTGTTTTTTCATGAAAGCCGTTAAATGCTGAATGAGTTGACACTCCTTTAGATCCTGGGAGCTGTGCTATGGCATTTCCAAGTCTTCACCATTAGCAGCCTTCGTGAATCAGGGGCAGTTTTACAGGAAACTACGACATCATTATTTTCTTGACAAACGAGTAGGAGTGATGGCCAGAATGGTACTCTATTCACCACATTTGATCATCGTTGACGACGATTGACAAGAATTTCGCAAAAAGAAAAATAGAGTATTGTTTATCCGTTTTTAACAATTAGCAATACACACTCATCAAAGGAAAGTTTGAGAAGTACCTTTTCGATCCTGGCTGAATTTGAGCGCAGAATCCCATGTCGGTGAGTTTCACCTGTCCATCCATTCCTAGCAAAACATTGTCACTCTTGATATCACGATGTACGATAGAATGGCTGAAGTTACGATTAATAAGGACATTCTTAACTAAGTCTAAAGCGTTCTCAAAATTTTTCTTTTGTTCTCTAGAACTAGAAAAAATTGCGCAACTTTGGAAAGCAATAAAAATGAACGAAGACAAAGATGAATAAATGAGATTTGTACACTCTCGTTCAAATCACTCGGTTGTCACCCCTGGTAACAAAGACAGACAAAAAAAAATCAATCAAAGGGCTATGGTACTACATGAAGTTCACAAACTGTTTAACAACCCCAATACAAGTCGTTTTCTGGTGACGGAAAAGTAAACTGTACTGCCATAAAATGATCGAACTATTTTAATCAGGTGTTTGACATTTGGCGGAGCACGAGATCGATTGGTGTTAAATCCGCCGATTTAAATGTGGGATGACAAAGAAAAGCGTATTTACTTTATGTTAAAGAACAGGTATAGACATCTTTGATTGCAGATGAAATACTAATTTTAAAAAAATCATGTTCCTCCTTGATAAATATTATCAATAAGAATTCCACTCGATTAGCATAGCATCGTATACAAATCACCAAAACTATGACAGAAATAACAGAACCAATATAAATTTCCAAATTTCTGAGCCAAATTTGTAATGCACAGACTTAACCCACCAGATGGACGCTTATCTTGAATTTTTCAAACAAAAAGTAATATGGTCCCTATACTTATAAACGCTCTCTTGTACACCATCGTGATGAAAATGTTACATCCCAGTTACCGAGTCCACAAAAGGATGCATCTTCTGAGCCCTCGATATATAAAAAAGAATTAAAAAACGAAAATAACCGTAATGCATCATAGGCAATGCTCAATGCTTTTTAGAACCACTACGTACAATATGCAATAACAATAATACACGCACGCAATCATACATAAATACACGGGTGTCCTTTTGTGTAGATAAAAATAGTGGTTTGTACAAAAACCTGTAATCTAGCGATTGGAAGTACATGGGAGAGGGTTCAGCGTGAAGTTCTGTAAACAGATACCAAGCCTGTTGCGTGGATGAGTTCAAAAAACCTATTCTGACTTTCAGACTCTCACGCAGTACAGCATGCTGGATACGATTTCATTACAAAACTAAGAATAAAGGGCTTCTTAAGAAATGTCATTTCCTTCGTACTCCTGCAGCAACTGTAGTTCACTGAGAAATTTTCGTTTGCGACAAAAAAGAAAGGGTACCCTTCAGGTGTTTATTTAAAGTAACCAATGATTTATCCGGGGTCGGCAAATTGGTACCAGACTTGTCTGGGAGGATAGCAGCACTGGCCCGATACATCGGCCGGCCATTGCGAGTCAATGTAAAGGCCAGATAAGCATTCAATCACCTCCAACGATACTTAATGAAGTCGAATGCATAGCGGATCCCTCAGGGATTGATCAACGCCGAAAGCTTTATCCTTTTAATCAATGATTTACAGGATTACAGGTTACACAAACACTATCTATTTCTTTGAAATGATACAGATCACAATAAATTTTCGAAATTCCAACACGACAATTTAAGTCTCAAAGACAAACCACTATTTCACCGTAATTTCCCTGTAAACTTGATAGTCTAAAGACACTAACTCCGAAAACACCCGATATACAGTGCTAGACCTGGCACGGATACTAGAAATGTCAAAAAGAACCGTTCGCGAACACCAGCATGGTTAGTGGGTACATGAAACTTTGACAAAGTAGACTTTTCATTTCCATGCTGCTTTTCTACTTTAAGTTGAAGTGCAATCAAAAAGTGTCATTTAAATGGATAGGAGAAATATACCTATACCATAATCTGTCAATGAACCTCGACCTTTTCAAGACAGCCATTACAACTGCTCGAAAGATCGCGAGGTCATCGAAAAAAATGATATATACCGTGCTCAACAAAGTTTTATACGAATTTCATATGTCCTCAGAATTTCCTGGAAAATCGCCGAGTTCTCCTAATGACAACATAACCATAATTTTGGTCCTTGTTTAATAGTGTAACGATGACACAGCTACTTCTCAATAGAGAAATAACTTCTTCACCTTGGGAGGATGTCTGTTTTCATTGTTTCGCAATTATCGACGAGATGTAGGCACCGAGGACAAAACCGCAAAACAAATAAGACGAAATACAAAAAAAGTGACCTGTGCAAGAAGTGCAGGGCTTTGACACACTCTTTAAGAACAGCTGCAATTTGTCCCTCGTCGAGTTCTGTTTTCACCACCACATCAGTCAGATTGCCTCCTTCTAAGTAGTCCATTACAACCCACAAATCGTCAGCATCAACCAGGTAGGATTCGATGTAATTCACAACATTCTAACAACATCAATTTTAAACATACCAACTAGTAGATACGAAGTAAATCATGTTCTAGTGCTACTGACCGGATGACGAAATTGTTTCATGACTTTAATCTCCGTTAATAGCATTTCTTTCTTCGGTTGGGTCTTGAATGCCATTCGTTTCACGGCGACTACTTCATTCGTATCCTTCCGATTCGCCACGTACACCGTTCCAGACGCCCTGGAAACAATTTTGACCGAGAAATTTTTATGCTGCAGAAAAGCGTCCCCGAGAAGTCAAGCAAATTAGTTGAATCAAATACGTAATAGCGTTTGCTACACTAGTAGCTACTAGTACAGTGCTCAGCTACTCAATAAAAAACATTGAAAATGGTCTGGAGACACTTCTTTCCTTGAAGTGTGCTAGATAGCCTTACAGGAAAAAACGTAGCCCAAGGAAAAATGACAAATGACAGCATAATAAACTGAAAAGGACTTACAGATCATTCAACTAAAATCAACGATAAGTACCCGTCTTACTTAATATGAAGCAAAAAAAAATACAATAAAGTAAAGATTATGAATACTTAGTGGATAACACGTGAGCCCGCGGAACGGGTTATAGAGGGTTCGAAGTGCAATACCCCGGTTTTGCTTATATCTAAGGAATAAACTTTCTGGTTGTATTTCACAAAACACTCATGAAACAGGGACGAAAGGAAAGTTAAAATACACAGATTATAACGTTAACTTTTCTATTCGCTACCTCCTACAATTTTTCACCGCACGGTATTATGTGAAATACAGCCACAACGATGTTAAGATATTTGCAAACGACCCGACTGCAAGTGCATGCGATGCGGAAAGAACGCAATATTACCCTTCCCGGAGGATAGCGCGTTCACCACTACACCATGCGGGTCTTTCGTTTCGCCTGTCTCTCAGCTAGTTCTATCGATCTTCTGCCATCAGCAATCACCCGTCAGCGGGATTGATCTGGTGAGCACAAATCGGTATTGAATCTAGTTAATTTGAGGCTGTAGTTGTAATCACACAGTTAACCTTTTCCATTTTCTGCTTACTACAAATTTTCATGGCTGGGTTCTATGCAAAAATCACTACAATATTTAAAAAATTACAGTAAAAAAAACTAAAAAAATAACTATGAAAATCATAATTCTTAATACGACTTCCTTATGTAACCTAATTTTTGATGCAAAAATAAACTTGTGAACTTTGACCTCCCAAAATATTTTCCGAAATACCTAACAAAATATAGAAATCACATACAGATACATGTTTTATAGAAAGCTGGGCTTCAAAAAAATACCGTCGGAGAATCGTTTCTAGTTTCCAAAACGGCTTGTCGTATTGTGTTAAATCTATCGGTCGATAATTGCAGATATCGCTACTATCCCTGAAGAATCGTAATCGCAAGGCAAGAAATCTCAGATTGATCCGAAAGGGATACAACAGATGAAGATCTTGGGAGACTCAATTGCAGCTATCTTTGTATTGCGGGGAAAAGACAAGCGTTGAGCATCTCAGTGAGGAAAAGAAACGACAGATCGCTGTAGCCCCAGTCCAACCCAACCCAAACCCAATTGTCTCCAAGGCTGATGGTGGCAAAAGAACAAAACTAGTAGACGAAATATTGGAGCCCATATGACATTTTTGGGCTTACTATTTGAGTTTTATTTCTTTTTTACTTGGGATTACAAACTTTCGTTCAATTTCGAAAACAGCATTAAGTGTGGTGCACTACAAATGGAACGCCCATAACACAAACAAAACAGCGCAATCGTGGTTCTGCGAATTTTTTTCCCAAATGTTTGCATGGAACCACTATCAAGTAGTTGAACCAATCATCTAAAAACACTTGCTAAACTAGAATCAATCAAATCCCAACCGTTTCCCATCACCATTGCATCAATTAGTGCTGTTCCGAAGACACAGTATATAATTCAAAAAACAAACCAAACCCGAAATACGTGGCTTAGTTAACCCATGATGTGACACAATACACTTGACAGAACAATCTAAATCACTTATTTTTTTTTGTTCCAAGCTCTTCATTATGATCAATACCATATGATAACAGCATGCAGTTTGAAAGATATCCACCTTATACGGTCGAATTTTGTTTAAACGTCACTACAGTACTCCAGTGCACTTGGCGAAATCCACAAAAACGAGTAGAGCCAATCAATACATCAGCAAAAATCTAATCTACGGACTAAATTACTAAAGCCTAATATAAGGGTGGGTGTGGCGTAGTGATCGGAGGGGCCCTGCAACACTTATAGTATCGACACCGCACAATTGACCCACCAAGCGTTCCATTCCTGCGGCTTAGGTAAATTGGTATGACTTATATGAGGGGATAGCAGCAGTGGCTCTATGATCAATACCATTGAAAAAAATAGATCTGCATTCAATTGCCTCAAACGATGCTTAATGAAGTCGAATGCAGGCGCATCCTTCAGAGATTGATCAATGCCGACAGATATATATATATATATATATATATGGGCTAATCGTTGGATAGAGAGTTGAAAAAGATGGAAGCGACATTTGCCAAACATGAACGACATTATAGAGGACCATCGTTCGGGATAAATGAATATCCACCGGCTTAAATGTTTCGGTATACTAAATATCAAAGCTCTACTTTACGTTACTACATGACCCGACTTCACATGTATCACACTTCAGATCCCAGAAGTTTTCGATTCGTTTTCTCGTATATAATATCGGCGAAAGTCTTCCAACTTTTGGCCTATTGCTTCGTCTGCTGGTTGAGGAATTTCTGTCTTCACCATGAATGTCGTTGAACGCTTGTTCAGTCGATTCTCCCTTGTATCATGGGATAGCCGGGCTAGGGCATTTCTACGTGAACTAGAGGGACTGAGCTTATCCTAGTTGTGCTTGGTAGCAATCACACCAAACCTAGTCTTCCCGACACTGAAGGAAGGCTAGGTTTAGTGTGCCGAGACTGGTGTCAAAATAGCGGCTGGTAGGATGGTATGTCCGCGATATGAACGCATTTTGTCTTCAGTACAAGTTCTTTTGGAAAAAAAAAACTGACTCTGTAAACTTCAGAAAATTGGAATGTGATATAACTAGAAAGCATCTGTATAGTTATGAAAGATGCGTAAATTCTACTCGTTTTTACCTCAACTAATAAAATTCAGCATTAGAGGAGATAGACTGGTGTAAAACTCAAGGCAACAGTACGCTGGGATGTTCAACGATCGAACTTTTCCTATCACTTTAAAACATTGTACGCGATATCTGTCCAACTGTATCCAAAAGTATTCAGTAACTAGTGTTCAGTACGTGGAAACAAGTCCTAAACATAACATTTTTAATTCCCAAGACCGATATTCTAAAGATTCCTCTCTTCATGAGCATTGACCAGATTGTTAATACAATATCAGTTTTACAATGCGTAACGTTTCGACGAATTTCTCCATCATAGCCCGATAAGGTCAAAGTGATATGCAATCTACTCGGTCAATCATTATTTTCGTAACCTTAACAGAACAGAACAAAGTGGAATGTCTATCACTTGGACCCTTCCAGGTTTGACACAAGTGAAATCCGTTGAAATCTTACTCAGTATGAAATAAATAAGTACACCATCAATTCCCCTAACAAGAGGCGCGCTTGGGGCTTTGGTAAGAGGTGCCCTGCAATACACTTTACGTTGTTAGTTCGATTACAAGTCTCCGGTTTCACCAACCCAGGGATTGATCAACATTGCCTTACACCTTTATTAACGACCTGGTGTTTGCTTATCGGAAAGAGGGATCGAACTAACGAACTTATGTGTATTGCAGAGCACCTCTCGCCAAGGCAGCCTATTAGTATTTGTAATTAAAAATACCAAAGCAAACAACTAGTTAGAACATAGTAATAACTAACATTAAATCGTTTCCTTGCTCGAGATAGTAGCCTCAAGAATAAGGAGGTTGTTTACATTTCATTAGTACTGTTCACTGTGAGCTATGATGTGTGCTTAATACCTAGAGCGCCGTGTTAGTTTCTCGATAATTGGGGGCAATTTTTTGATAATTAAGTTGTATCAGTACATGAAGAAACCATAAGGATGCTGAGATATGAGCAGCTCGGAACCTCAGTTGGGCTTCTAGTCGACGATTACCCTTTCCAGGATACCCACCTGTGGTTCCGAGTTTCGCCCATATTTCAGCATTCTTAAAGTTGTATTACACATTGTAACCTGCCTACCATGAAAAGATTAGGCAGTAAATGAACGTTAAATATCATCATCAAATTAGATCTGTTTGATAACCCATATTTCCAAGGAACTTGAAGCGAAATTCAGACTCTCAAAATCGGTTAGCGCAAATACAGCCGCCGAAAACAAAGGCTTTGGCGCCACTTTAACTTTCCTCGTTCAGCACCCAACGACCCTAGAAATCTGGTTACAAATCCTGCTTCGTATCCAGTCGCGATTTCAAATGTTATGGAGATGGACTGGAAACTACAAATTCCAGCTGTGAACAATAGAGCACGATTGGTTTGAAAACAACAAATTCTAATTTTTAACGTTATTTTGCCGAAACACTAGAGCTTAAGGAGATATGTGAGATACTTGTGAACTCAATTTAGAGTATTAACACTTTATTTATTGCCTCACATAGATTTTCACGGCAGGGTATTATGTGTGAAACAACCACAACGATGCTGAGATATTAGGAAAACTCGCAAAAAAGAGAAACAAAAGACCTGCATGGTGTCATCGTGAGCGCGTTATCCCCCGAAAAGGTTGATAGCGCGTTTGTTTCCCACCACAGACACTTACGGTCCGGATGTTTGCAAATATCTCAACATTATTGAAGCTATATTTCGTAACATACATTGCCATTAAAAAGAGTGGGCAGTAAATAGAACGGTTAAGAATGTTGGCGTACTTGCTTGTTCGGTGTAGAAAACTTTCCTGTTCATTACGCTAATATCTCAGCATCACTGTAGTTGTTTCAATTTAGATTTCTTTAAAAAGATAAACCTTTGTCTCTCAGCATAAAAACTCTATTGATTTAAAGTTGTCATAGAAGCACAGTTTACTATAAAGCAACTATGAATGAACTTAAACATATTATATCATATTTTAAATCGTGGCTTAGAAAACTAATAAAAGATGGATCCTTTCGAAATATCGAATGGAGCAGTTCGTAACACCATAAAACAGATAGAAGATTCCTAAATTTTATTCACTTTTGCAGCCGATCTTTGCAAATATATACATATTCATATGCACATGCACGTATATAAATGGAGGCGCGTGTAGCGTTGTGGTCCAAGACGGCCTGCAATACACAATGGGAACGACCTTCCCACCTCAGGTCCACCAAGACCTCTATCTCTCCGGA
The DNA here is from genome assembly GCA_009735665.1 of Angiostrongylus cantonensis. Lineage (NCBI taxonomy): Eukaryota > Metazoa > Nematoda > Chromadorea > Rhabditida > Metastrongylidae > Angiostrongylus > Angiostrongylus cantonensis. Next base: position 359,935 of record MQTX01000057.1, read on the forward strand.
GTCGGTAAATTGGTACCACACTTATCTGGGATGATAGCAACACCGGCTCGATACGTCGTTAGGCCACTGAGGGCCATTGTAAAATGCAGATATGCATTCAATCTCCTCCAACGATACTTAATGAAGTCGAATGCATGGCGCATCCCTCAGGGATCGATCAACGCCGAGAACTTTATCCTTTCATCCTTTATGTATACAAATATACACTTGTATATATACATATTTATATATATATATATATATTTACATTCGCTCCCGGCGTTGATCAATCTCTGAGGGATTCACCATAGATTCGACTTCATTAAGCATCGTTGGAGGCGATTGAATGCACATCTGGCATTTACAATGACTTGCGGTGGCCGGCCGATGTATCGAACCAGTGTTGCTATCCTTCCAAACAACAAGTCTGGTACCAATTTGCCGAGTCCAGAGGGATGGAAGGCTTGGTGGGCCATGGGCGCATTCCACGTGCACGTCGCAGTGGCGCAACAGATATGAAGGATGGTTGCTTCGTTAGCCAAGGCGAACACCGTTATGCAAAAGACCATAAGCCATCAGACCGTTTTTCTAAGAAATCGTTTGCATCTAATTATCACAACGTTTGCATAAAAAAAAGGTGCACTGGTTCTATTTATAGGTGAAACTAGTTTCGTGAAAGCGCATTGAATACCCTTATTTTCCTCAAACGCTATTCCTTGCCCCTATTCATCTCTGTTACTTCGATGAAATAATAGGATGGAAGTGAACTTGTGAGCTGAAATGAATAGTAACGAAATGAGGACAGATATCTTGCACCGAACATACATATAAAGAAATATTGGAGAACAACGAAAAATGAAAACATCTCCTAATTGGTTTGTCCTAAACGACTGATCGATATTATAGTTATAGAGTAAAACTAGACAAAGAGTATTGGTTTAAAAAAAGGTTTAATAATGAACAAGGAAGATAAGAAATTACCATTTTGCCAATGTTAAGCTTATCAAATTCATGGTAACAAAGCACAAACTTTCAATCTCCACCATATTCTCCTTCGAAAAACTCACGTCTAAGATTAGCAATAATACTAGTAATATTAGTACAATGTTCTTGTTGCTACTTCGTTCTCATTCAAAAGTCTCCGACATATTTCAAAACTATCAATTTAATGGATTTGAAACGAAAAAGTGACAAAACGACAAGTACAAAAATCTGATTCTCGCAGCGAACGTATGCACCAAAAAAAAAACACTTTTAGAGCAATAGATAGAGGCAATCTTTGATAAATTCAGAGTTTTTGGTTCGATCTTGCGTTCTAGGCCCACCAAGCCCTGTGTCCCTCCGGGTTCGGAAAATTGGTAGCCACATAGATAGGAAGACAAAAAACACTGGGCTGACATATTGCTAGGCGACTCCGAGTCAAGTCAGTGTATTGGCGAAATATGCACTTAGTCATCTCAGCTTAATGAAATCGTATACACAGCGCATAACTCACGGATTATTGGTCAACACAAAACGCTTTATCTTTTCCGTGGTGTAAGTTCAAACTACGCTGGAAAAACTTGTACGGCTACCATGATTCTGTTTATGTTTCCACAACAAAGGAAGAACTGTTAATCACTATGAGGTATTTGCAAAATCCGACTTCACGCAAGATCGTACAGCGATTACCCCTTCAGGGAACTCACGTGTTACGCACAGCATCACTGAGACCCTTGCTTGACTTTTTGCTCAGCCAGTTTTCTACCCAACGCTGCCAACAGCAATCACCCGTCAGTAGACTGGGAACACAAAATAATTTTGGGAAAATAGAACTGCTAATTCATTAAAAATTCTGGCTTAACAATTATTTGAAGCTTTCACAACTGAAACTGTACAAAGAATCAAATAAGAAATGTACAACTTCACGATATGAGAGCTTCAAGCAACTTCCTTTATTCAGTACAAAACTTTATCTATAAATATCCAGTATACCAATTTGAAGCACAATAATCTTAATGTCCAAGTTTGCAACAGATTAGCAAAAGCGCCTCGTCTATAACGAGTCTTAACCGTGAACGACAAAATTAAATTTTTAAAATAATTTTAAAGAAGTTGATATCTTTATTTATACGTTCTTATGAACTGATCTTGTTGAGTTGATGCCAGGCTGGTACAGTTGCCATTACTGTTATTATTGGTCGATGGCTGACCTCTCGGCGATTTCGCCTTCCTTCGGAGCCGTGGTGTTACGAATGGGTCTCTTTCACATCAGCTCATAAGAACATATAAATAAATATTTCAAACATTTATGCCGAGGTTCATAGAGAGCTGGTCTTTTAAGTTACCAAACAAAAAAGAATTTTTCTCTTTTGGCATTTTTCCCTCTTGGAAAAGATAACAGTCATAGATATCGTTCCACTTCTACATTTGTATCTCATAGTTCTGACGTTCCTTATTAGATAATTCAAATTAAATCTAGGGGACTAACAACTCCAAAGATCTGTGCTTGTATAAGAAAATAGATAATGGGCAATTCTATTTAAGAATACATGTTTCGCCCTCAAATGACCTTAAAACTCAGAACTTTTAGGAACTGTGCGCTTCCTCACGTCCTGATTTCGACAAATTTCGTAAGGACTCAGTACAATATGAATCAATTCTTGAGAAAGACAACAGGAAGGTCAAAAACAAACCCTAGACCGATTTGTAGCTTAATTTCGTATCTGTTCAGAGGATCTCCTTGATTAACAATTTGTTTTAATTCCTCCAAAACCTGGAATATACACATTACAAGCTTTTCAAAGGATTCCGAAAAAAAGAAATAAATAAATAAAGAAGCGAGAACAGAATTGTAGGAAAACTCAGAAGAATGACGTGGAACGGACCTCTCCGTCGGTCATTTTTTCTTTAGGCTGTGAGCGCACTCTAACCGTTTCTTGTTCCAAAACAGTTTTAGGTTTCTCTGACTCAATGGCAACAGCACCATTTTCCTTCTGCAACTTGCAAAACAACATTTAAATAAATCACTTTATATAGATATTGGCAAGTGTTAAGGAAAGTGAATATCTGCAATGCCTTCAAGGAACAACTTAGAACTTGTAGAAATATTGGAATCAAAAGTGTATCTATTGAGGTCGAAAATTGTCGAAAACAAAGTCAGTATGTCTTCGCTATGCACTTTTTTCGCTTTTCATTTACACGTCGTCCTATAAAAGAACATCCGATTGGAATGAAAAAAGGATTTTCTCACATCGGAGTACGACCGGTTTTCCACTTCCGAAGAAGCGTTGCTCGCCACACTACCATTTGACAGGGAATGTCCAACTGAATTCGTGTCCGAAGATGTAAGCGAAACGAACGGAGGGGGAGAAGTGCATGTCGATGATGCTTTTAAGTGCTAAAATCGTAGTTATATTTTTTAAATGTATCATTTGTATCAAAATTTTATATACTCCAAAGCATAGGCTAGCCTAATAAAATTAATAAAATAACATCCGTTTGGAACGAAAACGGATTTCGTCACAATTTTCTCACATCACACCTACTGAGTAAAAAATTGATTAATACGTGGCTCTTCGCGGCAACTACCACTTTTTTGTTCATTTCACCCAAACTAAAAATTTATGTCTAATACGAACTACAAATCTCTACCTAAAGCCATAAATGCAATCATTGTCGTACTTAAGTCTCACCTCTCTGCGATGAAATAGCTTGCCGGCAGGCTCTGAGAAAAAGACACTATCATTGCTTAGTGGCGCAAAGCGTATTTCATCACCACGCACAAGACAACGGACGAATAAATAGAAATTCAAATTAAATGCTAATTTATGCCTACCAAAAGCTCATTGCCAATGTGGCTTATGTAAGCACCCCATGGCGACAGGACACTGAATCGTTTCGGTTGCCAGTCCCAATCGTACATTGATGATGGAGTCTTATGCACACAATGATTTGGACCCGTCAAGTAGTCGCAATATGAGGCAGGTGGACGACCAGTGCCAAACAATGGTCTCTTGAATCTGACAGTTGAAATAAGTCGTCCTTGGAGGAAATTGTGTAGAACTTATTTCATACCAATGTGGCAGAAAGACAACTCTACGAAGGAATTCAAATCAAGAACGAAATTAAAGATATCACATCGTTAGAAAAATAAACATACAACTAACTCGATCTCATCAGGTGGGATTTTTAAAACCAATTCTTGCATCAATTTTCCAGATTCCTATGTAAGCGGAGAGAACTCCGATGCGTGAAATGAATTTGATGATGGTTAAGAATTAATCGATTTTCGAAACTAGGAAGGGTACTTCAGAAAAAGTACGAATGGAAAAGGTCCAATTTGAAATACAAGTTTATGAAAGAGAAGTTTTCGTTATATGACCAGATAGAGTTACCATCGCGATGACACATAAATTAATAGATGATAAGCAGACGAAACTTCTAGCAAAGTTACAAGTCCGGTAGCAGCGTAGTTACAAACGGTAACAGAATTTCGATACAAGGTATTTGAACCGACTAAGACGGACACCAATGATAGACAGAAAAGGAATCGGAACTACGACTACAACATGAAAGGCGGAGCCTAGCGTAGTTGCACCTGACCGGTCTAGCTACGACTACGACGACGACGATGACAACGATCGCACTTGGGGTGAGATATCTGCTAGAAAATAGCTCGATAGCGGTTTAGAGATGGGGAAGTAGTGTGTAAAGAACGAGACGTAGACGAAACGCCAACAGGTTATCTATTTCGTCAAATGCACCTTATTACATCTCAAAAGAACGCCAAAATCTTGCTATTTAACAGTATCTTCATCGCTTTCGAATTTATGAGGTACGAAAAAACAATGGTGTCGTTTCGGTTAAATGGTTCCAGTATTAGAACAAAACGTGAAACAACACTTATTATCTATTGCATAATTGGAAAATCAAATAAAAAAATAAATGGAATGTCCTCATTAAGACACTTGACAACTACGAAACACTTTACCGCTGGTTTAGGAGGAACCTTAGGCGGAATCTTCTGAGGTGCACTAATTCCCTGAGCGGCGGCAACTTCTGCAGCGACGCTCTGAAATTAACACAAGTAAGGGGATGACTACAAAAATAAATTCCAGAACGCGTTTTTTTCCTTTCAAACATCTCGAACTCAACAAGCAGTCAGGGCTATTCCACAAATAATCTTCCAGAACTGTAATATAAGAAAGAATAAAAACTTTGAAATATACAACAGTATGAGCTTTTTAAGTAGCTAGACTTCTTGCAGAAATAATGCACCGAAATCTAACGAACTTCAGAAAGACAAGAACGCAAAAATTCCTGAAAGTAAAAGGTCCTCAGGAATGACCACTTATCGAAAAAACCTCTTAGGATTCGATGTGTACAATAAGTACTAGGTATGATGCACATCAAAAATGTCATAGAAAAACATAAACGTATTTCAAGGTCACCAGATCCATTGGTATAAAAACAAATGTTCCAAAGAAGAAATAGGTTTTTGATCATTAGGTATGATCAAGAGTCGTGGACATATGGAAATTCTCTACTCTGCATTGTTTCTTTAACGATCAATGTAAACCACAACTTTTGTGCAGACTCTTTAAAAAATCTTGTAGCCATCTCGCTTCCTTTAGATATCTAAAAAGCCAAAAATTCTTCTCAGCATTCTATGAACTACTACTATCCACGTACAAATCAAATCCCTCACTAACTTTTAATCGTTGCGGTGGAGGCGGAGGAGGAGCGTCCCTTCGAGGCGTTCGAGGATGAATTGGCGGTGGAAGAACAGATTGTTCAATTCCATGCTCGCCATTACGTTTCTCTGCCTCGGCGTTCGAAGAGATTTCTAAAAGATATATGATTTGCAACAATATTCGCGTTAATAAGTGGTATAGTAGCGCAAAACAGAAGTTTCAAATGTGTGATCATTGCAAATATTAAAGACAAGTGCATCAAAAATGATATCGATGGCTAGATGAAGAGAAAAAGTTATGCAAGTCGTCATACAAAAATACAGACCCATCACATTATTTCTCACTAATTTAAACTTATTAAAGTAAGCTAATGACGTGTCCATTTCCTATGCTGTTCATACGTAGCCCCATTGAATGTACACGATGTTCTTCCAAAATTACTTTTCCAATGAACCTGTATGCACCATACTCAGTCTTGAAGTTTATCTAATTACAGAGCGGAAGGAATCACGAACTTTGCTCCGGAAACAATACTTGGAGAAATAGCACTATAATGTCAGAATACAACACGGTTGTTTTCCTTTACTGAATAGTGAAAATACATATTCAAGTACATACAGTCATACATAGCTCTATAGAGCTATAAAAAAGGAAAACAGCTGGAACACAGTGAACTTCGGAAACATCACAGCGAAGCAGAAAAACGAGGTAACCATCAGTTCTCAAGAGGCCAACATAGTGCTAACAAAAAATCCCACCGTTTAAGCAAATATGCACGACTTGATTTATTTTCTTAATTGCAAAACACAGGTCAAATTGTTACGTTGGATAAAGAATAAGGATAAAGCTCTCGGCCTTGATCAACCCCTGAGGAACGCGCCATGCACTCGATTTCACTAAGTGCCGTTGGAGGCGACTGAATGCATATCTGGCCTTTACAATTACTCGCGGTGACCTACCGATATATCGAGACAGTGCTGCTATCCTCCCACACAAGTATGGTACGAATCTGCCGACATCGGAGGAATGGAAGGCTTGATGGGCTATGAGCGCGGGGATCGACTCCGCGGGCGGATCGCAGTGGCGCCTCCATCCACTGCCCCACACGAGCCCTGTTACGGTTGGGTGTGATACGAAATATGCATCTTTTCTTAATGTTTTACCTATTACAGCTAATTAGATAACTATAAATGGAACTGGTGTCGAACAAACTACGGCATACAACGATGAAGGTCGCCATTATTCTATAAACGGTTGTTTCCATTACTTTAATAACAGGGTGTGTTGAGTATGCTGTGATGCCTTTTGCAACAAGAGCACTTAAATGTGACCACTATTATTCAAAATAAAGATTTTTTCTCATCTTCGAAGCAATTTACTCATAGCTTATTTCTAGTTATAATACCGACGTCAATTTTAAAGTCCCCTCTCCCAATACAAAAAGACATCTTAACTGCACTAAATATTCATTATTAGGAGATTTTCCACTCAAAGTGCCAGTGATGGTCTGAGAAATACTGCCATCACTTGCACCGTCATTCCCTAACTTGTCTATTGTCTGTAACTCAGTTTTGAAAACGCTTCTTCTCAGCTCGACTAAAACTAAACCATACATTACAATGAATTCAAAATATTCGAAGCGGCATCATATAACAAGAGCTCAATTTCAAAAAAAGGGAAGAAACTCTTCCTAGGTTGATGCAAAAACAACGGCCGTTTTTGCTTTTTTCAATGTTACAGATTTCAACCACGGACCTCCCTCATTTGAGGGATCTCCAGCCGGTTAGTCACGAGGCTACGTGGCGCGTCCCCAGGTGGGGGATATGGAGATAATCGCGGACCAAAAGCGACCATTGCTTTCCTGAAAAGCAGGTGGAACAAGTGGATGAACTCCCAGCTTCTGCAGTGACGATTTGGAACATACTTCCTGTATTTGCTAGGCGTATTCATACATGTGTATGTGGGTGTGTTCTCGCTTATGTGGATTGTACTCTCGGAGTCAGTTCGGCCAAAAGCCTCCAATCAAGTGATAGGGAAGTATCTGGGAGGCGGTTAGGAGTCTTCTCCAACAAATAAGCTCCATGTCCACTCTGGGAGAGCCTAGCCTGGCATGCTATCCGTGAGTACACCCAGCCTCCAGGTTCAGAGCCCAACAAGCAATACGTGGGTATCAAAATGATAAACACAGTTTAAAAAAAAAAGGCATCATTCCCCTGAACCGGAAAGAGCCAACAATTTCGCAGCGTTGGAAACGACGAGTACGCAGAGGCTGCTAAAATCTTAGAGCCAATGGAAGCTGCTTGGATCACCAAGAACTATGGTGACGATCTGTTCTTACACTGCACCTACACTTGCATCCGAGTCCTCGATAGAAGACCTGCTCATGCATGCAAGAAGGATAAGGTACGACGTCATCGGCCTGGCCGAGACGAGACGACGCCGCCCATTCAACGTTCTATATCACACTGGAGAAGAACTGTTCCTCGGAACATGCCACAGTAGAGGCGCAGGCGGTGTCGGCGTTCTCGTCAACACGAGTTTGTCCATGAACATCAATTCATTCGAACAGCACAAACCCGAATCGGACGTTTACGATTAAAAAGATGTGGATCAACACCGGCTTTGACAATCTTCGTCGTTTTCGCGCCAACATCAAACTATGACGGAGAAGAAGTCGAAGCGTTCTACATGGACTTGGAGAGGTTCTACAGAGAAGACCATACATTCTTCAAGGTCATCATTGGAGATTTCAATGCCAAGACTGGACCAAGAAGAACGTCTGAGCAATTTCATATTGGGACAAACGGATTTGAACGGAACGAACAAGGTGAGCGGCACTCTAAGTTTACTACGGCGACCATGATCCTCCATCGTAACTCGCAATTCCAGAAACCCCACCCTCAACGCTGGACGTGGGAGTCTTTCAATGGAGAGTACCACAACGAAATAGACCACATCATAGTAAATAGAAAGTTTCGCCTAACCGATGTCGCTGTTGTCCCAAAATTCTGCACGGGATCAGACCACCGTCTCCTTCGTGCAAGATTTTATTTTTCGCGGAAAGGAGAAAAAGCCGTTAAATTCAAAAACCGAAGTATCAGAACCACCACAAACTGGGACTTATTCAACTCATTAGTCAGCTGTTGGGAAGATGCCGTTGTTGACAACATCGACGAGGAATACGATCGGCTCATTCAACACCTTCACATTATCGCTATGAAAGCTGAGAGTTGGAAAGTCACAAAGAGACGTCTGTCTCGGGAAACTTTCGAGTTAATACGCCAGGGCGGAATTGTACGAGCTGCAGACAACCGCGAACAAACGGCCGAAGTTGCGAAACAATACAGACAGGTGATAGAAGATTTTCAAGAGAGAAGAGCAGCAGTAATGGTCGAAGCTGCAGAGTCTGGGAAAAGTATTCCCAAAAAGCATCCGAAGCTTCGCCAAATACAAGACAAAGATGATTGCACTCCGACTCCCAGACGGAACAATAACAGCGTCCAGAAAGACAACGGAAAAAATCATCCACGATTACTACTCAGATGTCTTCGATAGCCACGTCCATCTCACGTCTTATGAAATAAAAGAGGATGGATATGTGGTTCCACCGGATCTCCCTTCCGAAATCCGACATGCCATTTCGTCGGTGAAAAATCGAACAGCACCAGGTATGGATAGGACAAGATCAGAGCACCTGAAGTCCTCGTAAGCACACTGGCTCGGCTCTTAACACGTTACCTGTCTGAATGCAAAATCCCTACTCAGTGGAAGACCAGCAAGACCGTGTTGGTGTTCAGGAAGGGTGACCTATACTATATCGGCAACTATCGCCCAGTCTACTTGCTGTCTGTCGTCTACAAACTTTTCACTCGAGTCATCCTAAACAGGACTGACAGAACACTGGACGAAGGACAGCCATGTGACTCAGTACAATGGACCACATTCACACGATAAGAAGGCTAATTGAAGTATCGCAAGAGTACAAAAGAGCACTCTTTCTCACTTTCGTCGATTTACAGAAGGCCTTTGATTCAATTGAGATAGGAGCAGTCATGGTAGCCCTTGGTAGTCAAGGAGTCCCTACTCAGTACGTAAAGATTCTTCGTAAGCTCTACAAAAATTTCACAACGAAAATTTCACCATTCTACAACGATATTAACGTTGACGTCACAAGAGGAGCAAGGCAAGGCGATACAACCTCGCCAAAATTATTTACCGCCACCCTCTAGAACACCATGCGAACACTGTAATGGGATAATATAGGAGGGAAAATCAATGGTCGGCAGATATATCACCTTCGCTTTGCTGATGATATCGTTCTTATAACACCAGACATTAGCCAAGCGGAACGAATGCTTGCGGACTTTGATAAAGCGTGTGGAAAGGTTGGTCTTCGACTAAACCTTAAAAAAAGAATGTTCATGAAGAACGGATTGGTTTCGTTTGCCCCATTCACGCTATCTCAGAATGCTCCAGTTACGTCTATCTAGGTCGGCAAATCAATATGATGAACGACTTAGCTCTAGAGCTGAGCAGAAGGAAACGAGCGGCTTGGGGAGCTTTCAAGCTTTCAACAAAGAACACCCGACTCCGTGCCCACCTTTTCGACTCAACGGCTCTTTCTGCACGAACGTATGCGTCAGAAACCTGGTCGCTGCGTAAGCAGGATTGAAGACCATTCAGCGTTACCGAATGCGCAGTTGAAAGAACGAGGCTAGGAGTATTCCGTTTCACACAAGTAAAAGATGGAATCCGAAGCTCCGACCAGCGTCAACGATCAAAAATCAAAGATGCCGTTCTATACCCCAAATAGTCTAAGATAAGGTGAATCCGACACGTAATGCGTATGAATGACGACCGATGGGCAAAAACCTTAAGTGACTGGATTCCCCGGGATGTCCATCGTACTGCAGGAAGACCACCGGCCCGATAGTCAGAGTTCTTCACGAAAAGCCTAGAAGAAAGATATGATGCTCGACGAGTTCCTAAAGCGAGGAGAACCCACTGGGCTTCTCTTGCACGCGATCGGAAAAAATGGAGGATTTACTGGCGCTCAATGGGACCACAGGTGATACAGGTGACAGGAAATCGTTTACGATCGAAGTCATATGCCACGTAATGTTGTTCCCGCGCCGCTGCATTTAAGACCTAATCATATCATGTGTCTCCACTTTAATGTTGGATGAGTAAGTCCTTCCTGAAAACCTGGGATAGCCGCGTTTGGGTAATCAGATCTTCATGACAGGCAATTCTCAATCTTCATGGATTAAAGCAAGCTCTGAGCTTCTACTAGGCTTTCTCGAGGGTGACAGTGAGGAACGTTGCGATTAGTAGACCAACCTCTGGAGTATGGCAACAAATCAAATTAAACCCTACAATGAATAGTATGGTGGGCGGAATGTACAGAAGTCACACGCGACCTGGCCTCATATCTTGGCATCAATTTTTGATATGGTGTGGCGCAGTCATCAACCATATGCGACTATAATCAGCTGTTCTTCTCTTCCTTAGTAGAAGACATAAAAGAGCCGCGAAGAAAGATATGATGCTCAAGCTAAAACGGATAAAGGATAAAGCTCTCGGTGCTGATAAATCTCTGAGGCGTGCGCCATGCATTCGACTTCATTAAGCACGTTGGAGGTGACTGAATGTATATTTGGCCATTACAATTACTCACGGTGGCCTGTACATGCATAAACTCAGTGCTGTTATCTTCTCAGACTAATATGGCATCTATTCGCCGACCCCGAAGAGATGGAAAGGTGGCTGAGCCTGGGATCTCGAATCCAAGTATATTGCAAGGCACCTCTAATCACTGTGCTGCACACGCCTTCTAACAGATTATCTAACAGAACCTTCTATATATATATATATATATATGTTCTTCTCTTCCTTAGTAGAAGACATAAAAAAAAGGTGGGTTTTTCGAGAAGCTGTTGATCATGTAACTGCCATATAGATTTCCATCTTCTGTACGATATCAATATACCTTTCCAGGCTCTGAACAAGGTGATACTGCCGAAACGTCAACTACTGGTGTGCTGCAAGTACTTTTTGTATGGACGTAAACGTATGCTGCATAATAACTTCGCGACTGCCAAACAAGAAAACGACGAATTTATAATCCAATGCTAAGGCTAATAGAAAGTCAATCCTGGAAACCGAATTTATTTTGAAATGAGATTTTAAGCGAAGTTGCTCAATTTTTTTAAGACCCATCAGAATAACTTTCAAGAATTAAACACATGGTCCAGTACTAAGAAAATAAAACGACGCATGATTGATATGAGTAGATCTGGAGCTGTTGAAAACAGGTCGGAATGAGAATGAGAAATTTCATTAATCAGGATTGTAGGACAACGAGCGCAAGATGTAAAAGTGCAGGGACGCGCATGATGTATGAACAAAGGTAATCATGTTTCTAGTAACCAATTTTTGTAACATTAAGTGGTTACAATGTTCAGGGAATCCCATTTTAAGACCTATTTGTTGTTTAACGATTCATCCTGCAAGCCTCTCTCTAATACTAATTTAAAGATGATTTTATTCTAGTTGATGTTCTCAAAAACAAGACACCAATAGCTTCCCCTAATGTGCTCATACTTCGACAGAAACAACTGAGAAAATCAGTGAAGCACAAGATAGAGAAGCGCTTTCCAATGTGCAATGTGAAAATAATTCGAAAAGTTCCACACCAGAGATGCGAGAACTAATTATGAAGAACGTGGAGGCAACAGTTTACGACAACTATCTAATAACGATAGTCGAGTTGCTCATGCACGACGGTTAATTTCCGCCCACTTATGCAACGAGTCAAGTATGACTCGTTGCAGTCTAAATGCATTGGTGAATTGTTTTTCATACTTTGCCTATACTCTCATGTTCTTTTATGTATTTTCCGCACTTTTGGAAGATATGCAACTCTTATATATGTGATGGGAAAAAACCCGCTTGCCATCATATCGCATTGCTACCAGCTTTTAACCCGGAAAACAGGTGAGGGACCAATAAATGTGAACAATAAAACTCACTAGACTCTGCCTCCCGCGTGTAGTTCAAAACTTGGTGAAGCGTGTGGTGATATGTGTATGACGAAAAAAATTCGTTTCCCATTTGATAGCGCTTACCTTAAGGTTTGGAATGTTACGCTCCCATGCCTTTCACGATTGTTATATTACTGGAGTTGAACTTTGTTCACCATGTGGCAAATTTTGAAAGCTGCTCAGTCACCTTCAATCAGCAAACAATCTAGGGCATGGCAGATAAAACAGGCCATACAAGATCAGCCAAGTGGTTGAACTTGTCAAGAAAAATTTAGTGCTTACAGATTTGGTAAAAACTTTTGCACCGACGGATCACCGTGCTTTTTGGAGAAAAAGTGAAATTACGAGAATAGATTCTATGTAAGAAACACAAGTATGGCATCTCTTGTGATATTTCATAATATGAACCCTGCTGATGATTGTGGCTATGCAGAATGTGTAGAAAGTGCCAAATGTAATAAGTGGAAATCGCAAAGTAAATATTTTAGAGTACAGCACTACTAACACCTCTGACAGGCCGGCCACAAGAATAGTTGGGGATTACGCAGTTTGTTAAGAGATAATTTGTGAGAACACATTGACCAATGCGGAATGTATGTATACCTAGTCCCTCTACACGCTACAAATATATCTATACATTCTTCTTTAATGAATCACCACTACAAAAACAAATTAAATGAAACAAGGGTGCGTGTGGCGCAGTGGTTAGAGCCGCCACTGCAACACACACCCTTGGAATCGATCCCAGCGCCTATGGCTCACCAGGCCTTCCATCCCTCCGGAGTCGGCAAATTGGTACCAAGCATGTCTGGAAGGATAGCAGCACTGGCTCGATATATCGGTAAGCCACCGCGCGTCAATGTAAAGGCCAGATATGCATTCAATCACCTCCAACGATGCTTAATGAATTCGAATGCATGGCGCATCCCTCAACGATTGATGAACGCCGAGAGCTTTATCCTTTATTATCCTTTACGATTTATGTCGGATTTAAAATATGTTCAACGTGCGCCAATGTCTTGCATTTATCCAATCGCTTGGTCATTAATCTTGTACTAAAACCAATGAATTTGTTATGAACGTAATTCAAGCATTACAGTGAACCTGCTTGTGCATAGAGAATATGAACCATTGAACTGGTATGTATTTCTTCTAGAATCACATTCTTAAACAAGTCAATCTATCTGTAGTACCTGCACAATGATCCTGAGCGGTATTGAAAGATGGAGCTGGTGATGGAACGACTCGATCAATCATCGAATCCTCAGTAGATGAAGAACTCAGACCAGTAAATTTGGAGCCAGAAGAATATAACGTACCTTCATATAAAATTAATGGATACTATGACTGCAGCAATTAATAGGTACGGATGTAGAAATCAAAAATTTCAGCGTTCAGTGAAGTGAAAGAGAAGGAATAAAAACCTGATGAACTAACCATTTACAACAGATGGAACGGGACCGAGTGCATGGTGTCCTGTGACATGTCCGTTCAACTGAATAATAACGTCATCGGAGTCTTCGTCACTAGCATTGTACACGCTTGTCGTCGTCATGAATTTAGCTTTCTCCTTCTCTTTCATCGAAGCGGCGTAAAATCGTAACGCTGTGACCACAGCGTTAGGATTCTTCTTTTGATCTGCTTCACTAAAATAAAATGATGAATTCTTTTCGATATTGTAGCCAATGACGACTAACTATTGGTGGATGGGACAAGTATATTGAAATTAACTTTTCCACCCACCTAATGTCTCTAAGCAGTGAGTCCATCCATGTATCCGGTAATCCACTGAACTTCTGTCCATCATAACCAACATGTATCCTGAATACGTCTATTGTGAATCATGAATAACAAACTCTAAAATAAACTCCAAGAACTCTTAAAAAAAACAAGAACTCCATTAAGCTCTAAAATATTGTATAACATCCTCTTGCAATAATCGCAGTGATCTAAGGCACTGAACATCTTTACATTGTTAACATTTAATATTACGTTATAGTTCAGTTTCTTGGTATATTTTGACAAAAACAATCTCTAAACAAAAAGAAATATCAGAAGATAGATAGATGGACAAAGGAAGGAGAACAGAAGCGAAGAAAGACATAATGGCGAGATAGAAAGAGAGAGGGAGAGAGAAAAGAAGAGATGGGAAATGTAGTAAATGGGTCGCCGCGGTTAACCATCGGAAACTAGTAGCTCAAAATTCCTGGAATATCAGCAAGCTTAGTAACAAGCAGACGTTGCGCACCTAATCCATGTGAGATAATCAACATGTAAATGCTATGTAAAATAAGATGTGCTCTTCTCTACGGCACCTTAGCAAACTGCCAACATAAACAGATTCTGTTTTCTAATTCTAATGGAGGTCATAAGGGTTGTGGGCGAGAGGAGAAATTCGAAGAAATGGAGGTCCCGCAAACCGTAGAACACGGTATAGAAATTTTAAAGATAAGTATAGCAAAAATGATGACGGCATTTAGTTGTTAACAAAATGAACTTGTACTTTGATACAGAAGTAGAGATCTCCCTAAATACCTATGATAGTAATTTAGATAATAAAGAAACAGCAACAACGTTTCTTTATAGTATTACTTCTGCTAAGGTTAATGTTGTAATTTTCTTATCTTGAAACTACAACATCTAGATAACTCCGGATATACAGTATGGATGCTATCAATCACCTGTGTGTGCAGAAGCTGAAGTCGACCTATATTCATAAAAATCTTGTTAAAAAGAAGATTAAAATAGCACCGAACTGATAAGAGAGAGAATCCTGATGAGTGGTCTTCACGGTAAGCCTTCTAGTAATGTAAATATTAAAACGTAAAAACTAAAAAGAGCAAGCATCATCCAATCCGGGATCGATTTTTGTGATACAATAAATAGAAAAGAAACAGTTCCCAGGTTCGACTTTCTATTAACCTCGGCATTGGAATATAAATGCGTAGTTTTCTTGTTCAGCAATCGCGAGGTTGTTATACAGCATACATTTACTTCCATAGAAAAACACACAATACAATACAACACAACAGTAGCTGACGTTTCGGCAGTATCGCCTTCTTCAGAGCCGCTTTTTTACATTATACACTATGCAACTATGCGATGCGACTATAATCAGCTGTTCTAACCTTCCTCATTGGAAGTCATGTGAAAAAGCGGCTCTGAAGAAGGAGTTACTGCCGAAACGTCAGCTACTGTTGTGTTGTATTGTATTGTGTGTTTTTCTATGGAAGTAAATGTATGCTGTATAACAACCTCGCGATTGCTGAACAAGAAAAGGACGCATTCATAGAAAAGAAACGTTACTCTAACCGGAGCTAATACTGAACTAATGAAACTAATGAACAAGAACCAAAAAAAAGTAACGAAGCCAATGATAAACTGATGTAAAGATAACAAAATTTTGAAATAAAGAAGGGGGTACGCTGATTACGAGGTCGTAACATAGAGGTCCGTAGGGGATTTAAACATAACTAATCGAGACTACTCAAAAACAAGATTTAACGTTGCTTGCACTTAAAGCAAGAAGTATAAAAATGGACTGCTTAAGGAATAAACTAAAGGTCACTGGTCTCAACTAATACTTTCTTAAGCGAACAACGAGAAATGATAAAGGCATTGATTTATTTCGAGTAGCAACGCACTATAGATAACTGATGGCAATTCAGAATGCTAATGGCACTGGTAGATAGAAAACCAGTGAAGAGAAAGGTGAAACAAAGGAGCCTAATGGTGTGGTCAACACGTTAGCCCTTGGAAAGGGTAAGAGCGCGTTTGTTCCCCACCTCAGACACCAGAGGCCCGGAGCTTTGAAAATATCTTAGCATCATTATGGTTGTGTTTCACAAAACATGCCGTAAAAAAATTTGGTAGGTAGCAAACAAAAAGTTAACATTATTGATAATTATCATACTAAATAAAACAAATTACGACTTAAAGGAAGCGATTTATAATGACAGTGGTGCTGAGACATTTGCAAAACTCCGGACCGCAGGTGTCTGCGGTGGGGAACGAACATGCTATAACCCTTTACGGAGGCAAACGCGTTGCGTTCACCACCACCGTGCGAGTGCTTCGTTTCCACTTTCTCTCAGCCGTGCTATTGACCTATAGGTGTTATCAGCAATTAACAATCAGGTAATCAGGAATCAGGTAAACGAATTGAATTAAGCACTGACTTACCGATGGACAGTGTTATACGGCTGACTAATATCAAGGCTAGATGATGGTTTCGAATCATCACTTGAATCTCCTCGGTCCTTTTCACTACTCGTACCCGGCGAGAAAATCCGTCCAAAAAAATTCCGCACTCTCACCTATGAATTTCATACTATTAACTTATACGCTTAAATATTAGTGACAATAAAGTAAAAATATACAACACATAAAAAACCGTAAACATTTCCGAACTCCTTAATTTGACTACCAACCTTGGATTTCTCTCTCGGCGTGGACATATCGGTATGGATGGACTAAACAGGGCAATACTATCAGGGCTGCAGTACGTAAGCAGCTTACGAATCTGGAAATAGATACAGTAAAAGCAGTTGAAGTTAAAGGAACCATATAGAAAAGAATCTTAAAAGAAACGACCACTCGAGAACAAAAATTCGAGTGAATAACTAGTCAATAAACGAACGTCCTGTGTTGTATTTAAAACAACATACATACTTAATACACCTTCACATAAGGGCTATAAGTACTACCGACGAGGTAAAGAGCAAGAAGAGTTTCTCTAAAGTAATTTTGGCTTGCCTCTTTTTTTAGAAAAACCACAGAATGACTCACCGATCGATAACTGCGATGAATTACCTGGTGCCAAAGTAATGATACGAGCATAAATTACTGACATGGCAAACCAAAATTAGTTTAGAGAAACTCTTCTTGCTTCTCTTTTTGCTTAAGAAAAGGGTGATTTCTGAATTATTAGGATATGGAGACAACCCTAAGGGAGGCATCATAGAATGACTATGAATGACCAACATACGGCTCTTAACGTCCAAGAATCATAATAGCTGTACAGACCTTATTTTGAAATGTCAAAAATACAACACAGAATCACTACCGAATGGGAAATAATAGATTTGAAAGCTTTCAGCAACAACAGTAAAGTAAACGACTTAGTTAAGGCAGTTTAAGGAGATTAAGGGAAAGACCGCGTCTACGTAAACCACATGGAAAGTGCCGGTTAGTTTTCCCCAAGATGATTCAAAATGCATTCGAAAGGGGGAGTTCGAAAATCCGACATAACACAAGACAAACCGAAATGGCCCAATGAGCTTTCAAAAACTATCTAACGAGCCGAACTCTCAGTTGTTTTCAATGGAAATTTGTTAACTGGTAAATGGTCAACTAGAGTACGGATTTCCAGAACCAGTATGAGTCAGGTAAGATCTTCGAAACACCGGAAACAGAGTGATCATAAATGTCAACCAAACTCTTTTAGTATAACTAAATGATTCATCATGTGAATTTCAATGAGAACGGCTAGAATTCTTGAGCGATCGAGCTGAAACTGATAGGAAGTGAGCTGGGATAGAGTGAAAACTTAGGTAGTTTGTTCATAGTTGAAGTGACTTTAACAGCTGATGGAGAACTGGACAGGATTAAAAAGCAGTAACACTTTCTTCATGAACACTACATCGTCAGAAGAACTTGTCGAACAACACAGAGACGATCAATAAACAAAATCGATTTTGCCGAGTAGAAGCCAAGAGACTTGTTCGTTCCAAGGACATATATCTAACACAACAGCGTCAAGACCTTTGTAAAGTTCTTACGCTTGACTGGTTGGGTAGGTAACTATGTTGGGTTTTAAGAACGAACTAAGTAAATTTGCATAAAAGAAGAGAAAAGACAGAATAATAATGAGAAAACGAAGGCAAAGCAGGACGACAGACGTATCAAGTGACTTCTGAACTTATGCAATCAGGTGAATCGATTTATGTTTTCACGTATAAAAGTCGTCTATTGAAGACTACATATAATGCGTAAGTAATGGTCTTTATGGCCTTAAGATTTCCATAGACTAATGATAAAAAAGGATAAAGCTCACGGCGTTGATCAATCCCTGAAGGGTGCACCATACATTAATAGGGCTTCATTAAGTATCGTTGGAAATGATTGAATGCATACTTGGCCTTTATAGTGACTCGCAGTGGTTCACCGATGTATCGAGTCAATGCTGCTATCCTCCCAGGCAAGTCTGGTACCAATTTGGAGACCCCGGAAGGATGGAAGGCTTGGTAAGCCTGGGGCGGGGGATCGAACTGATGGAAACCAGAAAAAATGTTAAAAACAAACACTACCAGTCTGTTAAAGTTCACAAATAACAACTAAGGCATAGTTCCGGCGACAAACTTCCTATTAACCTCGACATTGATCAAACAATTCTTTGCATTGTTGTTGAACGAAGACGAGGTGTTGCTCACTATTTATTAAGTTATTTAACAAATAAGACCTCATGTTTGCTAGACAAGATTGTTAAGAATTATTTGATCAATGCTGAGGTGAATAGAAAGTCGTTCGTGGAAATTCCTACAAGACCTGCCAGCAAGAAACTTCCAACAACAGAGTAGGACTTGAAATTAGAACTTCTGTGAACGCGAACTCTTAATGTCCATCATTCAAATCTCCCGCTGTATTATTTTCATTGCCAAAGAAAAAGGAAAGGAATAGGAAAGAGTCCTCATAGCAAACGAACTAACGGTGAATGGACCTCCTGGAACCCGATATAACCACCGCAGGTAATATTCAACTGTGATAAAGCTTAGAATCACAACAAAGCACTTAAAAATAGAATGAAAAAAAAGACACAAACAATCAAAGGATGAGCTCTGATCACAAAGTAAAGGCTTGACGACCAAAAACATGCACGAAACTCGCGATAACAACTGGGAATAAATCGAAGAACCGTTGTGTGGGTGAGTTCAGCGGCCTGTGTGAGTCACTGAAATTGTTGACGCGGGCCGATGGCGCCCACCACCGAGCGACCGACCGAACGACCCGTTGACCTATCCATGCTGAAGAACCGCTTAGTCCTGAAGCTGTTCCGGGGCATTTGATCCATCCTCTGACCTCGATATTGATCAGAAATCTAATGTTTTCTTCATAAGCAAAAGTTAAGCTGTTATTAGGTATCTATTCATTCACTATAGCTGAAGTTCCAGCGGTTTCACCTGGTTCTTAACAGTCTTGAAAGGTGAAATTGACAACTAATCTATTCAGATGAACGCTTCGATCTTCTGTGACAAAGCAAAAGTGGCTCAACGGTACTGGAAGGTTGTAGAGACAAGAAAAGAATTAGTGACATAGAGCCTGTACGGAATAACTTTAGAAAGAACTTGTAAGACCATATAGTTTTTCGTCATCATAAGGAGGAAAATGAAAAATACGAAGAGGAAAGCGATTTCCTGAATACGAGACGCACGGGAAGAATAAGAGAATATCTACTTATTGTAAGGAGTACAGATGGGCTAATCTACGCGAAAGATGGAAAAGTAAACAAATTTCTTCCGCTTCTTCATAACCAATCGATTTGCTGAACACACATACCAAGCCTTAAGGGACCCTTACCCGACAGAAAACTGAACTAGGAGCGAATGTTAAATCGTCCTTGAATCTAAGCAGACAACTGATACGAGAAAAATTTTGCCTGGAAAAATCCGTCAGGAGAAATCGATTGTTAAACTGTGAGATGAGCACAGAAAGAAGGTGAAACTCGAGATGAAACTATCTTTATGAACGAAAAAACAAAGAAATGGCTCTTCGACGTACATCGAAATCGTACTAAGGAGAGGAATTTGCTTCCCGTCCAAACTCTTATGGCACATTTTCTATCCATAGAAAGAAAAACGAAAGCGGAAAGCATAGTGATGGGATGGTCATGCCGGTCACCACGAGCACGGTAGTGGTTCGATCCCGCTCCGAGGCTTCTCAGAGGTCGGAAAATTGGTACCGCACTTGTCCACGAAAAGATCACTACCTGCAATCCAATTGTTGTTGTTCATCGACTCGAACAGCACTCACTGACATTCACGATGAAAACAAAATCCTCAAGCAGCAGCTGAAGTCACACGTTAAAATACCTTGGAAGATCTTCGTCGATGATGAATGAGAGGAAATGAGTCGAAAGTGAGAAGTGCTGAAATCAGCAAAGCAGATGCAGAAAGATGGATGGTATAAGATTAAATAAATCTTAAAAAAGAATGAAAAAAGTCATTTTGAGTCCATACAATTCACAATGCCTTGATTTTGTAGATAAAACATTTATAACAATACCTTAGATTCATAATGATGTTGACATGTTCGCAAAATTCCAGACCACACGCGTGGAATCGATCCCCGCGCCCATGGCTCACCAAGCCTTCCATCCCTCTGCGGTTGGCAAATTGGTACCAGACTTGTCTGGGAGGATAGCAGCACTGGCTCGATACATCGGCAGACCACCGCGAGTCATTGTAAAGGCCAGATATGCATTCAATCACCTCCAACGATACTTAATGAAGTCGAATGCAAGGCGCATCCCTCAGGGATTGATCAACGCCGAGAGCTTTATCCTTTATCCTTTATCCAGACCACAGATGCCTAGGGTGGGGACCGAACATGCTATTATCCTGTCCTGGGTAAAACGCGTTCATCACCACACCATGCGGATCGTTCGTTTCGCCTTTCTCTCAGCTAGTTATGTCTCGGATTGATATTTTAATGCAAGAGACGCACATCACTCATCGATGTGAACCATGTGCGGTTGGTCTCCTCTTGGAATCCTCACTGCAAGGCTTGTAGAAAGCGGTTGGTTGTGTGAAGAAACCATTTCCTTCCCGATGCGATTGAAATCTGGGTTTCGTGGGTTTTCTGTTGGGGTTATGGAAATACTTGGCTGACTAGAATGCAGGCAACTTGACCCTTCGAGGCTCTGAAGAAGGCAAAATCCGGTGAAACGTCAGATTTTAGGACAAACTATTGCGAGAAGCTCGTATGAGGTTATCAGGAGATTAGAAAGTTATTGATCGATGCCGAGGTTAAGTGAAAGTCGGTCTTGATTAAAATACGAACGTCCTCACAATTATCCTACATCACGAATAACTTATGAAGCCTATCTTCACAATAAAACAGATCAGACTATGCAGGATTTGTTGAATGAAAGCCAATTAGCCTAAGCAGATGTTAGTCGAACTCGGTCGGAACTGATAGCAAATTGGCGAATGCAGACATCTGGACGAAGGATCGCAGCGACAGAACAACGAATGGATCCTCATGAGAGGAAAGCGATCGATAACAAAAAAACAATGAATGGATCCCTGCCTGAGGAAAACGATCGATACTGAAAGAACAATGAATGGGTCCTCATGGGAGAAAAGCGATCGATACTGAAAGAATAACGAATGGATCCTGGACTGATGACAACAATCGATAACTGCCGAACAATGGACGTATTCCGGCGTGAGGAAAACGATCGATATCTGCCGAACTCAGTCGTCCCGCCCTCATCAGCGGTCGTCGTGTGGCCAATGCGTGGACCGCATCGCCTTACGTCCAAAAATAGCTCGGTCCGCAATTGCACCTCCGACGTCATCGTAAAGCGTTTTGAGTTCATGTACATAACAATAGATTATTACTATTATTACTATTTTGATTGCTATTATTACCTTATTAATGCAGTATCAGTACGAAATCTATTACTCACCTATATCACCTGTAGTCCCGTTGATCGTCGAGTGCCTCGAGCGGGGGATTCCATTTTTCCCTGTCGCGTGCAAGAGTAGCCCAGTGGGTTCTGCTCGCTTTAGTAACTCGTCGAGCGTCACATCTTTCTTCTAGGCTCTTCGTGAAAAACTCTGACCATCGGGTCGGTGGTCTTCCTGCAGTACGTTTGACATACCGAGGAATCCAGTCACTAACAGCCTTTGTCCATCGGTTATCATTCATACGCATTGCGTGTCCGGCCCATCTTATCTTCGACTGTTTGGCGTATAGAACGGCATGTTTGATTTTCGATCGTTGACGTAGATCGGAGCTTCGGATCCCATCCCTTATTTGTGTGAAATGGGATACTCCTAGCATCGTCCTTTCGACTGCGCGTTCGATAACGTTGAGTGATCTTTCATCCTGCTTACGTAGCGACCAGGTTTCTGACGCATACGTTAGGGCAGGAAGAACCGTTGAGTCGAAAAGGTGGGCACGGAGTCGGGTGTTCTTTGTTCTCTTCACTACATCCTCGATGCTCTCGAAAGCTCCCCAAGCCGCTCGTTTCCTTCTGCTTAGCTCTGGAGCTAAGTCGTTCATCATATTGATTTTCCGACCTAGGTAGACATAACTGGAGCATTCGGAGATATTCGTTCCGTTGAGCGTGAATGGGGCAAACTAAACCAATCCGTTCTTCATGAACATCGTTTTCTTGAGATTTAGTCGAATACTAATCTTTCCTCACGCTTTGTCAAAGTCCGCAAGCATTCGTTCCGCTTGGCTAATGTCTGGTGTTATAAGAACGATATCATCAGCAAAGCGAAGGTGGTGTATCTGCCGACCATCGATTTTCACTCCCATATTATCCCATTCCAATGTTCGACTTTGAGTACGGACTTGAATTTTAATTAATATTTGAAATGTACGGACCTCCCTCATATGAGGGATCTCGAGCCGGTTAGTCGCGAGGCTATGTGGCGCGTCTCCAGGTGGCGGATAGGGAGTTAATCGCGGACCAGAAGCGACCTTTGCTTCCCTGAGCCGGAGGTGGATCCAGGGGATGGACTCCCTGTTTCTGCTGCGCCGATTTGGCACATACTTTCTGTATTTTCTAGGCGTATTCATGCCTGCGTGTGTGTGAGTGCTTTCTCGTCTTATGCGATTTGTATTCTACGAGTCAATTCGGCCAAAAACCAGCAATCAAGTGACAAGGAAGCATATGGGAGGCGGTTAGCAGTCCCCTCCAACAAATAAGCTCCATGTCCACTCTGGGAGAGCCTGGCAAGCTACCCGTGAGTATAACCAGCCCCCACGTTCAGAGCCGAGGAAGCTATACGTGGGTATCAAAATGCTAAACACGGGAAAATAAATCGGGCCCCATTCCCTTAACCCCGAAAGAGCCCCCAACTTCGCAGCGTCGGGTAGAACGAGTACGGAGAGGCTGCTAAAATCTTAGAGCCAATGGAAGCTGCAGGTGATACAGGTGATTTGGAATGTAAATTTATTGATGTGGCTAGAGTTACACCATATTGGAGAACTTGTCATGCTTAAAGTTACTGAAAACCATTCAAATTTATTGTTATACGGTAAAAAGGATAAAGCGCTCGTCGTCGATCAATCTCTGAGGGGTGGGTCATGCATTCAACTTCATTAAGCATCGTTTGGAGGTGAATGAATTCATATCTGGCCTTTACAATAATTCGCGGTGGCCTGCCGGTGTATCAAGCCAGCGCTGTTATCCTTTTTGATAAGTCTGGTACCACTTTGCCGACCCCGTACGGTTGGAGGGCTTGGCGAGCCAGCGGAGCAGGGATCGATCCCATATGTATCGCAGGGCGCCCCCAACCACTGCGTCACATGCGCCTTGTTTTGTTGCACAGTTACAGGTTATATCCACTGAGCGACTGATCAAGCACTCCGACGCCCAGACGGAACAATAACAGCGTCCAGAAAGGCAATGGAGGAAATCATCCACAATTACTATTCAGATCTCTGCGATGGCCACGTTCACTTTCCGTCTTATGAAATAAAAGAGGATGGATATGTTGTACCACCGGTTCTCCCTTCCGAAATCCGGCATGCCATTTCGTCGGTGAAAAATCGAACAGCACCAGGTCCGGACAGGATAAGATCAGAACATCTGAAAAACCTTCCGCCAGTTCTCGTAAACACACTGGCTCGGCTCTTCTTACGTTACCTGTCTGAATGCAAGATCCCTCCCTACCCAGTGGAAGACCAGCAAGACCGTGTTGTTGTTCAAGAAGGGGGACCTACACGATATAGGCAACTATCGCCCAATCTGCTTGCTGTCTTTCGTCTACAAGCTTTTCAGTCTAGTGATCCTGAACAGGAATAACAGAACACTGAACGAAAACAGCCATGCGAGCAAGCAGGGTTTTTAACGTTGACGTCAAAAGAGGAGTTAGGCAAGGCGATACAATCTCGCCAAAATTGTTTACAGCCACCCTCCAGAACGTCATGCGAACATTGGAATGGGATAATATGGGAGTGAAAATCGATGGTCGGCAGATACATCACCTTCGCTTTGCTGATGATATCGTTCTTATAACACCAGACATTAGCCAAGCGGAACGAATGCTTGCGGACTTTGATAAAGCGTGTGGAAAGATTGGTCTTCGACTAAATCTAAAGAAAACGATGTTCATGAAGAACGGATCAGTTTCGTTTGCTCCATTCGCGCTCAACGGAACGAATATCTCCGAATGCTCCAGTTATGTGTATCTAGTTCGGGAATTCAATATGATGAACGACTTAGCTCTAGAGCTGAGCAAAAGAAAACGAGCGGCTTGGGGAGCTTTCAAGAGCATCGAGGGTGTAGTGAAGAGAACAAAGAACACCCAACTTCGTGCCCACCTTTCCGACTCAGCGGTTCTTCCTGCCATAACGTATGCGTCAGAAACCTGGTCGCTACGTAAGCAGGATGAAAGGTCACTCAGCGTAATCGAGCGCGCTGTCGAAAGGACGATGCGAGCTACGTCAACGATCGAAAATCAAAGATGCCGTTCTATATGCCAAACAGTCGAAGATAAGGTGGGCTGGACACGCAATGCGTATGAATGATAACCGATGGAGAAGGGCTGTTAGTGACTGGATTCTTCGGGATGTCAAACGTACTGCAGGAAGACCTTCGACCCGGTGGTCAGAGTTCTTCACGAAAAGCCTATAAGAAAGATATGATGCTCGACGAGTTCCTAGAGCGAGCAGAACCCACTAGGCTACTCTTGCACGCGACAGGGAAAAATGGTTTAGAAGCCGAGTCTTGCGAAATGTTCTTGGCTGAGGACGACTTCTATCAAGAGTTGTCAGATGGCTCTTCTGATTACTCTCTACACTGTAGGAATTATACTAACAGGTATGCTTCTTAATGACAAGGAGACTATGATATTTGCATGAGTTACTGGACGGTTCAAAACGTAATTGTAGGTTTGCCTTGGTATACGTACAACCCATGGGGTCATGATTTGTCTAGCTTCTTGAATCCACTCCATCTAACGGTTTACCGCCTCATCGTGGCTGGGAGGTGTTCCAGGGTGTCAAGTTGCGATCTGAAGCGGGGGTTCATCCACTCAGTATGGTCTTCCAAGCTGTGAAGGAGTCCGGTGTTTCCATCAGGAAACCTAACTAAGAGTAAGCCAATAGCAGGATCCACCACCGTCCTGGTATCAAAGTCGCATGGTGGTAAATCTCCCTCTGATCCACAAAGGCTGCGAAATTCGCGGTGGCCTGCCGGTGTATCAAGCCAGCGCTGTTATCCTTTTTGATAAGTCTGGTACCACTTTGCCGACCCCGTACGGTTGGAGGGCTTGGCGAGCCAGCGGAGCAGGGATCGATCCCATATGTATCGCAGGGCGCCCCCAACCACTGCGTCACATGCGCCTTGTTTTGTTGCACAGTTACAGGTTATATCCACTGAGCGACTGATCAATGCACGTACTTTTATCTTTCACGCAGAATGTGCTGTGATGAAGTCGTATTATCAAGTACCGTTAAGAAAAACTGCCTCATGAACATAGAGACGATGGTACGTATTGTGCTACAAGAGTCAATTTGTGTTTGAAATTAAACTCGTATAACCACAATGATGTTGAGATATTTTCAAAATGTTCGAACCGCGGCTGTCTGGGGTGGAGATCGAAACCAATGTTACCCTTTCCGGGAGATGACGCGTTCACCACTACACAATGCGGGTCATCCGTTTCGCTTTTCTTTCGGCTCTATTTTGTAGGTGCTATCACCAGCCACTTGCAACGAGATTGATCTGAGGCGAACAAATCGGTGTTGAACTCAATTAAGCTGAAACTGTATAGAGCCGAAAAGGCAAAACGAACGACCCACATGGTGTGGTGGTGAACGCATCAACCTCCGGAAAGGGCAACAACGGGCGATCTCCATTGCAAACACCTGTTATCCAAAGTTTTGCAAATATCTCAGTATCATTGTGGTTGTTAAATAAAAAGTGGTTGCACCGAACGCGAATATTTTTCGTAAAATATACAAAAAATATGGCCCGTCTTGACGTCTGTTTGCGGATCCCAGCGCTCCTCACCTTCTATTCTTTTCCTCGGATCCATCATCCACTAAGACCTTCCAACTTTTCGCTTTTGGCTTCGGCTGCTTCTTGAAGATTTCCCTTTCATCTCGAATGTCGTAGAATGCCGGTCGAGTCGATTTTCACTGGAGTCCTGAAATAGCTGGGCTCGAGGGTTCTGATTTGGATTGCAAATAGCGGTCTTTTCCTGGACAAGTTCTGTACCAATCTTCCGACCCCGGAGCGATGAGGGACCTGGTGAGCCCCAGCGGTATTGCACCAGCACCGTGCTCGTGGCAGTTAGAAATTAAACATGTGTAACCATAATGATACTAAGATATTTGAAAAACTCCTGAACAATGGTGTCTGCTGTAGGGAGTGAACGCGTTATTACCCTTTCCGGGAGCTAACAAGTTCATCGGCATACCATGCGAGTCCTTCGTTTCGCCTTTTTCTGTCATCCGTGTTATTGAACTATAGGTACTATCAGCAATCACGCGTCAACGGGATTGATCTTGGAAGAATCTGGGACAGAACGGAAGGATCTGAGGATAAACGCATATATATATTTTGAAAAGTCTGAGATCTTTCTGCTTCCGTAAATTTTGGAGCTAGAAAGCGCCATCACCGTGTCCACTATTGGTTATCTTTCAATAACTCCATTTACATCATTTTGATATGAGTTCTAAGTCTATACGTTTTTGGTCACCTTCCGAAATTGTCACTATTTCAAACTCTGGTTTTCAGCGGAATGGATGCCATTATGTTTATTTAGTTATAAGTCTATTAAACTACACAGTATTAAATGTTTACTATTGAATAAGTGGTATAACGTTTTAACCGAGGAGAATCCACTGCAAAATCACATGCTTTGTTTTTGCAGTAGTAGATATATGTATATATGCGATTGCTTGTGGTGGTGAAGACCTGGGGCAAATTTTGGCCAGGCTGACCTCGGGATTCCGGGGAACCACAAAGGCTTAAGTATCAGTTCTCCAAAAAATGGTGGTAATGCTGTGGCCCGCACAACCAGTGAGGACGGACATTCAAGCATCGAGCAAGTATCTTGAATCCATCACTCTTAGTTCTTCTAGATTACAGTTTTCAAGTATGTTATTTTTTCAAAAATTGTTAAATTTGAAATTCTGGTCTTCGAAACTATTTTTAGACACTCAGAAAACTAACTGAGAGAAAGGCGAAACGAAGGGTCCACATGGTTTGCTGGTGAACGTGTTAGCTCCCGGTAAGGGTAACAGAATGTTCGTTCCCCACCGTAGACACCTGTGGTCCGCTGTTTTCCAGATATCTTAGTACCATTTAGTTGTAACTCCCTAGATTATTCTCGTGGTAGGGTGGCTGCTGAGGGCAGTAGTAGGGTAGACTAGCTGAGAGAAAGGCAAACTGAGGGCATTAGTGGTTGGTGTCTTGCATAACTAGTGAGCCCCGGAAAGGGTAACTGTGGTGCAATCTTACGAGGTATCCAAGTTTTGCAAATATCTCAGCACTGTTGTGCTGTATTTCGTAAAATACACTGTCATGAAAAAAATGTTGGACAGTGGAGAAAAAATTCATTTCCTGACAGCTTGTCAAGGATCCTCTGAAACATTTTGGCCACTGCTCTCCGAAGAGTATGATCTCACCTCTGATATTTCGAGCAGGTTATTACTAGTCCTATTCTGACCCTACTGTAGTGGATATTGTGTGATTCCCGAAATAAAAGGGCTTGTGCGGCGCAGTAGTCGGGGCGCCGTGCAATACACATTAGGATCGATCCCACTCCCCAGGCTCACCAATTTCTCCATCCTTTCAGCAAATTGGTACCAGACTCGTCTGAGAGGCTAGCAGCA
The DNA here is from genome assembly GCA_009735665.1 of Angiostrongylus cantonensis. NCBI lineage: Eukaryota > Metazoa > Nematoda > Chromadorea > Rhabditida > Metastrongylidae > Angiostrongylus > Angiostrongylus cantonensis. The sequence continues at coordinate 388,715 of MQTX01000057.1, forward strand.
GTGGCTCGATACATCAATAGGCCACTGCCAGTCATTTTAAAGGCCATTTATGCATTCAGTCACCTTCAACGATGCTTAATGAAGTCGAATGCAAGGCGCATCTCTCAGGGATTGATCAACGCTGAGAGCTTTATCTTTTATCTTATATCCCAAAATAAGCGCTAGATTGTTTGTCATTCTTGAAGTAGTAGTATTGTTGTTAACTTTTTGTAGAACAGCGCACATGTGGAACAGAAGAAATTCATGTGATGATGGGGATCCTGGTTTTGCTGAGGTCAGTTCCCCTTGTTCTCTTTGCACGTGAATGAACTTTTATTGTGTTTCATTATGTTTCCACTTTTCTTCTGAATCTGTTCTGGAATAGAACTTCAGCAACTGCTTTTTTCATACTTGTCAAATAATGAAGAATTCATCATGGACAAACTCATCATTTCTGCGCTCGGATTTGAATCCCAGCTCACCGGAAGCGTTTGCTGTAGAAACAGCAGTGCGTGCCGGATGTAGCGCTAAAGGTGTTGAAACAGTACGGGAACTAGGTGTTGGGCCTTCGGATATTGATGCCGCCATTGACAAGGTTTCTCATTGTTCTTGTGCTTTTTCTTTTTCTCTTATTGTAATCTTCATGTTTTTCTATAGATTCAATCTTCCTATCACTGAAAAGACCTTTTTGGGTTAATTGCTTAGATGGTCGGTGTTCAGTTGTTCATGGTTGAGTGCATGGATTTCGATCGTCTAGACCTTTTTTCCACACATTTCGATGTTACACTTGTGTATGTAACTACTTGGTTCACCGCCCAGTTACACAATGTTTCCATATGCTAATTGAAAAGAGCGCATCTAACGCAGTGGTCTGAGGCGCCCAACAATACACGTGGAATCGATTCCTGCTCCGTATGGTCACCAAGCCTTTCATCTCCTCAGGGTCGGCAAATTGGTACCAAACTTGTTTGGGAGGATAGCAGCACTGGCTCGATACATCGGTAGGCCACCGCGAGTTATTGTAAAGGCCAGATATGCACTCAGTCACCTCCCACGATGCGTAATGAAGTCGGATGCATGGCGCATCCATCAGGAATTGATCAGCACCGAAAGCTTTATCCTTTGCCCTTTTAAGAAGCAGCACTACGCTTAAACTCTGGGAGCATAGGCAAGACTTTCTAGTAGTTTTCTATCCTTCGAAAGAAGCTGATACTTAGATATGAATGGTGTGAGAATGAATAATTATTTGAAGGGTTTAATCAACGCGAAGAGCTTTATCCTTTCTGTATTTTTGTTAATTGAGGTTACTGTACTACTAACTTTCCATCCATATGATTTCAGCTTTCGCACTGGCTTGTTATTCTTTATTATAAAGGAGCGTTCAAAAATGACTACGGCGTAAGAGGGCCTATGATACATGAGAATTTCTAGCTTGGCAAAGAAGATGGAGAGCGTTTTTCTAACCAATTGAACAAAGAGCTCACTAGTGAATGGAAATCGACGTCGCTAGTCCACGATTTGCTTGTTGACGACTCGTACTGGTAGGTCACATATGATTTCTTTAGAGAGCTTGTTGTTTTTATTACCTTGTTGTACATCGCTCTTTTCAAAAATAGCTAGAGTATAACACTTGTATATATGGGTCGCACAAGCTAGCGCAGTAAAACGTAGTGTCGATAAAAAGTGAATACCTCGTGTTGTCTATTTCTCGTAGAAATCTGAACATGCGTGGGGTGATTACTAAGAGTGCATTTGGGAGTGTTAGAAATGTCTGAAATAGCATTCTATTGTTACGCAGTACATTTTTCACCGGGAGGAAGGACTCATGCGAATTGAAATACCATAGAGGTGATATGAGGTCCCCTCTTATAAAAGATGTGGTCCGGTTTTATCTCAGAACCCAAAAAAATGGACTTGGATGTTAACGTAGAGGATAACATAGTATATATGACTCCACCTACCCAAAGTGAGATTAACTGAAGTGAACTTTAGAATTTTACATCTTCCTCAACATATTGGGGTGAAGAACAGTTCTTTACTTAATCGTTGTTGAAAGTGTACTACATTTCACTGATCCTGGTATCAAAATGTATTTTATATAAATTTTACGGGGGCCTTTTTGCTTTTCTAGAACCTTAGGCGCTTATTCATGAATGCTGTCAGCACTTAGTCTCTTTTAGTCAACTAGTGAATTATGCAAATATTTGGAACTTCAAATTTAGGGGTAATTTGGATTGTGGTTGTTGATAACTCTAGTTAACAATAGGTGTTCGTCGTATTTCATTTGTGAAATTGATAGCTTTGATTAAGACATGCAATGTTGGCATTATTAGGTACAGTTGCCTAAAAACTATATGATTGTTTAATTCCATAGCTTTAAAGGTTTGGAAAGCTTATTTCAGGTAAGATTCCCTCTTTTCAGGACTGTTGGTGATTCCCTGCTACGTACATATGACTTACTTTGCAATATCAACTTGCAACTAATTGTCATGCAGCGGGAACTGTTTAAGCACGAGTCAGTTTTTTATCGCCTAGAAATAGTTCCGTAATTGGATACCTAGGCGATTATATTGTCAAATCATGCAGTGGCCGACGATTTATCGCCTGAATTCGGTACCTTTCTGTCATAAATCGTGATGATATGGGCCGCTCAGTACATGATGAAAGGTGAAAACTACACACATTTTTCTCCTAACTGCGTAGTACCGATATTGTTGTTAAAGCGAACGACGCTATGTGCGCACAGGAATAGGTGTGTTTGTCCTTCCTTTCCTATCTTAGTTGTTTTGCTTAATCTTGACACTTCATTACACACTTCCCAAGACCAACTTTCTACCATTCTCGGCATTGATTGGTAATTCACTGTTCCTCTTCAATGAGCAATCACAAAGTTAGTATTATACAATTTATTAGCACAAAATAGCTAACATTTCGGCGGTTTCGCCTTCTTCAGAGCCTGGAAGGGTCAAATGGACATGCAATCTACTCAGCGAAACACTTTCGCAAGCTCAGCAGATAAGACAACACATTAATTTGTATTCGCATAATAAACAGCTTCTTTTAAACAATCAAACTGATTTGCGAATGAAAATTAATGTCATAGAAAAACACAATACAATGCAACAGTAGCTGACGTTTCGGCAATATCGCCTTCATCAGAGCCTGAAAGGGTATGCTGATATACAATTTATTAGGCCAAAAACTTCAATAACACTTGCAAAAAGACGAAAAACTCTATGGCAATTACATGATCAACAGCTTCTCGAAAAACTCACCGCTGCTTTACATGACTTCCAATGAGGAAGGTTAGAACAGGTGATTATAGTCGTATATGGTTGATGACTGCGCCACCCCACATCAGAAATTGATCCAAAGATACGGGGCCTGGCCGTGTGTAACCTCTGGGCATTCCCCCTGCTATTCATTGCCGGAATTTTTGGCATTTATCCAAAAAGCCTTAAGGAGTTTGCGCGTTGGTGTCTTAGTCTCCTATGCGAGGATATTGACTTTAACTTCAAAATCGTCTCCGCTATGCTTTGTATCCTATGCGTGCCTAGTGTGGTACTTTGTCTTACTTTTCGTTAGCCATCTAGGTGTTCTTTTATACGGATACCCAAGGGTCTGCCCGTTTCGCCAATATTATTCATCTCCGCAATCCTTGCAAGAGATCAGGTATATCGTACCTGAACTCATGCAATCACCGTTCCTGCCGTAAGGGCAAATTAAGCAATTTGTTGTTTCGTATAGGCGGTCACACAAGCGGTTACGAACTAACTGACGACGTAGAGGATCCGGTGGTATTTCAACTACCGCTACCGATTCCTGTAAACCTGCCCTTTTCAGGCATCGTTTTATAGCTATGCTTGCTTCATCGCTAATAAAGGGCAACATAAATGGGACCTTTTTTGGCCAAGTGCTTCGTTTCGGCGCGTCGTTCTCCTTCTAAACTTAACTCGTGCGGTAACTACTTCGTAGCCATTGGAGATGGCTATTTGCCGATCCAAGTCGTGATTCTTCTTTTAGTTCCCTGGTTGTGCACACAGAGGTAGCTGTTTGAAACATATTTCTCACAAGCGCCCTCTTTGTGTGTGATGGATGGGAAGGGAGGAAATTAACCAGGATGTTTTCATCACTTGGTTTTCGGTACCACTTTGTCATTTAGCAGCTATTTGATAAGTCGATTTGAACGTTAAGAAATGGAAGCCAGGTCTCTTTCGGTTTCTCCCTGGTGAATCTAATATACTCTGACTGCTCATTCAATAATTCAAAGCATTTGTCCATCTCCTTCTAAGTAGAGAAGATGACAAAACAATCATGTATATCTGCAGTAGAGTAGTGGTCGAAGGTCGATAACCGGGTCTTCTATACTAGACATGAACGCAATGGCGAAAGTTGGTGCCAACCTCTGTCCCATTGCCAACTCTCTCATTTGTGCGTAATATTTCCCAGACTATCTGAAGATCGAGCAGTTTAGGCACTCTTTTAAGAGAGCCATAAGCTGCTGAATAGACAAGCCATACATGTGTATTCCTCCTTCATGTTCAACAAAAAATTCGAAGATGGTTTGCATTGCGGAATCACTCGATACGTTGGTGTACAGCGCGGTAACGTCGAAAGATCAGCTGCTGTTGTACTGTATTGTGTGTTTTTCTATGGAAGTAAATGTATAGTTTAGGCACTCTTTTAAGAGAGCCATAAGCTGCTGAATAGACAAGCCATACATGTGTATTCCTCCTTCATGTTCAACAAAAAATTCGAAGATGGTTTGCATTGCGGAATCACTCGATACGTTGGTGTACAGCGCGGTAACGTCGAAAGATCAGCTGCTGTTGTACTGTATTGTGTGTTTTTCTATGGAAGTAAATGTATGCCATATAACAACCTCGCGATTGCTGAACAAGAAAACAACGTATTCGTATTCCAATGCCGAGGTTAATAGAAACTCGATCCTGGGAACAAATTAGTGTGTTACGTCTTATCTGCTGAGCTTATGAAAGTATTTGGCCGAGTAGATTGCATGTCCATTTGATCTTTCTAGGCTTTAAAGAAGGCGAAGCCGCTGAAACTTCTGCCGTTGTATGTTAATAAATTCTATAGTACTAACCTCGTGTTTGCTCACTGAAGAAGAACAGTGAACTGACTACATGTTCCTTACATTGGAACACGATGTTTCTGTCTGGCCCTTTCTGTAATAACTGTTGTAAGAAATATTGCAAGGGTTGAATAGTTAAAATATGGTAAAACATGGTTAAGAGAAACGCGAAACGAAAGAGCCGCTTGGTGTGATGGTGAACGCGTTACCCCCCAGAGAGGGTATCAGCGGGTTCAATCCCCACCGCAGACACATACGATCCGGCGTTTTGCAAATATCTCAGCCTTGCTGTCGTTATAATTTAGTTGCGACAAAAATACGGCAACATTTTTAGCATATTCTTCCTTTTTTTTACCGAGTAGCAGTGATATTTTGGTTCATGGTAGAATATAAAAGTTTTTTTCCTGCTCAAAAAAGGACTTATCAGGACGCACATAGGATGTTTTTGTAAGCAGACTCTCACTTCACTTTGGTACGAATAACCACTGTTCGTTTTCCTTTCATTTATATGTCAACATGAGGTTGACATAAAACTTCATCAAAGTTTCTAACAGTGTTTTTGCACTAGAATTACTAAATTATGTATTTTTTGCGTATTTCCTAAATCTGTCATATACATATTTTAGTTTCAGGAACAATATTATCAAACTTCGCTGTAGTGAAACAGGGAAGAATTCGGGATATGATGTAAGAAAAATCTTTCTTCTAAAATATATTCAGATATAAGTTCACGATCTTTGGTTCTGTTTCTAGGATTCCCAGAACAAGGCACAACTCCGTAAGCTTACGTGTTCTTTGACTTCAGCATCACAAGGGCTTCAAAACAGGATTGCTAGTCTAAACCATGTTATTCTCGGTGTTTCTCCTGTATCTCGGACAACTACTAATCACTTATCAACACGTATGCTCGTTATCGCATGCCTAGGAATCCTAAGTGTGAGCTTGCTCATTCGTCGTTTCCGAATTTTTGAATTGTTAAAAAGTTGAGAACGTAAATTCTATGTGCCCTGCAAGGAATTTCATTGACATGCTCATTTTGGCTTTATTTTACTCTTTATCTTCAAATTGATGTTGTTATGCTGTATAAATGAGTTACTACGTTTGTATAAAATCGAATAAGGGTCGTAAAAAGACTGCATTTCTTTTCACGATTCTACGTGGTGGCCTAGCGAGCAGCGAATTATACACGGAAGCATCGCTATTTCGGAATAGACATATTGATAGGCTGGCTATAAAAAGATAAAGTGGTACAGTTCTTCGCGTTGGTTAATCCCTTAGGGATGCGCCGTGCATTCGACCTAATTAAGCATTGTTTGGAGGGGATTGAATGCATATTTGGGCTTTAGGGTGACGCGAGGTGACGTACCGATGTATCGACCCAGTAAACCCTAAGTAACGTCAAATCAATGGCTAACAGACAGAGCACTTAAGTTTCTTTCAAATGTCGCTCAGGATTGAAATATAACTAGTTGATATCTCAATCTGTAACTTTTTAGTACCTACTTTTTTACAACCACAATACGCTGAGGTATTTGCAGAACTTGAACCCCAGGCCAGATCCCTTTTCCGGAGCTCACATGTTACACATAGCTCCATTGAGGTCCTTCTTCTGCCTTCTCAGCCAGTCCTTGTTATCTTTTCAGATAAAAAGACAAAACGTTCGTTGTTGATAAATCCTAGGGGTGCGCCATTCAGTCGACTTCACCAAGCATCGTTAGAGGTAAGTGAATGCGTACCTGGCCTGTACAATGACTAGTGATTACCTGCCGATAGGTCATCTAAATGCTTCTATCCTCCCAGACAAGTCGGGTGCCAATTTGGCAACTCCTTAGGGATGGAACACTTTGTGAACACGAGGCAAAGAATCGAACGAACGATCACACGTGTACTGTAGGATATCCCTAAGCCTCTATGCTACATGCGCACCTTTTCAGACATAGAAAAGTCGTCATTAGCACTGTTTGTTATGCACCATTCAGCAAAGTGAATCCGATTTAGAACTCGACAAAATCTTTGTTTGATTGTTCCTAAGTAGAAAATTCGCGTCTTTGCAACTAATCTTTAGCAAATAATCGTACGAGTTTTCACCATGACCACTGTTGTTTTCTGTCGACAAGTATGCTAAGAATTTTGTAGGATTCTTTCAACATTTTTGATTCATATATTTGGACTTTAACTCGGTATTCTTTATCATATACTTCGGAGACAATTCATATTTCTTTTATCTCGTCCAATGGCTAATCGCCATAACTATTAACTGCTATTAGGGGCCTATAGTGTAGTGGTTAGTTTTGTAATGTAATACGCACTGGTCTTTGCTTCAATCTCGCGCTCCAGAAAAAATTGGACTCCCCATGACTCCGAGGTCAGTAACCTAATACCAGGCTCGCCTGGGAACATAGGAATACTGATTTGATACTTCTGCATTTATTGTTCTAACATGAGTGTCCACAAGCGATATATGACAGAATATTCTGCAATCTCGCCAATACGGATTAATCCTGGTAAGGTAAAACGGCACGGGTAAAACGACCTTACTATGACTAATCGAAACTTTTTGCATAAGGACTTTTATAATCCTATCACGTCTACAATCCCTCAAGCTCTCTACTAATCAAAAAGCTATCGACTATTCTTGAAAAACCAGCTTACGTTAATGAGTGAGTACTACGCCCCATTACAAGTAGCACCATTGCTAAACGCCGCGCGTCTGGTATATCCTAATCCACAAGACGTCCTCAGATTTTCGCAAGGTGTTTTTGATTATTCAACCAGAATAACACTTTTGAGAACCTTGAAATATTTGCTATTATGTAGCCGTGTCCCATGTGTAACACAGTAGTCGGAGTCGCCCTACGATACACATGGGATTGATCGTCGCGACCGAGGCTCACCAAGCCTTCCATCTCTCCGAGGTCGGCAAATTGGTACCAAACTAGTCTGGAAGGAGAGGATAGCAGCAGTGGCTGGACACATCGCTAGGCAACCCCGAGTCACTGTAAAGGCCAGATATATGCATTCAATCACCTTTAACGATCCTTCATGAATTCGAATGCATTGTGTATCTGCAGGCATAGATCAAGGCAACGCCGAGAGCTTTATCCTTAGTTTATTTAACCCGTGTGTAATCAGAGGACTACTTTGTCAACGTTAAACTTTCCCATTTAGGTGTTCGTTTTAGCGGGCATAAGGCAACTTGCTCTTTTTCAACATGACTGTCTATCCAATAAATGGAAAACTTTTGTTTTTTACTGGAACAGGTTATAGATTTGCTGTTGAGTTAGCCACGCGGGTCTTTTAGATGTTGAAGAGATCGGCCAGCCTCAAACGTGGGTAATGAAACCTTCATATACCTAAATTCTTCTAATATACATAAACATTCTTCGTGAGCTGTACAAAAATTTCGCAACCAAGATTTCACCATTCTACAACGATATTAACATTGAGTCAAAAGAGTTAGGTAAAGCGATACCATCTCGCTAATAAATATTTAACGCCACCGTCCAGAACGTCATGCGTACATTGGAATGGGGTAGTACGGGAGAGAAAATCGATGGACCGCAGTTACACCAACTTCGCATTGCTGATGACACCGTCCTTACAACACCAGACATTAGCCAAGCGGAACGTATGCTTGCAGACTCTGATAAAGCATGTGGAAAGATTGGTCTTCGACTAAATCTCACGAAAACGATATTCATGAGGAATGGAATGGTTTTGTATACCTCATTCACACTCAACGGAACGAATATCTCCGAATGCTCCAGTTATGTCTATCTAGGTCGGGAAATCAATATGATGGATGACTTAGCTCCAGAGCTGAGCAGAAGGAAACGACCGGAAAGCTTTCAAGAGCATCGAGGATGTAGTGAAGAAAACAAAGAACACTCTACTCGGTGCCCATCTTTTCGACTCAACGGTACTTCTTGCCCTAGCGTATGCGTCAGAAACCTGGTCGCTACGTAAGCAGGATGAAAGATCACTCAGCGTTATCGAACGCGCAGTCGAAAGGACGATGCGGAATGGAATGGTTTTGTATACCTCATTCACACTCAACGGAACGAATATCTCCGAATGCTCCAGTTATGTCTATCTAGGTCGGGAAATCAATATGATGGATGACTTAGCTCCAGAGCTGAGCAGAAGGAAACGACCGGAAAGCTTTCAAGAGCATCGAGGATGTAGTGAAGAAAACAAAGAACACTCTACTCGGTGCCCATCTTTTCGACTCAACGGTACTTCTTGCCCTAGCGTATGCGTCAGAAACCTGGTCGCTACGTAAGCAGGATGAAAGATCACTCAGCGTTATCGAACGCGCAGTCGAAAGGACGATGCTAGGAGTATCCCGTTTTACACAAGGGATGGGATCCGAAAAACGATCGAAAATCAAAGATGCCGTTGTATACGCCAAACAGTCGAAGATAAGATGGGCCGGACACGTAATGCGTATGAATGATAACCGATGGACAAGAGCTGTTAGTGACTGGATTCCTCGGGATGTCAAACGCACTGCAGGAAAACCACTGACCCGATGGTCAGAATTCTTCACAAAGAGCCAAAAAGAAAGTTGTGATGCTCGACGAATCCCTAGAGCGAGCAGAACCCACTGGGCTACTCTTGCACGCAACAGGGAAAAATGGAATCCCCCGCTCGAGTCACTCGACGATCAACGGGACTACAGGTGATACAGCTGATACCTAAATTCAACATTTATAACGTAATAGTAACGATAGAAAAGTGTTGACATAAGAATTACGCAACTTAAAGTTATGAGGTGCTATGGTTACTAGTGAAGCGAGGCTAATAACGAGATAATGGCATCGGAACATTATTACAACATTAATACGATAATAATAATAATGGCAATAATAACAAAAAATAGCGGCTTGTCAGCCATAGGCGATTTCGTGCTCCCACTACCCGCCGCCGGTGCGGGGCTGAGGGAGACAGTATGCAGGGTGAGGAGAAGGATGCAGACGGGCCATGTATTCGGCTGAGCTAAGAATCATCATTGTAGCGCTGAGGTGCACTTCTAGCATGATCGATGAGGACGGTAAGTTAGATGAGCATTGATGGTGCTATGGACAACGACTGACGAGTCATCTACGAAACACAAGCGGCTGGTCATGGATAATTCTATGTCTGCAACGTGAAGTTTGAGCATCGTTGGGTGCCACCATTGCCTAAAATATTATGGGTCAGAAAGATAACAACTGAGAGCTGATAAACCAACTATAGTGGCTTAATAGATAACACAGCATTGGCCGGTCAGCAGCCTTGTACGCATGGCGTACATTGTGGAAGGAATGGTACATTCCACCGATGACGTTGCAAACAGAACGCATTTGGAAACACCTGCCACTACTGACAACGCACCGTAGACAATCTCAGAAACGCGATACAATAATCTGCGGATTAGTGATGGTGAATAAGAATGAATGAGAATGACTGGGGGATGGCTGAGGGTGAATGAGGATAACTGAGGGTAATAATGGTGAAAAAATGGATTATCAGCACTACCGATCAAGGGCAAGATGAGTGATGGCATGTCTCCACCGTCGATGACATGTGTGTGGCTTATATTGGCTGCGGGAGGCGTGTGCATATGCAGCCGCGGCCGATCTGGATTGTTGATCCTGGACTGCAACAGACTGTACCTAAATGCCTGAAACATCAAACATTACTGGCTTCGCTGTTCACAAGGCAACAGTAAGCAATTCTAATGCTACGCCTCCATCTTCGAATAAGCCACCGCTGTTGTGCGCCCCAAGTCAAACCTGAATCGCTGTTGTGCCTGAAACTACTCCAGAGAGAAGTTCTCTATCTTTATTTCATACATGAGGGCGTCGGCAAGACTTAAAACCATTCGTTCTGCTCATTGTCAATCCTCTGAACTGTGCGGAAACTCTTCTGGACATTCTAAAGATCAAGCAGCTAAAACATCCTCTTGGTAGAATTTTTATCACAAGGATCGACGAGCCATCAATGTTTATTTGTAGTTCACATTCCGTGGAAAGTTCGAAAATGGTTTGAATAACGGAGTCATCCAAGAAGTGTAGAGCGCTGTAACGCCGGAGGAGGATTGCATTACGCACTGTTTGCACTTACCACAATTTGAATTGTGTGGAAACTTTTTTGTTTTAAACATGCGTTGGTATGGACGTAAACAAATGAATAACTATGCGGTTTGAAAACCACGTTCTTTTATCCCAGCATTCTTCTACACAGTTGATGATGGTCATAAAAATGAGCGATCATGGGTTGACTAAGACTTTACATAGATACGTGGATACTTGGATGGTCCATCCTCTCACTGTTTGTGCCGGATCCATCGCTATCTCCAATTTCTCGGAGTTTTTCTGGTTTCTCAATTGTGTTCCCTGTAGTCTCGAAGTAAGTCTCGCCAAAGTCTGCTACAGGTTGTTACCACGACGAGCAGTCGCCACCCTTATGGATCAGAGGATGGTTTGAAATCATGCGACTAGTTTGATACCAGGACGGTGGTCGATCCTGGTATTGGTTTACTCTTAGTTACGCTTCCTGATGAAAAGTAGGACTCCTTCTCAGCTTAGGAGACTCTACCATGTGTGTGAATCCTCTCGCTGTTAATCGCAGCCCGTCACCCAGGAACACTTCGTAGCCACCATGAGGCTGCAAATTGTTGGGGTGACTGAAAATTTATCAACAGTAAATAATAGCTTTTATGCATTGATAAATAATACCGAATGGGATATGTCTATAGCTTCATCCTTAGGTAAAAAACAACATAGTTTTCTAGAGTTGCATGCTTGTCAGAATGACCCACCATTCCTGTTTTGAAGTTGTTGGCATGTATTTTTCAATATGGGCCACTTCCACAGACCTTACTCTTACAATTTAATGGCGCGTGTAATGTAGTAGTTAGAAGTCCCTGGAATACACATGGGTTCATCGATAGTTTGATCCCGCGCTCCGAATTTACCAAGCCTTCTAACACTCCGGCTTTATGAAATTGTTACCAAACTTGTTTGGGAGGATAGCAGACTTGATACAATAGCAGGTCACCCCAAGTTATTATTTATGGCCAGAAGTGTATTCAATCACCTCCACAAAGCTTGATAAAGTCGAATGCATGGCGCATCTCTAAGGCCTTTATTTTTATCCTCATGCATTAAGTAATAAAACTAGTGAAATAACAGTGTAATCCAACACAGATGCATTGGATGCCGAAAGAGAAAGGCTCTATTCCGCACTTAGAAATGCACAAAAAAATTGTGTCGGACAAATTCACTGATGGGTAATTTGAGCAGCAATTGACTGCTACTTCAACTCTGGTCTCTATAATGATTCAGTTTTATCGGATGGAATGTACCGGTATGATAAATATCTAAATAGACGCAATAGAAGTGCTAAAACACTTGCAACTGTTGACAGCGTTGTTTTCTCGTTCAGCAATCGCGAGGTTGTTATACAGCATACATTTACTTCCATAGAAAAACACACACTACAATACAACAGTAGCTGACGTTTCGGCAGTAACGCCTTCTTCAGAGCCTGGAAGGGTGAACTGATATACAATTTATTACGCCAAACACTTCAGTAACACTTACAAACAGACGAAAAACTTTATGGCAATTACATGATCAACAGCTTCTCGTCTGTTTGTAAGTATTACTGAAGTGTTTGACCTAATAAATTGTATATCAGTACACCCTTCCAGGCTCTGAAGAAGGCGTTACTGCCGAAACGTCAGCTACTGTTGTATTGTATTGTGTGTTTTTCTATGGAAGTAAATGTATGCTGTATAACAACCTCGCGATTGCTGAACGAGAAAACAACGTATTCATATTCCAATGCCAAGGTTGATAAAAAGTCGATACTGGGAGCTGCTGACAGCAACGTGTTTGTACGATGGAACAGAAAAATATATGGCGAATAGTAGTATAAATATCATTTATATCCATATATCGAAAGAATACAGTCGCTTTTACAGCGCTGTCATGTTCACAACCCCTCAAATCCTCTAGTGGTGGAGAGACTATCGTATATTTTCGGGAAACTAAGCTCCGTAACGACTAAAAAACTGAGGCTATTTCATGCACCAGGACTCCATAAAAGCTCCTCTATGTGCTCAAGTATCGTAAAGATAGCTGAACGCATATTTCGCCCATTTAATGACTTTTGGAGTGATACTGGTATCTATTTGTATCTCAGGATCCTACGGCCGCAGAGTACTCTGTCATCAAAAAGCAGCAAATAAAGTTATGAAACTGTTTACTTTTGAGATTCTCCATTGAGAAAGCTCTGACGCGATGCAATGATGAAGGCGCCACATCGAGAAGACGAACAACTGTGGACCATCGACTTGTATCGTCGGCTCTGATGAAGGAGAATAAGCTGAATAAAACTAATGTGTCAACCTCATGAAAACGCAACAATTTAAACACATGTTGATTAAGATAATATCCGGCAGTGTTTAGTTGTCCTAAGCGATTCATTCACCCACATAATAACAAGATTCATTTTAGTATTGCGAGAGTACAAGAGGTCGATCTGTCTCACTTTCATCAATTAAGAGGAAGCTTTTGACTCAGGTGAGACAAGAGCAACCATGGAAGCCCTTGATAGTTAGGGAGTGCCTACACAGTACATAAAGATTTTTCGTGAGCTGTGCAAAAATTTCACAACCAAGATATCATCATTCTACAACGTTAGTAACATCGATGTCAAAAGAGGAGTCAGGCAAAGCGATACCATCTCGCCAAAATTATTCACTGCCACCCTCGAGAATGTCATGCGAACATTGGAATGCGACGACATTGTAGTGAAAATCGATGGTCGGCAATTACACTATCTTCGTTTTGGTGATGGGGTCGTTCTTATAGTAACAAACACTAGCCAGGCAGAACGACTGCTTCCCAACTTTGACAACGCCTGTGGAAAATTTGTTCTTCGACTAAATCTCACCAAAACGATGTTCATGAAAAACGAATTGGTTTCGTTTGCCCCTTCACGTTCAACGGAACGAATATCTTCGAATGCTTCAGCTATATCTATCTAGGTCGGGGAATCAAGATAATGAACGGCCTAGCTCCAGAACTGAGCAGGAGAAAGCGAACGACTTGGGAGGTATTGCAAGAACATCGAAAATGTAGTGAAACCAACAAAGAACATTCGATTCGTACCCATGTTTTCGACAGCACCATTGTTTCTGTCTTAATGTATGCGTCAGAATTATGATCGTTCTGTAAGCAGGAAAAGTGATCAGTAAGAGTTGTTGAACGCGCAGTTGAAAGGGAGATGATGAGTTTCCCGTATAACGCAAGTGAAGGGAAGATCGGTCGGACACATAGTGTGTAAAAACAATCGATGGAAAAGCACCATTGGTGACTGGATTCCTCCGGATGTCGAGAGTGCTGCCAAGAAGACCATCGACTCGACAATGAAGAGGTCTTCATCAAAAACCTAAAAGAAATTTATGATGCTGTCTTTGATGCTTTAGCGAGCAGATTCCACATGGCTACTCTTGCACGCCACAGAGAGAAATGGAAGATTAACTGCCACCGATTTTAGTCACTCGACGATCATTAAGACGAGAAGTGGTGACACAGGTGATACAGGCAAATTTGCTTCTAATGTGCCGACTCGGACCATGGCGAAGAAGGGTTTGTTCGTTAAGAACAGTGGATCGGTCTAACGACCATGTTTTTATTGCGAGGAAGTGGTGATCACTGCGCTACACGCCCACCTCAATATTTCAGGCTATAATCCTATTTCACTAAATTTAACCATTTTTTAAAAATTTACTATTTCTTACTATTCTATTCCTTGTTTCTTAACTGGAAAACTGCACTGACTGACTTACACTTGAATTCTGCCCAATTTATTCCTTAACAATTACTTTGATAAGGCTGTGTTTTCACAAGTTGATTATGAAAGTCCTACCTATATTTCCTTGGAAGCACCACAACATTTATGTGAGTAGTCCAATTTTAAGTGAGCACGTCATTTTAACTATAGAAATTACAGAGTCATTTAATAGTGGATAATTAATTTTGACACTTCAGCATCTGCTCTGAACACTTCGTGATAGACATACCGTAGTATCGTTTTTGGATTAAGGTTGAACAAGGTTGTAGCGAAGAAATTTAAACGAGATCGTTCTCTTGGTGACGACCTACCTTGCTGTGACATGATAAGTAAAGATTCGATTTTTCCATACCGACTTTCAGTTCATAAGCAGGAAACATGTGAATAATTCAAAGTTCCGGGTCTGACTCTCCTTTCACCTCGACATCGATCAATAATACTTCATTTTCTTGATGAGCGAACACGGGGTTGTTAACTGCAAGACCTGTTCAATATAATGACGTCTGGCGTTTAGGCAATTTACTCTATATCAGGGCCTAGAAGAGTCAAATTGACATTCATACGTAGCAGTGTTTAAGAGAATCTGTTCACTATGCGAATGAGCACTTAGGTGTTTAGTTTTGGCTGCTGGGGTTATGATAGTATTTCAAGACTCTGAAGAAGGCGAAACTGCCGAATCGCTATTAAATAAATCATGCCGTTTATAACCCGTGTAAGCTTACCAAGAAAATTTAATCCAAGGTTTGCGCCAAATGTATCTAGACAACGTCAGTATGCAAAGAATATTACAAAATCGAACTCTTATGGTCACTGCGTTATCGTTTATTGCAAAAATGATAGTGGGAAGAACAGCAGTAAAACTGTGGGAATTTAACGAAGTTCGATGCTATTCCTACGATCCCAAATGTTTTTGGTGTTTTTCAGATGAATATCACATGACTCTTAAAATACTGGTTGATCAAGGCGCCACGATCTCTATATGTGAAGAATCTAAGAAAACCATGGGCTGTTAGTTTTCATTGAGCTGAATAGGGTAATTACCAAGGGAAACTCTATTTTACGAGACAGAGAAAACCAAAAATTTAGATCATTAAGTTTAGTTTCTTAAGTTTAGTTTTTTTTAGATTATTAAGTTTAGTTTAAGTCTTCCACGGATCTCCCTCATATGAGGGATCTCGGGCCGGTTAGTCGCGAGACTACGTGGCGCGTCCCCAGGGGCGGATAGGGGGTTAATCGCGAAGCAAAAGCGACCTTTGCTTCCCTGAGACGCAGGTGGATCAAGGGGTGGACTCCCTGTTTCTGCTGCGCCGATTTGGCACATACTTTCTGTATTTGCTAGGGGTATTCATGCATGCGTATGTGGGTGCGTTCTCGCTTTATGCGGATTGTATTCTACGACTCAATTCGGCCAAAAGCCTTCAACCAAGTGACAGGGAAGTATATGGGAGGCGGTTAGGAGTCGCCTCCGAAAAATAAGCTCTATGTCCTCTCTTGGAGAGCGTGGCAAGCTAGTCGTTATACACCCTGCCTCCACGAGAGTATCCAAATGCTAAACACAGTAAAAAAAACGGGCCCCATTCACTTTGACTCCGAAAGGGCCCCAATTTTTCAGCCTCGGGTAGGACGAGTACGGAGAGGCTGCTAAAATCTGAGGGCCAATGGAAGCTGCCTATATTACGATGAACTGTGGTGACGATCTGCACCTACAACGCATGTACGCTTGCATCCGAGCCTTCGATAGAAGGCTTGCTCATGCATGCAAGAAGGATAAGCTGCGACGTCATCGGCCTGGCCGAGACGAGACGACGCCACCCATCCAACGCTGTCTATGACACTGGATAAGAACTGTTCCTCGGAACATGCGATAGTAGAGGCGTAGGCGGTGTCGGCGTTCTCGTCAACACGAGTTTGTCCATGAACATCAATCCATTCCAACAGCATAAACCCGAATCGGACGTTTACGATTAAAAAGATGTGGATCAACACCGGCTTTGACAATCTTCGTCGTTTACGCGCCAACATCAAACTATGACGAAGAAGAAGTCGAAGCGTTCTACATGGACTTGGAGAGATTCTACAGGAAAGACCATACATTCTTCAAGGTCATCATTGGAGATTTCAATGCCAAGGTCGGACCAAGAAGATCGTCTGAGGAACGTCACATTGGGACCCACGGATTAGAATGGAACGAACAGAGTGAGCGCCTCTCTGAGTTTATCATGGCGGCCAAGACCATCCATGGTAACTCGCAATTCCAGAAGCGTCACCGTCAACGATGGACGGGGGAATCTCTCAATGGAGAGTACCATAACGAAATCTACCACATCATAGTAAATAGGAAATTTTGCCTAACCGATGTCGCTGTTGTCCCAAAATTTTACACGGGATCAGACCACCGTCTCCTTCGGTCAAGATTTTATTTCTCGCGGAAAGGAGAAAAAGCGGCTAAATTTAAAAACCGATGTCCTAGAACCACCACAAACTGAGACTTATTCAACTCATCAGTCGGCTGTTGGGAAGATGCCGTTGATACAACATCGACGACGAATAAGATCGGCTCATTCAGCATGGTTACGTTGGCGCTATGAAAGCTGGGAGTTCAAAAGTCACAAAGGGTCGTCGGTCTTCAGAAACACTCTAACTGACAGGCCAGCATGGAATCGCAGGAGCTGCAGGCAACCGCGAGCTAACGTCCGAACAATAGCGAGGCTCATTGAAGTATCGCGAGCGTACAAAAGACCGCTCTGTCTCACTTTCATCGACTTACAGAAGGCCTTTGATTCAATTGATGTAAAAACAGTCATGGAGGCTCTTGATAGTCAGAGGGTCCCTACTCAGTACATAGAGATTATTCGTGAGCTGCACGAAAATTTCACAACCAAGATTTCTCCATTTTACAGCGATATTAAAGTTGACGTCAAAAGAGGAGTTAGGCAAGGCGATGCAATCTTGCCAAAATTATTTACAGCCACCCTCAAGAACGTCATGCGAACATTGAAATGGGATAATATGGGAGTGAAAATTGATGGTCGGCAGATACATCACCTTCGCTTTGCTGATGATATCGTTCTTATAACAGCAGACATTAGCCAAGCGGAACGAATGCTTGCGGACTTTGATAAAGCGTGTGGAAAGACTGGTCTTTGGCTGAATCTAAAGAAAACGATGTTCGTGAAGAACGGATTAGTTTCGTTTGCCCCATTCACGTTCAACGGAACGAATATCTCCGAATGCTCAATGAATTATGTCTATCTAGGTCGGGAAATCGATCTGATGAACGACTTAGCTCCAGAGCTGAGCAGAAGGGAACGAGCGGCTTGGGGAGCTTTCAGGAGCATCGAGGATGTAGTGAAGAGAACAAAGAACCCGGTGGTCAGAGTTCTTCACGAAAAGCCTAGAAGAAAGATATGATCCTCGAAGAGACCCTAAAGCGAGCAGAACCCACTGAGCTACTCTTGCACGCGACAGGGAAAAATGGAGGATTTACTGGCGCCCGCTCGAGTCACTCGACGATCAACGGGACCACAGGTGATGCAGGTGATACAAGTTTAGTTTAGTTTGCTGTTTTCCGAGGTACGTGTAGCGCAGCGATCAGAAGGGTCTTGGAATACTTTAGAACGACCGCTGGTTCCATCTCGTTTCTAGGGCTCACCAAGTCTTCCATCCATCCTGGGTTGGGAAACCTGTACCAGGCTCACCTGGGAGTCCGAAAACACCAACTTGGTACACTGGTATCGCAACGCAAGTCATTTTATAGGCCATATGTGCACTCAACCTCCTAGGAGAACACTGTTGTCTCGAATTTTGTTTTCATTTTCGAGTTATTGTATTACTACCCTTTTACTATGTTAATTTGCACCCAGTTTAGATCAATAGAAGAAAAATATGGGAATGGAATTCCGGCAATTTTTTTGCATGGTCTCCAATTGCGTTGGATTTTACCGATGAGGAGCGAAAGACGGTCTTACATATGCATCACAACATGGTTACCTACGCGAGATCGCATCTAATTGCAGTGCAATCCACTCCCAACATAAGACCCCAAAAATGTCACCATTATCGGTTACCATTCATCAAACCATGACTGATAAGCTTGTCTCAGTATTCGTTGATATGCACCGAAAACTTCCATAACTTAGCTAATCATTACATCGGTGCTAGGATCGGTTGTGCGAGAAAAACTGAAGAATTTGCTATTGGATTTCATCGGCTTTAAGAGATTGAACACAAACAGAAACTCTGAATTACGATGACTGAGGACCATTCATCGGAAGTCATAGTTTTAGATTTTTGAAATGGTTTACAAGGTAAACGCCAGTATAGTCATAAATTGGATCTCTTATCTGGCTTGTAGTGCTACCTCAAAGTTCTGCACTAATTTACAACGTTTTACTCCTTCGGGCGAGATTGTTTGTCTCTTAGAAAGAAGTTAAACTCGTTAAATTTTAGAAAATTATATCAAAAAGCTATCAAAAAAACAACATTTTGAACTTCTCTTCCAACCTTTGTGTAGACTTGTGGTCTTCAATATGAACGACTACCATGATTTTCCAAGCAATTTCGTGACTCTCGCAAGAAAACCGAGAGTTTACGGCCCACGAATGAGCCACCCTTGTATAAAAACAGTCTCGGAATTGCACCGTCTGAATGAACTTGATCATTTACACGGTTTTCACACAGATGCTACAGATGCTGTAAGACATAACGAATCTGGTCATTCAAGACTATATTTTAGACCTCTTTCGTTGCCACATGCCTTTGCCTTCAAAACGTTTTATTAAAGATTGGTATGTAATTTTAGTGATTTTTGAATAATAGAATAGAATAATAGATAATAGAAGGGTTAATAGAAAGTCGGTCCTGGGAACTGTTAAAAAGTTAGCATTGTGACTTCAACTACGGCTTTAGGTTAACTGGGTTCATTGCCAATTTGGGTAGGCCTTACAGCATGGTGCGGTGGTGAACGGCACAGCCCCGGAAAACGTATTAGTGCGTTCGTTCCCCACCGCAGAAACCTGTGGACCGCATTTTTGCAAATATCTCAGCATCGTTATAATTGTATCACGCATAATACTCTGTCATGAAAAGCTGTAATGGGCAGCAAATTAAGCCATGAAAGTATAAGAAGTGTCAGGCGATGTACATGGCTGGTGTTTCAATGTTGCGTTCAAGCTGGCCAAGCTCCTCTCTCCTCCGTTGTCGGCCGACTAGTAGTAGACTTGTTTGGGAGAATAAAGACAAAAACACTAGCTTGACACTTTACTGAGCTGGCTTTCAGTTAACCTTGGCGTGAACGATCAATAAATTTCTTTGGGTTGTTCAGCTTACACGAGGTGGTTATGCAACTTTTACTTGGCTAACGCTCTGACGTCTTCGCCTTCCATGGGGTCGATGATCAACCACGTGTAAGCTAACAGTGCAAAAAAATTTACTAATTTGACACAACATATCACCGAATGGGCAAATATATATATGTATATACATATACATATCGGAAAAATATGCATCCAAACACACCACACTGCTGCAAATGAAATCGAATGCATTGTGCTTCCCCAAGAGATTGGTTAACTTCAAGCGCTTTGTCCTTAAATCTCTACCTTGTTTTATTGTATTCGTCATCCATTCTATTTATAAAGCTCTTCTCTCCTTGGATTTGTTATCGTTTGAGGGTTAAGCAATGCAGACATACTCATGTAGACAGCAAGTGGAGCTGCGAATGTGAAAATCTCTGTCCACATCGATAAACAACACATTTCTAAAATTTCTGTAACCAAAAGTCAGAATATTGAAATATCTTAAGAGAAGTGTTCTATACTTAGAATTTGAGGTTTCAATAAGGAATTCCATCTTGGTAGGCAATGATGACCTCCTCATGCAGATTGTGGTGAATATTTGAGCAGCAAGCCATATCGATTCTTATGTGTCGACGCTTATGTAGCCAATTTATTAATATGTGGCTTGAGGTGAATCGTTACGATGATCATAATTACCACACGGATACATTATGTAGTCAATCGTTTCCAGTGCGTGAATGAGCAGTGCCTTTTGAGTGCTTTCGAAGCCTTTGGATACTGGTTTTTTGGCGTATTCAGGAACTCGCTTAAAAAGGATTAGAAGAATAGACTGATTGACTGCATCAGTTCACAGCTCGCAGTGTTTCACAATTCAAACTTTAAATCTTCATTGTGATCATTACGTCTTTGCTAGTTTTCGAAGCATACACATTCAAGTTTCCTGTTTTCGTAGGTAATGTAGTCAACACCTCTATTTGGTCTGATATTTTGCTACTTCGGTTACCGTCCTTATTTGATAAAAGGATAAAGGAAGGATAAAGCTCCGGCGTTGGCCAATCACTGAAGGATGCTCCTTCCATTCAACTTCATTAAGTAACGTTGGAGGTGACTGAGTGCATACCTGGCTTTTACAATTACTCGTGGTGGCTTGCCGATGTATCGAGTCAGTGCTGCTATCCATCCAAACAAGTCTGGCACCAAATTGCAGACACCAGAGGAATGGAAGGCTTGGTGAGCCTTGGGCTTAGGTATCGATCCCACGCGTATTGCGGGGCGCCCTCGACCACTGCGCTCCACGCGCCATGCCCTTATGTGCCTGGCTCAAAAACCTGCTCTGCATTGCAGTTCAACAACTAAGATGGTTCTTGTAATAGTACCCAGGATCGACTTTCTATTAACCTCGGAAATGGATTATGAATTCGTCGTTTTCTCTCTCTTTCTTCTTCCTCGGTGGAGGACAGGTGAAAAAACGATGGGTTTTTTCGAGAAGCCGTAGATCTTGTAATTATCGCTCAGATTTTTATCTTTCTGTTTGTGCTGTTGAAGTGTTTGACCTAGTAAGTTGCGTATTGGTGTACCCTTCCAGGCTCTGAAGAAGGCGGTTCTGCCGAAACGTCAGCTACGATTGTGTTGTATGTGTGTTATTGCATGGAAGTAAACGTATGCTGTTTGACAACCTTGCGAATGCTGAAAGAGAAAGCGACGAATTCATAAGATGGTTCTCTCTTTAAAATGATGAGTCAGTGTGGTGTCTACTAGATAACAGTCCTATTAGTTGTTGGGTAACCCCAGTGTAAAAGGATAAAACTCTCTGTATTGGTCAATCCTGAGGTGATCGAATGCATATCCGAACTATACAATGATTCATGGTGGCCTACTAACGGATCGAGTCACTGCCGCCCACCCAGACAGATCTGATGTCAATTTGACAACCCTAGATAGGTTGGAGTCATGGTGGGGTTGTGATGCGGGATCGAACTCAAGCGTCTTGCAGCGTAGTTGTAACCACTGCGCTATACGCTCCCAACTGCAGTGTATCTCAGTTGAATTTCCTTTCGTTGCTGTTGAAGACAAACGTGCTCAAAAGGCGATACTTGTCAATGGAGGAATCACCTGTAGTTCCGCTGATCGTCGAGTGGCTCGAGCGGGTGCCAGTCAGCTTTCCACTTTTCCCTGTCACGTTCAAGAGTAGCCCAGTGGATTCTGCTCGCTATAGAGACTCGTCGAGCATCATATCTGTCTTTTAGGCTTTTCGTGAAGAAATTTGACCGTCGAGTCGGTGGTCGTCCTGCAGTGCGTTTAACACCCCGAGGAACCTAGTCACTAACGGCTCTTTTCCATAGGTTGTTCATACACATTACGCGTCCGGTCAGTCTTATCTTGGCTCTTTGCCATTCTCTCTCAGAGTGGACATATATCTTATTTGTTGGAGGAGACTCCTAACCGCCTCCCATATGCTTCCATGTCACTTGATTCCAGGCTTTTGGGCGAACTGACTCGTATAATACAACCCGCACAAACGAGAATGCAGCTACACACGAACGCATGAATACGCCTCTTAAATACAGAAAGTATGTGCCGAGTCGGCGCAGTAGAAACAGTGAGTGTGTGTGTGTGTCCACCTGCGTCTCCGGGAAGCAAAGGTCGCTTTTGGTCCGCGACTGATCCCCTATCCGTCACCTGGAGACACTCCATGTTGCCATGTAACCATCCCGAGATCCCTCATGTAAGGAAGATCCGTAGATGCGAAGAATATCATGTTTTTTTTAAGAGTTCTGTTTTTTGGTTCAATTTGAAGTTCTCGGGACCGTACTCTTTGGCTCACGCATTATTTCTATTGTGGTGTGGTCCGGAGTGCGATGGTGTGCAAGGTAACACACATCACAATAGAAATAATGCGTGAGCCAATGAGTGCGGTCCCGTGGCCCTCAAATTGAACCAAAATTCTTCTCCCAAGCACTAAATGTCTCCAAAGAAGGGTAGGATCATTGGATACAGCATCCCACGTACGCGACTTCACCCACCAGGTGTGGCCAGGAGTGCGATGGTGTGCAAGGTAACACACATCACAATAGAAATAATGCGGGAGCCAAAGAGTGCGGTCCCGAGGACCTCAAATTGAACCGAAATTGGTCTTTCAAGCACTAAAAGTTTTGTTTTTTTCCATTTAGTGGCATCGATAAAATTACTGGTATCTTTTCCGTGTCCTAAATAATGTGAGTTCGTTGGGAAAAAAACAGGTGAACTGAAGATGTTTTGCTTTCTATTACTCTCGCTTTTCCACCCAACCGATCATTTTTAGGAAAAAACGTAATGACTAGTGGGGAATTATTTTTAGGGGCCGTCATTGTTTGATGAGAAGTGCTGTTTAAGAAGGTAAAACGGGCGAGAAAGAATAACTGAAGAAAGTGTACTTGAAGCTTCAGCTGTCTCATGGCTTCATATGATAAATAGCAGAGCAGGAATTTCTTCTCATCATTCATCCTCATTTTTACGTAAGTAACACTAGAAAGCATAGGGAAAATTGAAGAATTCTCCACAAGCATGTCCTGTTTTGTTAATAAGCTTACATGGAGTCCTTAAAAATTTATTACGGCGAACGATTCTCCTCTATCTCCAACACTACTACAAATGCTCACATTGTAAGAACTGTGCCAACTTTGTTGTATAAGGATGTGCACTGCAGTTGACACAGATAGTGGGAGAAGTTTAAGTGATCGAAAAGAGTATAATGATGAATGAGTTTTTTCTTTCAGTGCACATATTTGTTTCCAGCCCATGAAACTAAGCCGAGTGTTTCTATGCATTGAATCAAGTGTTGTGCTCTCACTATATTTCCCAGCCCAGGTGGCATTTTTATATCCGGATTAGATTCCCTAGGTGTTTTCCTTCTTAAACCCTTCTTGACCTTTTCATTTTTGTCTGCTTGTTTCTGGCTTTTTCTATTGCGCTGGTAAGTCAAGGAAATTATGTGATGTGGATCCACTAGGTTTTCTACAAAGCCGGTTCTAGGAATAGATTTTTGGATTGCCTGGTGTCGAAGTGACCATTCTTTCTAGTGTCGTAAGTGCAAAAATTGAGCTCGACTTCTTTAGTTATAACTCCACAACACTATGGAAATATACTAAGTGTGATCATAAAAACACATTAAAACAATACAGTACTTAGTTCAAAGTTGGAGAAAAGCATGCGGCTGATGAGCTTCATACCAGTACCGAATGTTTTGTAAAATTTGATAGTTGTTGAGAAGAAGACGAGAAAGAAAGTGGAATTCAGATAAAAAGATACATAGGAAAGATTAGTGGAATTCCTGCTTTCTGTTGCCATGTGCTGTACACGATGAGCCTTTAGATTTTTTTTTTGAGAAGGTTAAAGATTACAATCGAACAAAATTGTTGGTCGACACAAGCGATAGGACGTCGCTCCATTCATTATGCGCCAGAAAGATGGATAGTTCATTCGCTCACTCTTACCTCTGTTCGTACAGAGTGCTTTTCTGAATAGTTAAAACTTCTACAACAGGTCTGGCAAAGAAGAAATGGCATCTAAAGTTTAAGGTAAATAAGTATTGGAGGCTATCTCCTCAATACTTCTGAAAGAAAGAATACGCTACATTTCAATGTCACATTCCCAGATTCTGAACAAGGCGAAGTCAGCCGAAGTCAGTTGTTCTGATGCACACATCAGCTCGAAAACAAGTTTATTCTTTCGCCGTGGTGAGATAGATTTGCATTAAGGCAAGCAAACTTATCGGCGAAAATTTTGGCTTTTGTCAAAATATAGTTTAGGTCCCTCGATAGGTTTTAGGATGAAGTGTGCAGCTGAGTGCTAGAACTAACCCTTCCTGCTTATAATTGTTCTTTATTCCGATTAAAAAATATCATTTCTATCTTCCTGTTAAAGTGCAGGTAGCACTGTGTTAGTGATGCTGTTCATCTCAAGAGAGGTTCTGGTTTGACCACTTCTTGCCCTCATCGAGCCTATTACCTCACCGGAGTGGGCAAATTGGAACTTAACTTGTTCGGGAGCAGTTCACTAGCTACAATCAAAGTGGGAACACTCTAGCCCGGCTACCACAGGACTCCAGGAAAAATTGACTCGACGAGTATTCAACGACATTCATAAAGAAGACGACAATCTCCAAGCGGCGGTTGAGGCTATAGGCGAGAAGTTGGAAGTCCTTCGCGGATGATTGATTCAAGAAATCGAATCGGTGCAAGAAGCCTTGGGACCCTAGCAGTGAATGCTAAGGCAGGCTGACCGAAGTAAAAATAAAATCTTTTTGGATTACTAAGCTAGTAGAAGGTTGGTAAAAATGTAGGTAGCATAATACCGACTGCTGCAGAATGAATTGTCTTCAAAAAAAAAAACCAGTTATTATCACCGGATAATCATTATCAACAACTCCACCCTGTATAGAATAGCATCACCAAATGAGCTTGCCTCATTCGAGTGGTGATCCACTGTAGGAAATTCGACTCCATACGACGACGACGACACCACATCGAGAAGACGAACAGCTGTCGACCATCGACTAGGATCATCGGTTCTGAGGAAGACGAAGACTTCGAAACGTTTTTACCTCATATTATCTTATTAATCCAAAAAGGTACCGATCATTAATGCCGAGCTAAATGACAGCCAGTTTTAGAAAAAATTTACTTGATCGGAACTGTTTATTTACCCATTTTTCGAGTCTTTATAAACTGTTCGAACACTTAAAAGCCGACTGCTTAGAAGGGGAAAGAGAGTTTTCGGAAATGAACACTTATTCTACTGCTACTTGGCATTCCCTGTGTTTTGGCATTCTATACTACTTGGTATTCCACTGTGCTTTCTATTTAAAAACTAGTGTAATTTCTATCTATTTAGTTTTTTATTTATGATTTCATTCCAGGAAAAGAGCATTTTTCATAAATTAAAATCGCAACTATTGAACTTTACATAATATCCTTAAAATATGGGACGCTTCTAGCGCTACGCTTGAAGTATATACGCCTGCGAGTAGAGCGGCACTGACTCGATGGATCGTCGTGCAGTCCATATGTCTTTGAATAGGTCAGGAATGCATTCGATCACTCTTGTTACCTTACGTATTTGAGTGCATGGATTGTCCCTACTGAATTGATTTCCGCCACACGTTTTATTCTCTTACAATCTTTGCATATCAAGGTTAAAGCATTTGGCGTTGCTCATGATTGGATACATAGTTAATTCACGTAGCTACTTGTGGGAGCCTTCGTATAAAACAGTGAAGTGTTTTTATGCTCTTAAACAAGTGCAGCATCAGTCTGCGGACACCAGAGGCATAGAGGGCTTAGTTAGCCTAGAACATAGAATCGAACAACGACTGCATTTGTATTGCAGAGCATTTCTACCCACTGTAGTACATGTACCCCTTTATATATTATGTATGTATGTATGTATGTATGTATATATGCACATACATACATATATACATAATATATAAAGCATCCTAAGCCACCATCTGCTTAAAAATTTTGGTCTGCATTATTACTTCAGCCTTTTTTCCACCGAATAATTGAAGTATTCTAATATAAAATGCGTCCAGGCTGTGAGGAAGGTTCTTCGCTTTCCTCAGACTGGTGAGTTCCACTCGTAACATCACAGCTCTGAGGAAGGCGAAATCGCCGAAACGTCATCCATCGACCTACAACACCAACAAAAACAACAACGATAACGACAACGAAGATCTATGCCAGCCTCGCATCAGCTAAAGAACATTAGTTTATAAGATCATATAAATATGTCATATATACATATATATGCATGTATACGCATATAAATTACATCATTGGCCCATCTCATTCTCTCAGCTATCGAAACCCACACGCTAATTCAGGGGAACGTGTCTAGCGTTCTGAATCTGAAGAACATGTCAGTTCTTCCCGCATCCTACGCATGATTGATCGAAATCGAAGTGTTCCAGTTAAGTGACGTCCGTATTGAGCGGCTTAATAAAATAATCAATCTCACTTCAACGAGTGCATAACGATTCCGTTTCGTGAACTCCGGAAATGTGTTTGCCGATTTCGACATTCAACCTTTCGCGTCTCTCATTGCGTATGTTCCATGAGCAACGTGCGTGTGCTTCATTGTGGCTAATGTTTGTTCAGGCGCTGTTTGCCGTTAGTTTCATCATTTACAATTATCATACTGCAAACGCCAATCCGAATCCCATCGTTTTGAACGACCTACTTCAGACCTTCTCAGTATACCAGACATTTCCTTTAAGTACGAAATGACTCTTTTTTTTTCAAAATCATGTCGAATTCATACAAAATAACCCAAAACGTGCTTCATAAGCATCTAAGAGAATATTGAAGTATTTTGTTCAATCTTTTGCTCTTATAAATCTTCGATCCCTGTATTTTTTGGACTTTCCGCATCCTTTGAACAACAGTGTGAAAGTTAGCTCATGACAATAGTTCAGGTTCTGTCAGCGTTTATCAATTTGTTTGAATCTCCTATAATTCGGAAACACATTCGCATATTGTAATGCTCAAGGTTCTCCATGCACTGAAATTCATACATTAAAGTGTGGTGTCGTGCAGTGTCGGATCTTAGTGTTGTTCTTCAATCTAAGTGCTCGTGCCAACATACAAGTAATCTTTGTGTCGTGTTGATGCTGTTACGCATCAACGAGCATCGTTGGAAATTTCGCTCTTCTTGTCTCCATGACGACGTCACCTGCTGTCTCGTTAACGTCAAACACTGTCAACAGTGCCTTAGATGAATTTGTCTTTTTGCAATTCGCGTCAAGCTTTTCTTTTTTTTTTGAGAGGGGGGGAGGGGGTGTTGTTGATATGAGTAGGAGCCCTGAAATTTGTTCTCATAGGCTAGTTCTTGATGCAGGAATCGCTTGGGTATGCGTGTTTTTAGTTCTCAGAATCGTTTTCGTTCGCAAACGAGCCTTTAAATAAAAGAAATCCACCATTTATCTTATTGATTCATAGATGTTCATATGAAAGTTACCGAATGCTCTTCTTCATCAGGGTCTGCTAGTTTTCCGTTTGTTCCCTTATTTCTTAGGACTAAAACAGCCGTAACAAGTGCAGAGATTTTTGTTGAGATTTTATATTTTTCCAAATGCATATTACGTATATTAATGGAAATAGTGAACAGATTGTAGAACGCGAACCATTATAGGTCATTATAGGTCTGCTCTTTGTGTGCAGTTAGTCATGTGCGATCTCATTATGAGCTGTTATTCCCCTCCATTCATGCTCGTTCGTGCTTCATGCTCATAGGTATCAGTTGGCGATCCCATTATTCCCATTCGACGTAATAGGCGATCCTCTATATGAATGATTTTCTTCTATATCGAACGGAAACACCGTTTCCATACAAAAAAATCTATTAGCTCTTCTACCTTCGAGCTATACTCAGGAGTTATTTTATTTCATAGCTCTACTGAGTGTTCATTAAGATGAAGCTCTTTCGTGTAGTGGTGTTCGCATGTACTGAAATAACCCCAGATTCAAATATTGAGTGTTCCCATCATTCTTAATCATTTCTTGTATACAAGTTATTTTCATTATTTCATGCTTTTATCGATTATCGATCTCAAATCAAACATCGACACCGATGTAATCTATCCATATAATGATTTCTTTGTTGAATAGTCTAAAATAGTTCGGCACCGTCATATAACAACATATGGCCGTTTTCGCTATAGAATTCTGTGAATCAACGCTGTTATTTTTTTAATGAAAATATTTTCGCCCCAGTCAATTTCAATCTTTCTTCAAAACTACAGAAATGAAGGAAGGATTTACGTCTAGCGATGATGAGGAAGAAGTACTGTTTACAAAAGAAATGGTCCGTAAGCTGAAGAAACCAGTTCATCACGGTGAAAAAATTAGTAGTGAGAAGAATTAGAAAAGTAAAGAATAGAAAGCGTTGTAATTTCAGTGAATTCACGTCCAGCATCTTCATTAAGTGACACAAGTGGTGTCAGCACTATGAGTACGGCTTCAGGCCAAAAGTCGGTGAGTAATCTGCATTGTTATTGCTTTTTAATGCTATTTCGCTCGAATATCTTACCGCCTTGTCTTCATGGGGTATTGTTCGAGTATAATTTTCTCGTTCAAATGTTTTGCTGGTTGTCTAACGAGACTTATTTCTTCTGGAGATCGCCGGTATAAAGACTTCGCAGGATGGCGAAAAAGTGGTAGTCGGCTATTCCCAAACAGGCAAAGCTTACCACGATTAGGTTTTTTCCAAGGTGGACGCGTTTAGTTTATAGTTAGAGAATGCTCATTTTTATTGCCACTAGTGGCATTTGTTCTCTACATCATGTTTCCGTTGATTTAGCGCTTCACCATCGCAAGTAAACTTACAATGAAACATCCAGTGTTCTGAAAAAAAGCTTTGGTTCCAATCTCGTAAGTCTTCCCATTTGCACGGGTTCTGCATTCATTTGGTGATAGTCCTTGGACAGATATCTCGGGATTTCTTGGAGGAAATTTTATCGAGTCAAATATAAGCTTTGCCCAGGTTCGAAATTTTGTGAAGACAGGTCACTTTAGAATTTCAGTAAGATTACAAAAAGAATACTCTACATTTTCTCACATAGTTGTATAGGGAAATCAAACAGCATTCCTAGTGAATTTCATAGAGAGAATAACGCAAGTTTGCATCCTGTCTATTTTTGAGACGTATTTGGAAAAGAGCACATTCTTTGATTAATTTCTTCATTCTCTCGCACTTGAAGGCACTAAATGCCAGTGACATTAATGGGTTCTACTAAATCAATTTAACAAAAGTCCATTTATCGTAAATCTTTTTTTTTAAATTTGCGAATTTCTTGCTAAAAAGGATTTTGAGATAAAGCTTACTAAGAGCCAGTGGGCTGAAGTCCTAAACTTAATTAACAGCTTGAGCTTGGTGTCAAACTCTTCAGAACTTGAGATTACCTTGTCAAAGTTCCAGCTGTAACTTGGCTTTTTAAGAAAAACTTTCTACATATGCAGGGTGTGTCAATTTCATTTATTATTGAGTTTTTGCCTTTTTTATTCACTTTTTTAAAAATTCTTTTTGAAATTGTCCCGCTCTGTTTAAGAAAATGGAATAGACACAATATTTTACCTTTTATTTTCTGCCTACTACAATTTTTCCGGTAGGGTACTAAGCGAAGTACAACCACAACGTTGCTGAGATATTTGTGAAGGATCCGCATCGTGTGGTGGTGAACTCGTTACTCCCCGGACAGGATACTAGCGCGTTCGCTCCCCACCATAGACACCTGCGGTCCGGAGTTTTGCAAATATCTCAGCAACTTTGTGGTTGCAATAGACACAATAATCGTTATTTGATCGATGAGCGTGAGGATTTCCAAAGTCTTTATGTTAGGTGTATTATCGTTGTTTGTCATAAGCTATACAAATAACTGCTAGATGGTTCAAACTGCTTGGCCCTGAAAGTCACCGGAAGTAACAAATGCGTCATAATTTATAAGTGTAGAACTTTCGTTCCAGTGTTATTTTACCGATGTAGAATTTTCTTTTTCCACTGTAGCTTAAGCTTCTTTCTACAGACTTTGCAATCTACGTTTTGCTTTTAGAGAAGTGACGACAGTACGGAATGTGCATGTGCCGAACTCGCACCGTCATTACGCTATTCTCCGCCGAAAGAAAAACGGCTTGGCGATGAAATATTGCTAATGCCGAAGTGTTCTTAGCAAATAGTTTTAATTGTTTACGTATGCTTGTCTGCCATAAATTTAAACTTTGAGCTGTAAATTTGGAGGTGATAGGCTTTGTATGACAACCGGAATTTGTGAGCTGAGCACCCACGTTGATGTAGGATTCAATCGAATTATGTAATTCTATTCATCATCTTTATGAGGTTGTAATTTAGAGATAAAGATAAAGTACCCATCGTTGACCAACTGTTGAGGGAGGTCGTGCATTCGAGTCCATTTGAGCCTTGTGGAGATTGTAGAGGTGGTTTCATATATATTGTGCCTATAGCCAACCAACGTATCAAGTCAGTGCTTCTATCCTCTCAAACAACTTTAGTAGCAATTTACCGTCCTCAGAAGATGTAGACTTCGTTTAAGGATCGGAATTCGAACTGACGACGACCACGTGTGTATTGCAACGCACCTCTGATCAATACGTTATATGTTCTTCTGCGTTTTATAAATAGTGTATTAATACGTTACATTGCATTATATCACACTACATGACCTTTCACCACATCTAACGCGAAGATCTCAGCACTTCTTGCATTCGATTAGTTTTCTTCGCATTCATCGCCCTCGTTGAACGTTTCGCCTGTAGTTTCAGATGTTGGTTAAAGATTTCGTCCTCCTTGTAAACGTCTTAAGATGCTGTTGGAGTCGATTCTCCTTACATTCTTGAAAAAAGCCAGGCTAAGAAGCTTCGTGGTCGAATGATGAAGAGCGTTGTGGTGGAGGTTGAACCCGCAGCCTCCCTCAAACGGTCTGTTATACAATACCGTATTTGTGGTACTTGGATCACCCATTTTTACAGGTAATGCGGGTCCTGGCACGATTTCCATCCCTTTCTCTCTCGCGCAATCGTTGCTCGAAGTAGTTGATTGCTTCGAATATGGTGATGTCCTTCAAGCTCATTCCACAGTCCTAAAATCGTTCCCATACGCGAATGGAAATGGATGACATTCGTCACGAAGACACCAGTCCATCATTTTGGTGGTCGTCCAAGACGATGCTTAAATTCCCTTGACATATTCGCCACACAGAACTCTAAACGATTTATTTTACGACTCCGACAAATTGAATTGGAGTACCAATTTTTAGCGTTTCATATTCCACACTAGAAGAGTGGAGAAAAAAAACGACATATTTGAAATAAAAATTTATTGAAATTAGAAATTTTCAGTCTTTCACTTCTTTCTCACCTACAACGGTATTGATCTTACCTCGGCTTGAAACGTGATCGAATTGTAATTGATGATCTGCAACAATACCAGTTTAATTCAAAATATTTACTTCTTATTTTCTGCCTTCTAAAATTTTTATGGCAGGGTATTAAGCGAAATACAACTACAAGATTGCAGAGATATTTGCAAAACTCTGGACCGCAGGTGCCTGCGGTGGGGAACGAACGCGCTATCGTCCTTTCCGGGGAGTAACGTGTTCACCACCACATGTTGCTGGTCCTTCGTTTCGTCTGTCTCTCAGCTAGTTCTATCACTGATCGATATTATTGATAGGTTATAGATATTATTGATATATCACTGATCGATATTGTTGATAGATAGAATTAGCTGAGAAACAGGCGAGACGAAGGACCCGCATGGTGTGGTGGTGAACGCGTTATTCCCCGGAAAGGAAAATAGCGCGTTCGCTCTCCACCGCAGACGCCTGCGGTGAGGAGTTTTGCAAATATCTCAGCAATCCTATGGTTGTATTTCGCTTAATACCAGTTTACTTTTTCGTAATGGGATTTATCAGTCATTAGCATATACAGGAAGCAGATGACGTCACCGTTCGTTTAGCGCTTCGTGTTCAACGAGTTGTGCATTATTAAAACGAACAGCGAACGCTTACCATTTATAGGCATATAGTCATGTTCAGTGGAAAGCAGCTCCGATGTCAGTAATGAAATTCACTGACACCATTTTAGTGTAGATATTAAGGGAATCATTCGCGAATAGATCAATACTGTGTGGTAGACGAGAAGAAAACAATCAGACTTGATAGATGTTTAGATAGGAATTGCTTTATATTTGGGAGATGTTTCTTGAACAAAACCTAAGTGATACTGAGTGAAGGAAAGTAAAAAGAGGTTACTAGTGGAGTGGTGATTTTTTTTGTCCTTATACGCTATTCGTCTTGTTTCAGGCCAATTCTCGTTAAAGAATGTCTTACGAGCGGTACCTTGTTACTTACAAAAGGAAACATGTAGTGTAGCAACAAACTTTTCAACAGTATTTTCATCTTCATCACCTGTCCTTCATCTCCAGACCGTTAGCTAGTTCGAACGGTCATCGCTAAAGCCTTCACTCTTTGCTCGGCAAAGTAACCGACTTGCTTCTGTTAGCACTGAGAATAGGAAAAGCGACACAGTTTTCGATTAGAATCTTTGTAAAAAGTCTGAGCATTGTGGACTTCGTATTATGTGTTTGCCTCGTCATTGCGCTTAGAACCAGTTAGTGATGACTGTTATTTAGTAGTTAGCATTAAAACCCGTGTCGTGATGGTTCAGTCGGTTTTCGTTTTTTTTTTTTGTCATTTTCCCGATATTTACACTACAGTACCTAGTCTTCCATTTTTGCTGTGAACATTGGCTTGCCTGTTTCATTACGCGTTTGATAAAGCTGTACGTCCTGTCATCCTTACGATGACCTGAAGAAAGATGTTGATAGAACAAACAAATTTTTTTTCTTCAAAACAAAGACGTAAAGTCGTGCATGGCTGAATTGCTCAAGAATAAGCCCTAGATTACTCAAGAGACCAAAAACCGTACTGTTTCAGAAGATTGTAATATAACTCTGAGTGGATGATTGGCTAATTCGCAATCTTTGACACTTTTTTTGGGAATGGTAGACTGCATTATAGTGAATATGTTCTAACTAAATTAGCGTAATTTGGTTAATAATAAAACTCGAGCTTAGGAGGATCTCCACCAAGGGCTAATTTTTTGAAATTGTTTACGTTGAGGATTCAGCCATCCATTTTACTAGTCGCGAAAATCTTTACTTTCCTTTAATAATTCTACATACTAGGCCCAAAACACCCATGCGATCTAGAACGTCTGATGATTGCTTGAGGGAAGGAATAAAGAACTGCCTTGATCGGCAATCTTGAGGATTTCGTGGAAAATCCATGCTCGGCCAGAATTCCAGATGTCACTAAGAAGAAGGGCAACAAATAATGAAGTCGTACCACCGGAACCTAACTACCTACAGCAAAGACAGTTACTTGAAAACGAGTGGAGTTATTGAAATAAGTATGGGAATTACTGTGTTAGATTACGCTGGATCAGTCAGCTATAAACTACAGTAAAGCCAATCACAATGTTGCTTAAATATGTGTAAGGCTTGGACCCAAGGCCAGATTCGAACTCGCTATTACCCTTTGCGAGGGTCCATGTCTTATCCAGTGCACCACCGAATAACTTGATTTTCTTTTCACTCAGTCAGCTTTCTTACCATAACGGTCCCATCAACAGTTATCGGTCAATGGAAATTAGCTAGGGAGCGCTAATCGCCGTTCAACTCAGTTAAGCTAAGGCTGTAGTCGAAATTATGACGTTAAACTTTTTATTTTCTGTCTATTACTTCTTCCTGGCTGGGTATTATATAAAAACAACCACAAAGATGCTGAGATATTCGCAAAACTTTAACCTTTGGCTAGATTAGAATGAACGATTACCCTTTTGGAGGGCTCCTTTCCGTTCACTGGTGACTGCTGATAGCACTGTTGGGATAAAAATAATCGGCTTAAAGAAAGGCGTAGCAAAGGCCTCAGTGGTACAGTGACATGCGAGCTCTCGAAAAGGGTAATTGCGAGTTCGAATTAAATTTGGGGGTTAAGTTTTGCGAGTATCTCACCATAACTGTCGTTGCAGAGATATTTGCGAAACTCCGGAACGGTGGTGTTTGCGGTGGGGAGCCAACACGATATTACCCTTTCCAGGGTGACTGCTGATGGCGCTTATAGGCCAATAGCACGGCTGAGAGTCAGGCGAAACGAAGGACTCGCGTAGCGTGGTGATAAACGCGTTACTCCCTAAAAAGAACAATAGCGCGTTCGTTCCCCACCATAGACACCTGCCGTCCAGAGTTTTGCAAACATCTCAGCAACGTTGTGGTTGTATTTCGCTTAGTAACCTGCCGTGAAAAGTGTAGTAGGCAGAAAATAAAAGGTAAAACATTGTGATTTCAACTACAGCCTCAGCTTAACTGGGTTCAATGTCGATGTGGGCTCCCCATATCAATCCCGTTGACGGGTGATTGCTGATGGCAAAAGATCGAATGAAACAGCTGAGAGACAGGCAAAACGAAGGACCCGCATGGTGAAGGCAGCTTCGATTGGCCCTGAGATTTTAGCGGCCTCCACGTACTCGTCTTATCCAACGCTGCCGAAATGAGGTCTCTTTCGGGGTCAAAGGAATGGGGCCTGTTTCTTTTGCTGTTTTTAGCTTCTTGATACCCACGTATGGCTTGTTGGGCTCTGAACGTGGTGGCTGGGTGTACTCATGGGTAGTTCACCATACTCTCCTATAGTCGTCACAAAACTTATTTGTTGGAGACTACTCCTAACCGTTTCCCATATACCTCCCTTCTTTTTGATTGGTGGCTTTTAGCTGAACTGACTTAATCCACAATCCGGATACGATAGTATACCTAAGCACGCATGCATGAATACGCTTTGTAAATGTGGTATTTTTCTGTGCCAAATCGACGCAGCAAAAACAGAGAGTCTATCCCCTGGATCCACCTCCTTCTCAGCGAAGCCAAGGTCGTTTTTGGCCTGCGATTAACCCTCACCCGGGACAGGTCACTTAGCGTCGCCACTAGCCGGCTGGAGATCCCTAATGTGAGGGAAATCCGCAGAGTTTAAAAAAAAATTTAAGCGTTTTTGTTAACACAGGAAGTCCAAAGATGAATTGAAGGAAGATCAGTATGTCGCAATTACACCCGAACTCATACTTATTTCAGGTGGATTTTCGATCTGTGCAGGGCATACTCCTCGCTTTACGTGAACCTGATATTCTTTACCAACCAAACGAACGGCAAAAGAATTTACAGGTGTTTTAAAGAAGCTCTTTCCCATGTTATTGTACTTTAGGGATTCAGTTTTCTCGTTGGGGTCATAATATTTTACAGGGTAGACTGTTTTTGAATATGAACCACCGATGTTCTGAAGGGATCAAGACCCGCTAGAACTTCAGCCATTGTAAAGAAAATATTATATAACATTAGCTCCGACTGATCAAAATACAGTAACTTATTGAATTTGAGCGTATAGAGTGGTGGTGCAGTCACTTGATGTGAATGTTCAGATTCCAATCAAGAAGCTGATTTCTGAAGAGGCTTATTCTGAGGCTTTTTTGCATTAAACAAATGAACGAAATTTGCTAAAAAAGTGGCGAATTCGTTCAAAAATGCTACTGAACCCGGTTAATGAATTTTTCGTGACAGAGTTCAGGAAAGAAAAACACGAACAACATAAAATATACATAAATAGCACATGATAATGTCTCAGCCAAGATAGAATTGTGATAAGCACTGACAAAATACTCAGAGTTTGCACAGATATGAGTTGAACAGCGATAACAATTGTGCTAGTAGCTATCGCTGATCTTTTTTCTGATGCCCTTCAGAATATCCATCAACAGATCAACGGTTTGTGGTCCAACGGCGTCATCGTGATGTGCTTCGGCCGACAATTGTTGTCGTTTCTAAAATCCAGAAATCTATGCTCATTATATGCTTCTTTGGAGAAATTTAGTGCTTGGGGACCAATTTCGGTTCAATTTGTGGTCCTCGGGACCGCATTTTTTAGCTTTCTCATTATTTCTATTGTGATGCGTGTTACCTAGCACACTACCGTAGTCCGGACCACTCCGGATCACTACATTACACTATGCTCATTATGTTAAGTTTTTATTTACTTCCTTCTACACTTTTTTTACGGCAGAATATTATGCGAAATACAACCACAATGGTGTTGAGATATTCGCAAAACTCCGGACCGGTGGTGTCCTCGGTGGGGACCGAACGCGTTACTTCCCTTTCCAGGAGATAACGCGTTCACCACCATAGCAAGTAGCCCTTTCGCTTCACGTGTCTCTCAGCTAGTTCAATAACCATTGTTCAGTTTTTGAAAATGCGATAAGCTAGTAGTGCAAAACTTTCAAAAAAAACCTTTTTATAAGCTTCAAATAACTAAAAAAGGTGGTGTACTTGTAAGCACAGGTCGACAAAACGCGTATTATCAGAGGAATAATTCGAAAAAATTTTAAGAAATTCTTTTTAACTAAACCACAAAAATTGCAAATACTCAAAAAACCGCACAGGTGGAACTTCACCAAGCGTCAGGTGTTTGCTGGTACGTTACTCATTCAGTCCTGGCTTTTTGGCTTGGTGAGACTTTCCATTTGAGTTCTGCAAAACCGTGACAGGATCATGCAGACGTCCACCTTCGTGAATTGTAGAATTTCCCGCTCTTTACGGCTAAGTTTCCATTAGCTTTATGATAATACTTAACGATGGTACCTCTGTCTTATGATATGAGGATCCCATCAGAGTTAAAGTGTGACAAACAGGATCACTCCAAACTGAACTGAAGGTGCAGTAAATCACTCGTTAAAGATTCAAAGTTAATGTTAAGGATAACGAAACTTACACCCAAGTGTTCATGGCTAATATGTGAGATGCAATCGTTGAGCAAATTACTTTTACAAAAGGCGGCTTTGTCATTCCCGATAACTGCTTTTCGGCTTATGCAATTTGTGAAATGTAATTTCGGAGCGTGGTTGTAGTGACTTAGTCTGGTAAAAATGCGAACCTCATGACTCCGAAATTTCTTCTTCAGGCAGCAGATGTTCGGGGCGCATTGCTGGTACTGCGGAAGGCAAACACATGGTAGTGGTAGAACTCCGACAGATACACATGGAGTAGTTAGAGGGTACTGTGTTGAAACTGAATCAACAACTTCTAAATCGATTGTGAAAGAAAGAAAAAAAGAAAGAAAGAAAGAAAGAAAGAAAGAAAGAAAGAAAGACGTTTTTCTTCCAGCAAAGCTATTAAAAAGACGCATCCAGAGGTTCCATTGGAATTTTAGGAAGCTTCCGACTCTTTTAATTAAGATGCCAAGAAATCTTTCATGAATACCGGATAAAGGATTTTAGGCTCTTGTTTTGGACAATTACAAAATATCATTGATATCTGTGATCCTAGTGTTTGTTGGCCAATGATAGCCATTAATTTCCAATTAAATTAGAAATATTCGTGAATCCTCAGTCATATCGTCCGCTTTAGCTTAAAGAATGAGAGACTAAGATTTTTGCCCTAAATTGATTACTGAGTTTCATTCATTTAAAAATGCTTTGAACTCCTGCTGCTGGACTGAACAATTTAGCTGTTTCCGTCACGAGGTTTTTCGAGAGGTCATTCTTTTTTCTGAATCCAAACCGACGGACAGAACCACAAATATTGATATCATTCGTATAGCTTCTATGAGTTGTATACTTCATCTATACACTTACCATAAGGAGACGTGCTTGTACTTGGTACTGTGGCAGACATCGTTGATACGGTACTCGATATTGGTGTATCTGGTGGATAAGTTACCGGTGGAAAGGTTAATATCTACAAAAGTATATTATGTATAAACCATATATAATGCATTGTGCCATAGAAACGGTGCTAAAAATTGCCAAAACAATGTAGTTTCATTTAGAATATACATTGTATGGACTCACCTCCGTGATCCCTGAAGGCGATGTTGAAGTGATTCCCTCGCTGTACCCTGGAGCCTGAAATATGGTTACTACGCTATAGGTCTTCAAACCAAGATAAAAATTGGAGCATATAAACTAGAAAAAGGGTTATATCAGCTAAAATTTGAAAACAACTTTCTCAGAATTTGAAAATATTTAACACCTAGGATCCTCTTCAGTCTACTAGTCTTCTCGACCTAGTCAAAACAGACTAATACAGTTTTTCAATTCTTAGAAGCAGACACGAATTGACTTCACTCATATGTCACCGAAAGTAAATACTTCTGTTCACCTTAAACACGTACATGCTGACTCATAATGAATTTTTCCACTTAAAACAAAATCACTTCACAGTCCACAGGTCATTGTGAATATGATGCTAGCTTCAATAAATAGAAAGTTGGTGAAATAATCTGTGAAATGTGGATATGAATTACTTTCTTCGCACGACGGCATATATGGCTCGGTGTCCTACTATTTTGTTGACGGTGTTCTTCCGTTTGTACTAGCCCTTCGAATCGGTTTTAACCGAGCGCGAGCAGTTCTATTTTAAAAAAACCTGGTTACTACTGACGCAGCTACACTGGTACTGTGCCAATGCTGATTCGGAGATTTGGATCATGATACACTGACATTGCCCTGGTCCTTGAGAATATGTCGGCACCTGCAAAGTACTTATCAGTAAAAACGATAGATAAAGGCTTTGGTACTGATCAATTCCTAAATGTTGTACCATGCATCTCACTCCATTCTCAGTTTCATTAAATAAATGACAGCGCATTTAATCTATCGAAAATAATCCTGCATCAATTTGTCGCCCCGAAGAGGAACGATGGAAGGTGAATTGTGTATAGGAGAATACCCAAAACTACTGCGCTATTTGCGTCTGATTCACCTATCACACCTTATTTTAGACTAAAATTATCGTCTTCTTGTTAAAACGCTTTTAATTTGTAATGTTTTTATTTGCGGATTGTTTAAATGGGGGTCTGTGCTAATAGCCACTTGTGTAACTACAACCCATTGGTCTAGTAGTTATATTACTGAGAAAAGTGTTACAATATAAGGAACGACAAGGAGAGCTTACCACAGAAGATCCTGGAGTAGACGGATAAGTAACTGGAGGCAAAATAGTTGTCGTGGTAGTGGCTGGAGGTAAAGTGGTAGTAGTGGTAGTAGTGGTAGTGATCGGGCGCGGAGTAGTAGTGGTGGTGGGTCTCACTGTCGTGGTCGTTGAGGTGCTCTGGATTACAGTAGCATGGACTCAAAGATTTCAAAAGTCCTCAAAGGTGGTTCTTGCTCTGTTATTCACTTAAAATCACTAATCTTTCTTAGAGAGATCTCCTGCCAGTTAGTCGCGGCGTACTATGACGCGTTTTTAGATGTAAGATAGGGATGGGGTCGTTAATCGCGGGCCAAAAGCGACCTTATGCTTATTTGATACGCAAATGCATCCAAGGAATGGACTCCCTCTTTTGTTTTTGGTACCCCGATTTTCCTTATACCTTCAGTGTTTATGAAGACTTATTCATGCTTGATGCTTGCGAATGTCTTCGTTTATGCAGAAACAGATTCTGTCCTGCATGTTAGTTTGACCGGAACCACACAGTCAATTACTGCGACTTATACCGGAGTGGCCTTTAACAAATAAGTTCTACGTCTACTCTGGAAGAGACTGGCAAGCCACCTGTGAGCATACTTACTTCCTATATTGAGAGCTCACCAAGCTATGCGTGAGTACTAAATACAGTGAATTCAGTGGACTCATCCCACTGACCCCGACAGAGTTCCTGAGGGGGTAGTGTCGGATAGGCCGAGAACGAAACAGGAGACATTCTAAGCTGACTAAATGTCAGAGGACAAAGATAAATAATTTGTACCTAAAATGCAGGAAGACACGCACGTGAGTCCTCCATTCAAGACCTGATCATGCGGGCAAAAGAGATGAGATGTAATGTCATCGGAGTGAATGCAACTAGAAGACGCTGTCCACTCAATGCCGTTTATGCCACCAAAGAACTGTTCTTTGGAGCATGCGACAGTAGAGAAGCCGCAAGAGTCGGCGTTTTTCTCTACACGAGTTTGGTCATGAATATCAGTTTATCCAAACACACAACAGCCCAAAAGAGAGGTGAATCAATGCCGGCTTTGACAATCTTTATCATCCACGCACAGCAATCAAGCAATGACGAAATCGAAGTCGATGCATTAAATTTGGACATGAACAAGCTCTACAAAGCAAGGCGTAAATTTTTTAAGGTTATCATTGAAGGTTTAAATGTTAAGATTGGACGTAGAAGAAGGTCTCCAAAAGTTACATTGGAACCCATGGAATAGAATGGATCCAGTAGAGTAATTGACTGTATGAGTTTATAACGACAACTGAGAGCATTTGTGGTAACTCGCAATTCCAGAAACTCCAATTTCAACGCTGCATGTGGGAGTCCCCCAACGGAGAGTACAATAACAAGATGGACCAAATCATAGCAAATCCAAGGTTTTGCGTAAGCAACATCGTTGTAGTCTCAAAACTCTACTCGGGATCAGAGTAGTGCCTCCTTTGCGAGAAATGCCATTTCTTGCCCTAAGAAGAAAAATCGGCTAAATCCAAAAAACGAGGTCTCAAAGCTACTATAAGTTGGTATTTATTTAGATCATTTGTCCGGTGTTGGGAAGATGCCGCTCCTGATAACATCAACGAGGAATACGACCAGTTCACTCAACATCTTCACGTTAGCGCAATGAA
Organism: Angiostrongylus cantonensis; assembly: GCA_009735665.1. Classification (NCBI taxonomy): domain Eukaryota; kingdom Metazoa; phylum Nematoda; class Chromadorea; order Rhabditida; family Metastrongylidae; genus Angiostrongylus; species Angiostrongylus cantonensis. The sequence continues at coordinate 430,139 of MQTX01000057.1, forward strand.
AGCTGACAGTTCGAAAATCACCGAAACACTCGAGGTGATACGCCAGCGTGGAATCGCAAGTGCTATAGGCAATCGCAAGTTCATGTCCAAACCTGCAAAACAAAAGATAAAAGTGAGCCTTAAAGAGAGAAATGAAGTACCTATGGTCGAAGCTGCAGAGATTGGAAAAAGCATTTGCTAAGAACACCAAAGCTTCGTCAATTGCAAAATCCAGACGATTGCACTTCGACGCCCAGACGAAACACAGCTTCCACTCGGATCTCTTCAAAAGCCACGTCACCTTTCCCTCATATGAAATAAAGCTGTATGTCGTCTATGACGTTCCACGTGTTTCCTTCCGAAATTCGACGTGCAGTTTTGTCGGTGACAGGTCTGTACTGGATAAGATCTGAATACGTGAGGAACCTTCTGCGAGTTCTCATAAACACATTGGCTCGGCCTTTAACACATTATCTTCACGAATGCAGGATCTCTAGTCATTGGAAGACCAGCAAGACTGTGCTATTGTTCGACAAGGGTGACCTCCACGATATCGGTACCGATCGCCCAGCCTGCTTGCTGTCTGTCGTTTGGAAACTCTTCATTCAAGTCGTTCTGAACAGGATTAACAAAACACTGGACGAACCAAAGCCGTGTGAGCAAGCAACATCTCGGAAAAGATTTAGTACGATAGACCATATACACATGATAACAAGACCACTGGAGTATAGCGAGAGTACAAGAAACCGCTCTGTCATACTTTCATCGATTTTGAGAAAGGTTTTGACTCAGTTGAGATAGAAGCAGTCATAGAAGGCATGGACAGCAAGGACGTCCTTATTGAGTACATTAAGATTTTTGTGATCTATATAAAAATTCCACGCTCAAAATAGCATCATTCTTTAAAGATTTTAACACCGACGTCAAAAAAGGGGCTAAACCAGGCGATACCATCTTGCCAAACTTATTCACTGCCACACTTCAAAACGTTGTGCGAACAGCGAATGGGACTACTTGGGAGCGAAAATCGATGGTATGCAATTACTCTACTTCCGCTTTGTCGATGACATCGTTCCTACAACACTAAACATTATCCAAGAAGAAAGAATGCTTGCCGACCTTGCTAATGCCGCTTGCAGAAATGTTGGTGGTGCACTAAATTTGAGAAGAATTGATTGGTCTGGTATGACCCATTAACGCTCAGCAGAACGAATGTTTCGGAGTGCTCCAGCTATGTTTATGGGAAAGAGAGGGAAATCAACATGATGAACGACTTAGTTTGAGAGTTGAGCAGGAGGAATCGAGTGGATTGCAGAGCTTTGACGAACGTCGAGGATGGAGTGAAAAGAACACAGGGCACCTGAGTTTCAACGATTCTTCCTTCCTTAACGTGTGTCAGGAACCTAGTTGTCACCTAAGCAGAATGACAGGTCACTAAGCGTTATGGAACGCGCTGTCGAAAGAACGATGCTAGGAGTATTTCTTTCCACATAAGCAAGGGAAGGCATCCGAAGCTCTGACTTGAGTCGACGATGAAAATTCAAACACACCGTTTTAAGTACAATACAAAAAACAGTGCGAAAGTGGTGCCGCCAAAGTTCAGCAGGAAGGTTTCATAACTCGTCTGTAGCAAAATATAAAAACTACTTTTTATTTGAGCAAAAAAGGTGTAGCAAAATGGAGGTTAAAAAATGTCGTTTCTTCTATACCACAATAGTGTTACAATTACAGCGATGCTGAGATACAAATGCGTAGTTTTCTTGTTCAGCAATCGCGAGGTTGTTATACAGCATACTTCCACTTCCATAGAAAAACACACAATACAATACAACACAACAGTAGCTACTGCCCTTTCCGGGGAGCAACGCGTTCACCACCACACCATGCGGGCCCTTCGTTTCGCTTGTATCTCAGCTAGTTCAATCGATCTCTGCTGGTAGCAATCACCCGTCAGCTGGGTTACTCCCCGGAAAGGACAATAGCGCGTTCGTTCCCCACCATAGACACCTGCGGTCCAGAGTTTTGCAAATATCTCAGCTTCATTAAAGTTATATTTTGCAATATACCCTGCCAACAAAAAGAGTAGAGAAGCAGACAGGTTTAATCCCCTAAGTTCTGAATTTATGATCAACGAAATTTTACTTACCTCGGCTGATTTTGTTGATACAGTCGCGGATCACGAGGTTGTGGAGTCACATCGGCTTGTTGTAGATAAGAGTCTATTGCCTGGTATGATGAATCGGTCTGAAAGAGCAACTCTTCGGACGAGTTCTCCTCAGAGCTCTTCACACGGATTGCAGCTGTACCGCCAGTTTCGCCAATCTGCGAATTTTTTCTGGTAGGTCAGAAAAAAAACGGATGACGAACAAATAAATGAAAAATAATCTTCACTACTAGTCGAGTTTTCAAAAAATTGCTGAAATTTCCTTGTCTTTCCAGATTTCTTTGCAAGTGCTATAGAAACTCCATAGAAATTGAATACTGTAGGATACATTCTTAAATGCGTAGTTTTCTAATTTTTCACATTTTTGCAATTTGAAGCCTAAAAGGCCGAAAATTAGCGGTGACAATATCGTAAGTGAGCAAGCTGAAGTCCTGACTTCGGTGGTGTTTAACGCCAGTTGCTGCAACCATTCATTCTTGAAGGTAATAATAGTGATAAATAATAATAAAGCTCTCGGCGTTGATCAATCTCTGAGGGATGCAGCGTGCATTCGGCTTCACTAAGTATCGTTGGAGGTGATTGAATGCATATTTGGCCTTTACAATGGCTCGCGGTGGCCTGCCGATGTATCGAGCCAGTGATGCTATCCTCCCAGACAAGTCTGGTACCAATTTGCCGACGCCGGAGGGATGGAAGGCTTGGTGGGCCATGGACATACGGATCGATTCTACGTGTGTTGTAGGGCACCTCCATCCACTGCGCGACACGCTTCCTTTTTGTCGAAGGTAGTGCTTATAAATTTGTTTTACTGATGCGGAAAAAGTGAATCTCTTTCATAATTCTTCGCGTCGTGCATTCTTTGAAAAGTAAATAAAACGCAGATGAGAAGAAAAAAGTTAAGATTTGCTAGAGAAAGAAAATTTTCTCCTACATTTCGTTGGCTACCGAAGTGTGGTGGCTTAGAGCAATTGCAGTTCACCGCTCCCACGAGGTTGTTCTTCATGCATTGGCATTCCTGTCGTTTTACTCGATTAATTGGGACGTTGTTCTCCAATGCCTTAATCTGCGCTATTGCTTGGGAGTCACTTGAGCCAGAAAAGATTCTCTGGCTTGACAGTGTCTTGCTTTTTCTCAAGGTAAATCTTAAGTCACTGTGGGTCAATTTTTAGAAAAAGAGTTAACAAAATTGAGAATTCCGTAATTGTCTCTGAACCACACAGGATACCGAGATTACCACATTACCAGCGTGTTTCAACGATAGATCGTTTTATTCCACTTAGTTCTCCAATTTCACTGATTTTAAAAAATGAGGAAGGCATTGTGTTTCGAGTTCTTAGACTCATTATTTGATATGAATTACAACAACAAAATTGTGTTGCTTTTTTTTCGAACGCAAGCAGCTGTGGACCATCGACTCGGATCATCGGCTCTGACGAAACCGTCGAAACATTAGCCGAAAATGAAGAATGTCTATCATTTAAGTGTAGGCTTATCAGAGAAAGAATACATGCTGTGTTGCCTTTATTTACTTACTTACTTTACATTTTGCTCCAGTGCTTTAATTTAGGATACTTAAAATGCAATTCTAAAATAACCTAATCACTGCAAGAGCTAATCGACTTGTTCATCTGTTATTCTAGAGATGGTATACAGTATCATTAGGCGTCGGCGAAGAACAAATTTGTCTTAGAAAATAAAACAGCAAGAAGATCTCGAGTTTTCCTACTGTTAACATAAATGACATCCAACTTTGTGGATACAAATAGTATAAGCCTGTGAAAAATTTTACACAGGACGAACATCTGTTCGGATGGAAATTTGCACAATTTTTTATATCAATCACAATAAGCTTACCTACCTGGGTAACAAAGAATGACGACAAACAAAGCAATAGTAGCGATTTTCGCTGCATACCTAAAATGAAGTTGAATCCGACTATTTTCGACTGACAAGTACAAGGCGTCATATTTTGTTGGTTTGGGGATGCTATTAAGCGAGAAAACTGGTACAAGATAAAAAACCAATAAGTTTTAGAAGTTACGACGGACAGGATACTGTATTAGGACAACACTAGTCCGGGACGCGGTCAGTTTAAATAGTGCCTTACGAACGAAAGGGGTTGGGCTACACGACGAATGAGACAAAATAAACTAGCTCTCTTCGAAGACATTTTGTAATGTTGAACGACAGAAACGTTTATTATTTCTAGGAAAATGTAAACAAATAAAAATAAAAAACATGAAACAATGCTCTTGCAGATTTTTGCGTTTTAGAATTTTACGGGAATGACAAACGTGGAAAAAATGATGGAAAACTAAGTCAAGCAGGATTCAGTGGGACATCCTTAGCCATTCTTATTTAAAATTGCCAGGCTACATGATGCAGGAGAAGCTGGTAGGGCAAACATTTATGTTCTCGTAGAGCGTTTTACGTACTGCATGAAGTTGAACGTCTTCCTAACAGTTCTGATATAAAATGTGGTTGGAAAATATATCTATTGGAGTTCAAATGGTTTTTTTCAAACTACGTTCTGGCAATGGGGTTCGAATACTGAATATTTAAGCACACCGTAAGACGACCGGCAGAATGTGGGAAGCTGACGCCACCAAGGGACTTCAATACTTTTGCTTTTTCTCAGCGTCTGATATATCGTTTAATAGTGGACGAATAGTTGTTATACTAGTTGTTTAAATTTAAATTTAGAAAACTAAACTAATTGTTTAGTTGTCTTTATTCATTAATTACAGTCACCATAAATGACTTGGGTGGCAATAAATTCCTTTCGTCCCTGTCGCGTCTCAGTGCCTTAATGGGCCACGTCCGCTCAGAAGTTCGAGAGCAACAAACTTTCAATATGATACACTCATTTGACTGGTTGGGAAGGCAGGATAGCTATGGAGTGTTTTAACGCTCTGACATGACATGCTATTCCTTAAGAAAATCGTGTAATGAAACCACATTGATGCTAAGATATCAGCACACTCCAGTCTCCAAGCCAGATTCGATTCAGCCATTATTCTTTTAGAGACTCACTTGTTACCTATTACACCATTGAGGTAGGAAACGTTATGGTAGAAAATAGGTTGAGAGAAAGGGAAATCAATGGCCTTAGTTGTCATCATCATTGCGGAGTCTCGCAAAATTATCAGCCTGGCATTTTAGCTATTTTTCTTTGTCTCCTCTCAATGTGCTATCGTCCTATTATTAATATTATCGCTTTATTCCTACTATCAAAAAGTGATTTTGTCATATCCCTTTTTAATGAAATACGCTATGCACTAAACTTGAGCACTTGTTTGCCTCAAGAGGATAATTTTTGCTAAATTAATATAGAACAAAGAAAAGCTGCTGGAGAGTTCCGAAATCTTTCAGATCACTTATTCACTAGACTTTAAGTAGTAGTACAATATCCGTATGAATGGCAAACCCTCAGGGTTAGTTAATCATTGTGGAATGCGCCATGCCTTCGACATCACCAACTATCGCTATAGGTGAATGAATGCAAATCTGACCTTATCTGACAATGGCTTACGATGCCGTGCCGATGTATGAAGTCACTGCCTTTATGAAGCCTTTATCCTTCCAGACTATCAATTTTCTAGCGTAGGTGAAATGGGTGTTTGATGGGTTGGTACGCGGGATCGAACCAGAGACCACTTGGGTATCGCAAGGTATAATTGTTGCCTTACCCGCGTCCACAATATGCAAGCACATATATATGTATGATAATTATATTATCAATTATCAATTCAAATAGGCAAAAAAGGAAATCTTGTGCGACTCGTTCATGGTCACGTCTTCACCAATATGTCAAATTTAGGACTTTGTCTATTGGATTTTTGCATACTATGGATTCAAACTTCACGTTTCAATGATATTTCTGCACAAGATTTTCACTACCTGTTCTACAAAAGTTTTTCAACTTTTTCAATTTACCTGAAACCCAGTATTCTGTGTAGGGCCTTCATTCATCATTGAGTGGCGATTTAAGTGAAAACTGCTAGTCATAGTAGAAAATATGCTAGAATTAGAGAGAGCACACCGATAATGCGGTGAAATGCTAGTGGATAGGCATGGATCATGATGGAATATTCTCCACTAATAAAGCTGTTTGTGAATTCATTTACGCATGTCTTTCTAAGGCTTGATATCAAGCCAAAAAAAACTGATAAATTGATAACAAAACAATATCAAGTTTTATAAGGGTCCTCTGATAAGGTTTTGAACCTTGCGTTAAACAAAACGCCTACCAGGGAAGAAACATGGACGAGTTTCTTCAATGGTTGAGGAAGTTTTTGAGATTCAGTTCCACGAATTTGTTCTACTTGAATGCTTCTTTTCTGAAAATGTATTTAGTCATTCGGAATGATGCAGAGGGCGTCGCCTTATTATAATTCGTCATTCGGAACAATATTTCATGAAAAATTATTTCCCTTAGTTTCACTAACCTCCAGGAATTCATTTAGTGGATCCAATACTCTCAACAAAGACAATGTTTTAATGTCCTTTCTTTCTCTTGAAGCGTTTCAGTTCAATCGATTCGATACAGTTCCTAAGGCAAGCAGGTTGCAGATGACTTTAACTGTACTGTGGAAAGTCGTTAGGAAAAATTGTACCTTTGAAGATGACGATTTCTCTGGCGTGTAGGCTGTAACCAAGGTTTTTCTGCAAGCATTTGGTCAGCTTGTCAAAAAAAATGGTTTAGACTTTCTTCAATCTCCAAGAACTCATAAATTTTTCTGTGTATGCATGATATTTATCTGCTTCCAATCTACTATTTAGACACTGTCGAAATCTCGTTTGCTTCATTTAAGTGTTTTTCCATTTATTTTCTTTTTCCTTTGTCTCTTTTTCCTTCTTCTCATGTTAATAGACTTTTATAAGGTGATTCACTAAAAAGCAGAATTGTGGCAAAAGACTTTTCTATATTCGCCTTCAATTCTATTGAATAACATTTAACTCTGTTGTTATCGAGAAGTCTCAGAAAATTCGGACGAGGCCATTAAAAGTTCGCTATGTGGTAAGGAAATGAACTCTTACCGGTTCCAAGAAGAAGGGGATATGCCGTCAAGACTCGCATTTTCATTCACGGCAGTCTATGAGGCTTAGAAATAAATCAGTCTTCTAATTTTTATGATATTGTTGAATATATTCCATTTAAAATTGATACAAGTTCAGAAACTAAGTTAAGCTCAACAAATCGTACGGCATAGCAAGTCGTTTCGTCGAAATGGCTTTTTAAATCTTATTTTATCATTTCCTCTTGGCTAATAAGTTCTAAGGCTCAATACCAATGCGCTTTTGCCGCCAATGTTCAGTTTATTCACTCATGTTCTTTTTTGAGAAAGAGTGATTTTATCTTTATTTTTACATTTTTTTAAAATTTCTGAGGTGATGGTTTCTACATCTTTTGCTCTATTTCAATCAATCACAGTTTACATATTTTTTTCTTGATGAGCTTATTTCGAATCACAGTTTATTTCAAACGCCTTAGCTTTGACATTCACCGTAATGAAAAAATGAATGCCGACTTCTGCCTCCATATTAGTGACGGAAATCCAGTTACTCTATGAAATCTTTCCAATTTTAGTCGTTCATTAGAGATAAACTAGGTTGATTGATTCTTCTGCTATAAAGAAGGTATAAGCGTACCATTTAAAAAAGCTAATATTGACCAATTTAGTACAGAGGGGAATCACAAATTAGGCCGGCTTTATGGTCTTTTTCAGTCTTTTTAAAAATTTCAACGCGCATCCTACTACTTCGAATATTAAGAAATAGATACGCGTACGGCTTATCCCAAGATACGCTTAGGGCTTATTCTATGGTTCTTTTTTGTTTTTTGATAAAGTACCGTAGATGTGAAGTTGCTCTACCTACGCCATATAGATTCACACAAGCCCTTTCTTCCTACTCTATTAAATTTTGTATACTTGTAGATTTTACTGAATCTTAGTGGCTAAGGTAACAATTTAAGACCAGTGTCATGCCGATGAGAACATTTCATTCATTCATTCAATGCCATTATATTCAGTTGGCAAAGACGATTTAAAAGACTGGATCCGTTCATTCGACTCGACTCGGTCCGGCTCGTTTCACCTACTGGTGGTGTGCATTGAAACCAGATGCCTCCATTCATGTCTTCATTCCATGTGCACACAGCACTCTTATTGAGAAAACAATGTCGAGCCACACTGTCAAACACAAGGTGTCTCGTTGTTGTCCCGTATGAGGTGGGATTTCCATGTATGTTGATAGACATGAAGTGTACTCTACCAGAAAACAAAAACCAATTCCGCATCTTTTGGTATCCTGTTTGTCAAGCACAGCAGTGAGCTTTCCAGAGGGGTCTCTTATCCTGGCAAACGGAACCACTATGAGGCTAATAGAGTGAATACACCCCAGAAGAATACTGTGCAATGTGAATTTCCTATGGAACACTTTCTTTGAAGGGTTGAGAATCCTTTGTGATACTGAACAGTTGGAATTTATGTAAAATGCTCCTCTGAAGGCGAAAGGTACAATCTATATTACGTCGTATTCGAGGTGTAAATGGGTCATGGAAGGTTTGTAAATCCAAAGGAGATCGCTTACTCGGTACACAAAGGTTTTGTCTAGGCTGCATAACAGCTTCATAACTAGAATCTCACCATTCCACAATGACATTGTTATCGACGTAAAGTGAGAGGTTCAACAAGGCGATACCATCTTGACAAATTTATTTACAACCAGTTTTGATGACGCACTGTGGAAAACTCGAATGAGATAACATTCGAGCGAAACTCGATGGCCATCTGCGATTTCTTCGCTTTCATGACGACATCGTTTTTATGACATCAAGCGTTATATCCAGTTGCAAGAAATACTGCCGGATTTCAGCAGCGTTTGTGAAAAATTTGCTTGCGATTGAATCTCAGTAAAGTGATGTGAATGAGAAACGGATTCGTTTGTGGCACTCCATACACCCTCAACCGAATGACTGTGTACGGACAATTATGCTGCATGTACCTTGTTCAAAAAGTCTGTTTACCGAGAGAAGCGAATTAGTTCCATGATTGAACAGTTGAACAGAACAGCTCGTGGACTTGAAAAAACATTGAGCATATAGAAGTAAAGAAGTAAAAAAAAAAACCGGCTTCATGCCTTCAATTTCCACTCAGCAATTCAATTCTTCCTGCCTATGCCTCGAAAATCTAGATGCTACGTGAATAGGATTATTCAGATTGAATGAATTGTCACGAGAGTAGTAAAAAAGAGTCACGTATTAGGCAAGGCAAACTGGAAATCTGAGGTTCCTATCTGCGTGGGCGTTTAAGATTAGAGATGCTTTCGAATGCGTCACGATTTCGAGAAATAAGAGTGGACAGGTGGATATTTCATGCGAATACGTCTTCTGGGATTTCAAGAACATGTTGAAAAGACTAATAGCACTAAAATCTAAGAAAAAGAATATAATTCTATTAGACATCAATGCTTAAAGCACATAACGGAAATATTTGAACAAACGCGTTGAGATATTTGCAGAACTCCATCATTGATCAGTTGAACTGGCTGAGAGACAGAGCAAACGAAGGACCCACATGGTGTGGTGGTGAACGCGTTAGACTCTGGAAAGGGTTGTAGCGCTTTCGTTCCCTACCGCAAACGCCTATTGTCAGGAGTTTTGCAAATATCTCAGCATTACAGAAGTTATATTTCGCAACATCCCCTGCCGTTAAAAAAGGAATAGGAAGTAAATAAAAGAGGTTGAAATAAATAGTATAAAAAAACCACGTTTTTAAATATAGTTTGTTACATGAGTTCTTTCTCAGGATGATACGGAATTTCCTGGAAAATTGTGCTCCCTCACACTTTCTGAAGACCAAAGGAAGAGAGAATGATTGTTCACTAAGATTCATAAAAAATTATCTACTTCCTAGTAGAAGTCGTTCATAGGGTGCAAAAACCATTAGGATAAAGAGGATAAAGCTCTCGTCGTTGATCAATTCATGAGGGATGGGCTATGCATTCGACTTCATTAAGTCTCGTTGGAGGTGATTGAACGCATATCTGGCCTTTACAATGACTCGCGGTGGTCTGCCGATGTATCGAGCCAGTGCTGCTATCCTCCCAGACAAGTCTGGTACCAATTTGCCGACCCCGGAGGGATGGAAGGCTTGGTGAGCCATGGGCGCAGGGATCGATTCCACGTGCGTGTCGCAGTGGCGCCTCCAACCACTGCGCCACACGTGCCCTGCAAAAACCATTACATGGGGTAATGTCTTGAGAATTCTAATGGGAGGTTAGAGATGTTGTTGACAACGCAGACGTTGCATACGCCAGCAATAACTAGAAGCTCTTGGAAAGAGTGTGTTTACCACACAGTTGCTGTGAGACGATGAGACGATGCTGTGTCAAAGAGCGATCAGAGTCGTCACCGAATTTCACAGATCACAACAAATCTTTCTCATATTGACTGAAAGGTTCGTCGATAGCAGTTGGCTAACAAGTAAGAAGAAAATCGGTGTTTAGTTTGGCTATGAGATTTGTGCTATCTAAACACTTCGGAATTCACAATCTTCTTCAAAACGTCCACTTGACGTGGTATGTAGTGCAGAAGGTCCGTATAGATGGGGACGACGTTTGTGTGTATGTCTATTGGTATGAGAATGGACACGTGCTCAATTTGGCGAATGCATGATCCATGTGATTTTTCAGCCCCTGTTTCATTCACTGCAAGTCTATATCGTTGTTTCTTTGCCTTGTATTTCTCTGAGTCCTCGCTCTTACTCAGATTTTGCTCTGTGTTATGAGCACTCAATAGCAACATCTTTCAAGATCTCTCAATTATTTCTCCTTGTCTTATTTATTTATATGATCCTATAAACTGACCTCCTTTCGCTGATGCGAAGGTGGTATAGGTCTTCGTTGTCGCTGTCATTGTTGTTGGTGTTGTTGGTTGATGTTTAGCAAGATTAAATGAAATTACAAAATTGTTCATGGATTTTCCTACTGTTTTTGTCGAACTTGAAAATATCCACAGCATAACCTCTTAAATAATTTACTGATGGCACTGGTGGATAAAAATCGAACTGATAGACGGAAGAAACGAAGGACCCGCATGATATGGTGGTGAACATTTTGGCCCTTGAAAGGGTAACGGCGTGTTTGGTCCTCACCGCAGACACCTGGAGTCTGGTGTTTTGTAAATATCTCAGCCCTACTACCCACAGTATTTCAAAAACCATCTTGTATAAAAAGCATCACCGGATGAGATTGCCTCATTCGAGCGCCGAGATTCAAATAAAGAAGTTTCGACTTGATACGGCGACGAAGACCCCACGTCGAGGTTTTGAGCGGCAGTGGACCATCGACTTTGAGGAAGGGGAAGACGTCAAAACGTCAACCGAATAAAAGTTTTATAAGAACTCTGTGTAAACTCAATAATATAAAGAAATGTATCCGCTGTGTCATCAGACACTTTAGGGTCCACAACAAATTAGGGTCGTTGAATCAGACAGCTGGTGATGACTATAGTACAGTAGATAGCAGGAAGAGAATAGAGCGTATCTCAGTCAGTAATAATCCAAAATCCAGTCTCATAGAATAGAATGGATTTTAAGAAATCTGCACTAGTTATAAGACTAATAGCCTAAATTAGTCACCTTTTGTTTAATTCAGCTAGTACCGAAACAATGTCTACGGAAATTCGCACTGGTCACACCAAACTTTACGTGTAAAATTTGGTTTCATGCATTGCAATTTACGTTCTTTACGTATATCATGGAGATTATCGAATGTCCTGCTTAAACTATATACTCACTATGATTTTTGTCTATCATGACGGTGCTATAGACATGTTCGAAAATCTCCATCGAACAGAGAGGTTTCTTTCTTACTGTAAAATGTGATAGACTGAATATGGGTGAGCTAAGTTCTGAGGGCGCGCTTGAAACAATGATTAGCGCTGCGCTGCTGTCCACATGTAATCGTTGGTTCGATTCCGCGCCATAATTTTACAAAGCCCTTGTGCAAAAATTTTCAAAATCCATTCAGGGTTTGGAATTGCTAACATGGTCTGGAAGCACATATGGACGCCTTCACGTGATACATCCGTACGTCCTTCTAAGTCGCTCTTTAAGGCAAATGTGCATTCAATCACCTCTAGGATGCGTAATGGAGTCGAAAGCATGGCTCTGGTTGGCACTGAATAAGCCTAATATGTAATCAGTCGCTTTTACGATGCACACTGGAGTCAATGATTTAGAGCAAGAGGATTGACGAACACTGAACGCTTTATCTTTTACCAGAGCTAAACTTACAAACGACGGTGCAACTATGGCAATAAAAGTCCGCTGTAGCTGTTAGGTACACTTGATGATTTTCGCCTGCTGGTCTTCAACCGGACGTCTTTCGTCGACGTACTATCTACTATTTCGATACATCCGATATTTATTTCTGATACAGTTATTCTCTTTTCTACAGTTTTAGGGCGCTTGTGTTGCAGTGGTTGGAGGCGCCACCGCGACACGCACGTGGAATCGATCCCAGCGCCCATGGCCTACCAAGCCTTCCATCCCTCCGGGGTCGGTAAATTGCTACCAGACTTGTCTGGGAGGATAGCAGCACTGGATCGATACATCAGTAGGCCACCGCGAGTCATGTCATTGTAAAGGCCAGATAGGCATTCAATCACCTCCAACGATGCTTAATGGTGTCGAATGCTTGGCGCCTCCCTCACGGATTGATCAACGCTAAGAGCTTCATCATTTATCCTTTTACAATCATTTTTTTTCTGTTGCCTTTATTGTTAAGAATCTCTAAGGGCTTTTGTAGAGCGTACACAGCTTTTCATATACTGTATGCAATAGACTGGCAGAAGCCTTCTTGTCTAAAAGAGCGCATAGAGCCTCAGTCTGTGGAACGATCAAGATTTGTTGCACAAAAAGGTTCGTAAGCACCGCATCTTCGTTAGCGTTGTCAGAATTTATTGATTCCCACGTTCTTCGGTTTGTTTGCCTCTCACTTCTTAAAATTTCCGTTTTAACTTTTTGTGCTTTGAACCGTTTCAAACATTTTCCAGTGCTTGGCCTTGATATGTTGGCTCGCACAGATAAAGAAAAAAGTATTATTATCGTGCGTTGGAAAATGAAATAAACCAAGTGAAAGAACTTGCGAAACAATACCATTGTTTACCGTTTTTCCATACTCATGAAAGACCTCATAGTGCATTCACGGTGTCCACATTACTAGTCATGAATCCTAATGGTTTATGGCATGAACTCCTTACGAATCTGTAACCCAGTGATAAGGTAGGCAGGACACATGGTGTATGTAAGCCTTTGATCGTCAACTTGTACCCAGGTTTGTGATTGGTTGTTTCCAAGCGATTGTGGGTGGTTCGATATCGCACCTTTGCCAAACGAATCCAACCATCCGTCTGGGATCTGCATATGACTGTCGGACATACGCAAGACGATAAGAAGAAATGACTTAGTACTCTACTAAAGAATACATTGTATAGACCAGCTATGTACTTAGTCTCCACTACGAATGGGGTGAAATGCACAGCACATCCTCACGGAATCAACTCTGAACTCTTTATTCTTCATCAAGTATGAACTCATCTATCAATCCTGTTACCTGCATCACTTCATACCCTTTGTTTGTGAAGTAACTTGTACGGGCACTAGTAAACATTGCTTTTCTCCCTGTCAAGTGCAAGAGTGCACGCTCTAGGGAATTGTTGAGAATCATATAATTCCTCTAGGGTTTTCGCCCTGTCTATGGTGTTCTTGCAGTGCGTTTGACATCCCCATAAATCCAGTCGCTAACGGCTCTTCTCAATCTGTTGTCGTTTATGTATACCATGTGTCGTGCCTACCATATTTTAGACAATTTGCCATATAGAACGGCGCCTTTGATTGCTGATCGTTGGCGTAACTCGGACTTTCGGAACCCCACCTCACTTCCGTAATACGAGATACTTATAATGCTGAGTGATCTTTCATCAGACCTATGTAATAACCGGGTTTCTGAAACATGCGTTTGAGCAGAAAGAACTCCGGCGCCTTTTGTTCTTCTCACTAGATGTTGAGTTTTCTTAAAAGCTCCCCCAGTCTTCAATCTCCACCTGTTCAATTCTGGGGCTAAGTCGTTCAAAACGCTATCCTCCCCACCTAGATGGACGTAGCTGGAGAATTTCGAGACTTTTATTTTGTTGAGAATGATTGTGGCATACGAAACCAATCCGTTCTTCATAAGCACCGTTTTTATGAGGTTCACTCGGAGATCGGTTTTTCCATATTTGTTACCAAAGTCCACCAGCACTCGTTGGGCCTAGTGCTTCTTGTAGCAAGAACGATATCATCATCAAAGCGAACATGGTGTAGCCGCGGTACATCGATTTTCACTCCCTTTTCATTCCCCATCAATCCTTCACATGTATTAAAAACTTCATCGACTTTTTTGGTTTAAAAATTTTTTTCTCAAAAATGAAATTAGCTCGTTGTGTGAAATCTCATAAAACTTCGGGACATATATATAATGAGCGAAGATATTGCCGGCCGTTATATGTGTACGTCATGTAGACAGCCGCCAAGACTGGTGATATTTGTGACAGATGTCAATGAGGACAAGCCTCCTATTGTTATATTCTTATAACAGGCTCGAAAGTTAGAGATCATTCGAGAATACTGCCAGTAAAACTAATCTCAGTCTTAAGGACCACGTTCGTTTCGCCGATTTCGCCACGGCAATTTCCTTTAGCGGAGCGGCTAATTGGTATTCGTTGCAGTGTTTATTGCTTACACGCGTTATTTTTCTCCGTTATGAATGTCTCGAGTTTTCTTTTTCGTTAGTTCCTGATGTCTACAACTGAAGTTTTTAAATTGGTATGTTACCTATCGCTTGTTTTATTTAACGAGACTCAATGTCACTTATTGCGCGGATAAGAGCACTATTTTCTGATTATTTTCCTCAAATCTATCATCCAAGAAGATTCTTGAAGGTTCGTCGAGTGAATTTTTGCTCGAATCTCATGATAGCCATGCTTGGGCGTTTTTAGGTTTGACCACAATCAAATACCAGCCTTTGTAGATTGGAAGGAGTTCTCGACACTAGTCCGTTACCAACTTCATAATCCAGAGAAGATGGAAGGTCTGGCTTGATCGAGGCGATGTCCAACCAGGGCATTGCTCATGTTATTGATTGGCATCTCTGTAGGTAGGCCACCCTAGCTCTAGAGTGACATTTTATGCTTTCACCATAGAATGTTCTACATGTTGAAACTACTGGAAAGTCAAACACTCCCTTTCTTTATTCCATACTTCCCAACGCTTTCACGTCAGGTAAACCTTTCATGGAAAGGACTGTCAACTTTTACGAAAACAACTTAATCGCAAACCAACAGTACTTATCCACTTGTATAACCAATAGATAGCGATTGTCTGTGGCGATCCTACGTTGAAAAGCTATGGCCTGGCTGTTCCGGAACTCCGAAAAGAAATGGTAAAAATGAAAGATACATTGGGACCACCACGACCACTCGTGTAAATGACCTAACTAAGTGTCCAAATAAATAATTTTTCAATAGCTGAGTATGCAAAAATCCTAGAGAACGCAGAGATGCAACAAGTTCGCGTGGCGCAGCGGATAGAGATGCTGTGTAATATACACATGACCTGGAACTTGATATCGCGCCTCAGGTAAACCAAGCCATCCGTGCCTCCGTTGTCGGAAAGTGGTGCAATATTTACTTCAGAGGATAAAGACGCTGGTTTCATTAATTGGTAGGCCGGCTCGTATCACTGAATGGACCAAGTATCTATTTCACGACCTCGACGACTCTACGAATGAAGGCGAATACGTGATCAATCCTTAAGGAATTGATCGCCGCCCTTAGCCTTGTTCAACGGCGTTACACAACCAGACCGTTCTAAATTATTTCTGTGCAAAGTAAAATAGAGAAATGAGTAAACGAACATTGATTCTTTTTGGCCACTGTCTTCTCCGTGCAATAAATACATGCATGTATGTGCGTGGATGTGCCCTACACGGAAACTCGTTCCATGTTCACCGTTTAACAGTGAGTAATTCAAGTCAGTGAAGTGTACAAAAAAAAAACTAGAGAGACTGGTTATCAATACATTCACACCAGAAGTAACGTCAATTATTGTGATAAAGACGAAAATTTCCATTATAGAGTAGAGCAAGGTGTAAATAATAAGTTAAAATTGTGATTATAACTACAGCCTCAGCTCAACTGGGTTCATTGCCAACTTGGGCTCTCCAGATCAATCCCACTGATGGGTGATTGCTTATAGCACTGATCGATAAAGCTAGCTAAGAGACCGGCGAAACGAAGGACCCGCATAGTGTGGGGGTGAACGCTTTAGCCCCGGAAAGGGTAATAGTGCGTTAGTTCCGACCTTAGACACTTGCGACCCGGAGTTTTTGCAAATATATCAACATCATTTAAAATTTTCATTAGGTTCGTCTTCACATTGTAAATATGCAGATGACATTCTATTGAAGCTCTATCGTAAAACTTTCATCGCTTCATGAAAGCAGTGATGTCATCTATCAGATTATTTGAACATCATTTTAAACACAAATTTCAGGTCCTTATTTTACAACATAAGTAAATACACTTTTAAAAACCGATTTCTTTTATGTTTGGCATGATGAATCAATACAACTATGGACCATCGACTTGGGTCATCGGCACTGATCAAGACGAAACCGTCGAAACGTTAGCCGAAAATAAACATCATTTATCAACCTCGTGTAAGCTTATTAAAAAAGAGCACATAAAGCTATAAAAAGCTCTCGGCGTTGATCAATCCCTGAGGGATGCGCCATGCATTCGACTTCATTAAATATCGTTGGAGGTGATTGAATGCATATTTGGCCTTTACAATGACTCGCGGTGGCCTGCCGATGTATCGAGCCAGTGATGCTATCCTCCCAGACAAGTCTGGCACCAATTCGCCGACCCCGGAGGGATGGAAGGTTTGGTGGGCCATGAACGCTGGGATCGATTCCACGTGTGTGTTGCAGTGGCGTCTCCAACTACTGCGCTACACGCTCCCCTAGAAAAACTTTAAAAAAAAAGAATAAATATGTAAATAAATACTTGATACGATTTTACATGGTTCAGCTTACACGATCTCAGGATATTTCTAGCCGGCTAACGTTTCGAAGTTTTCGTCTTCGGTCATCATATCCAGTCGATTCTTCTAAAGTAGAACATCGCTCGAACCTCGTTCTGGTAAACAATAAATAAATGTCATTAGCGCAGAATAAAAACTAATAGAGCAAATAGTATTCTTTGGTTCGAACAGTTGTTTCAACAGTAGGAAAATAAATTTGAATCATCAACATCCTTACAACGACTTTCTTTTATTGCCGGCGGAAGTAATCGACGTCGTTGTGATTGACGTTTTGGTGACATTACGTCGCTTACATCGTCGTTAGAATTGCATCGATTCCAGACGAGTTGTTCGACGATAAATGGATAGAAGATGGATCGCACAGCGTTGATCGACTCCTTAAGGATGCGCAATGCACTGGATTCAACTCGCATCATCATAGAGGTGGTTGGATACATATTTGACCTATACAATGGTTTGCGGAGGTTTCTGATGATGTACCAGAAGGCTGCTTCTTGTCTTATTCGGGGAGGTCTCGTACCATTTTTCTAGTCTCGGATGATGAAGGACTTGGTTTGCTCAAAGCTTAGGTTCGAACCAATGACTACGTGTACTATTGTGGGCAACCTCTTGGCTCTACGATACATGCACTCATTGTTCGATGATAAGCTGATGAAAGTGGAGATATTGGTAGTTGTTCCTAGAACAATTAGATCGTTTCTTTGCATGGTTAAAGCGCGAACTGGCATGTCTACAGAATCGGAAGTGGATTGGTGGCATGTGAAAGTTGATCTCTTTATGTTAGAAATTCACAAGCTAACTAATGTTAGCTACAGAATCCGTTGATGTTGTTGCTTGTTGTTACTGCCCCATAGTGTTACTTCATTCGATTCGACTCCAATAATTCTGTAATGAGCATGACAATCGTAAGGAATCCCACTATATTCCCATTCGACGTTCACTCAGCTCCAAATCAGATCGATGTGAATCCGAGGACAGAGCAATACCTCCGAGGCACCATAAACTACAGTCAAAATATTAAACAATCTAGAGTTTTCTCATTATAGGAAACTGATGAATTGATTTTTTATGGAATCACTAGAGCAAAACTCTTAGCAAAACTGTCAAGCGGCGTGATCTTCAGCTACTGATGAGAATCATGCAGAAAGATATATGTAGGTGCATATACGTATATGGATATACACAAATGTGTATGTGGATGACTCATATGTGAGTCATCGTAGAACTGTTGTCAATTAAGTATGGGAAAGAATGAGATTTCTATAGTTTTTCACCTTTTCTTTGATATCTTAATATCTTATCGCTTCTCACCAAGCTAAATAATCGAAGAACGCATTGAATTTCCCTGACACCTGTTTTTACATTTATTCAAAATAGAATGTTTATCCAGAAATCAATAATCATCAATGAGAAAACGATGGTGCTGTTTGCCTGAGAGTCTGACAAACACGATCTCCGATTAGAGGTGGTGGTGGTGGCGGCGGCGGCGGCGGTGGTGGCTGGCTCCGCCGTCAGTCAGCAGAACTTCAGTTCCCACTGCGCAACGATGAGAAGGATTTCTGTCGACCTGTGTTGATTTCCGTTTTAGTAAATAACATGGATGATCGAATGACAAATGATAGATTGCCGATGTATTTGGACGGTGTTTAGACCGAAACTGGCAGGTCATCAAATGGTCGTTCGTCAGAACTTCCTTCTTTCTACCTCTTTTTGACGTCGAAGCATTCAATCGTCGTTTTACTAGCAAATTTTTTCTTTTAGGCAGTGTAATGTTGTCTCTAAACAATTTCAGTTTTTTGATCTTTTTAATCTTTTGAAGACTTCTAAGCTTTTTAATCTCCGTTTTTCTGACGATTGTTTTCTTCAAGGCGCTATATTTTTATTTATAAACAATCGTTGCTCCTAAGCTTCGTTCTGGTGTTTTTAGTTGTTTACTTGAATCCTATAGTGCGTTTTAAAAATAAAGTAGAAAATTTGTGAAAAACGATGTAGCAAATGCCTGGCATGCTTTCCTTCGGGTTATAGTAGGATTTGGATTCAGTTTAAAACCACTTAGCTGACGTTTTCCCAAAACTTCAGTTGTGCTGAGACCAGTTTTTGAGTCAAATGAGAACAATTTCGAGGTTTTCCTTACTTCATGTTTGTTATAGAGTTTAAGGCGCTACTGTATTTCCAACTAGCAAACTACGATGTGAGAGCATGTGCGACGTAGCGACTAAAGCTGCCTAAAATACACACGTGGCGTCTGGTTCGGCCCCGCATCCTGGTTCAACCAAACCTGCTATCACGCAGGAGTTCATCAATTATTATCAAACTTGTTAGAGAGCGTAAAAATACTGATTTGATAGATCAGTAGTTTATTGAAATTTATTGTATAAGGCTACATATGACTTCAACCAGCTCTGTAATGCTACGAAGGAAACCGGATACACGGTAAATCTTCAAGGGATTGATCAGCGTCGAATGCTTCATCATTTATCCTTCTTAAGCTGGAAATCACGACTGCTCATGGGCAGCATTTACGATTCTCATTGAGGGTTGACAACTTTCAGTGGATGTGTAAAACAGCTGTCACTCCATCGTTTCTATGTGCAACATTTTTTATTAGCTAATTAGCACACATGGTTTCTCAGTATGTGTCTAACATTTCAGTGGAGAAGCATCGTACGTGAAGAATTACAACTTATGGAAATTCGATTTCCTGTGATTTACACGACCGACCTTTTATTAAGGTCATCACTGACCAAGTAATTCTTCATAGTTCCCAGGATCGGCTTTCTTTTAACCTTGGCACAGGAATATGAATGCGTCGTTTTCTTGTTCAGCAATCACGAGGTTGCTATACAGCATACATTTACATCCATAGAAAAACACACAATACAATACAACACAACAGTAGCTGACGTTTCGGCAGTATCGCCTGCTTCAGAGCCTGGAAGGGTGTACTGATATACAATTTATTAGGCTAAACACTTCAATAACACTTAAAAAAAAAAAAGACGAAAAACTCTATGGCAATCTCAAGGCCAGCACCTCCTTGAAACATTCAGCACTTTTTACGTGACTTCCAGTGAGGAAGTTTAGAACAGCTGATTATAGTCGCATATGGTTGATGACTCCGTTGATGTTGATGTTGACTCAACCTCAACATCAACGGAGTCATCAACCATATGCGACTATAATCAGCTGTTCTAACCTTCCTCATTGAAAGTCATGTAAAAAGTGGCTTTGAATAAGGCGTTACTGCCGAAACGTCAGCTACTGTTGTATTGTATTGTGTGCTTTTCTATGGAAGTAAATGTATGCTGTATAACAACCTCGTGATTGCTTAACAAGAAAACGTCGCATTCATAATTCCTCATATTTCCGTTGAGCAGACATTAGGTGTTATTTTACTTTTCATTCCTATGAAGCTAACGTTTCAGCGGAATTCGCCTTCCTCAGAGTATTGAAGGGCCAAGTTGACCTAAATCTACCCACTGATCAAATAATTCTTTGTATTTTTATGGCGGTAGAAGTGGCTCCTCGTGGAAGTGTTTGGCTGGGTAGATTGCGGTCGACTTGACCTTTCCACGTTCTTAGGAGGGCGAAATTCGCCGAAACGTCAGCTTCATAGCAACGGAGAGTAAAGTAACACCTCATGTTTGCTCAACAAAAATATAATGAATTTCTTTTTGTGACAAACGAAGCAAGTGCTTCTCGTTAAGGTTTGTAGAGAGTTATTACGATTTTTTCGGTCACTAAATCACAGACATTCGATTTTAAGAAGTTTTTTCGTTTGAAGAAAAGGACATAAGCTGCTTTTAGTGGTAATTTACCATAGATTTGGAAGCGCACTTTGTACGAACTCATTAGTCGACTCATGAGTTTTTAGCCAGATAGTGTATCTTGGTTGCCGGATTCAAGGCTAACTCAAGGCTCATTAAATAGGGTCCCTCAAGATTCACAAGTATTCCTTTTCTATCAGAACATATAACAGTGAGAAAATTGAAGAACCTCTCTCTTTCTCTCACCGCTTCTTTCTCTCTCTTTCTCTCTCTCTCTCTCTCGTCTGTCTTTCTGTTTGCGTACTCAACAGATGCAAATGTTTGTGTTGACGATACTGGAACTATTCCAGCTCAGAGCCCTAGTACGAAGAAGAACGGAGTGCAGTTAGGACGATGTCATTAATCTGAGAGTTTCACATATTACTTAAAGCCACAATAGAGCGGAGCGACCCATCTAAGTAACTACTTAAATGGTTGAAATATGAGCAACATAGAAAAGGATAATCGTTCTGCGTTGATCGATCTTTGGTTCATTGTCCAGCGTATAGATGATCGAATGCATATTTGTTCTACACAGTGACTTTCCTTGACTTTTCGATACACCAAGTTAGTTTTTTGTTTCGAGCTGTGATTGCCACGGGGATCGAAGAGGTACAAGGCTTAGTGCACCCGGCACGTGGAATCGAATCAAAGATCACATGTGTATTTTTAATCACCACGGCATATGCGCCCCAACAATTACTCATAGTTATCGAAAAATGCCCATATATTGATTTATATTGTTTTTGAACTGATCTTGCTGAGCTGATGCGAGGTTGGTACAAGTTATCGTTGTTGTTGTTGTTGTTATTATTATTATTATTATTATTGTTTTCGTTGTTGTTGTTGTTGTTGTTGTTGTTGTTGTTGTTGTTGTTGTTGTTGTTGTTGTTGTTGTTGTTGTTGTTGTTGTTGTTGTTGTCTTTATTGTTGTTGTTGTTGTTGTTGTTGTTGTTGTTGTTGTTGTTGTTGTTGTTGTTGTTGTTGTTGTTGTTGTTGTTGTTGTTGTTGTTGTTGTTGTTGTTGTTGTTGTTGTTGTTGTTGTTGTTGTCATTATTGTTGGTGTGGTGTTGTCGTTCGATAGGTGACGTCTCGGCGACTTCGCTTTTCCCAGAGCCATGGTGCTAAGAGTGGGACTACCCAAATATTAAAGAATGAGCCTATCGCATAGAAATAAGCCCTATGTTGTTGTTTGTTGTTGTTGTTTGATAATGCCGTGAAGCGCTCGAGTTAGGTGATGAAGATTCGATTTGAAATAGCACAACGTCAATTGCTAACCATTCAAATGACGGCTTGTGACAAAAAATTCACAACGAAAACTAGGCGATGTCTGAGAGAATCAGCAAAAATTGGTTGTCTGACAAGCTTTTCTTCGTTGTGGTAGTGATCGATAGGTGACTTTTGTCGAAACGTTCTACTGAGTCAAACGTTTGTTTTCATCGTTAATTTTCTACGTCCCAGACATTCTTAGTTTGTCATTAGCATCCTTTGGAATATTTTTTCTCTACGGACAATTTTAAAGCATATTCGTTCTCTTATCACAACTGTTTTTCTTCATTCTCGATAAACACTGTTTTGTAGACCACTGTTGAATTTGTTCTCATTCCATTTATCCTTAACGTCTCCTGTTTTATTACCCTCTAGTTTCATGATCCATATACGCCACATCAGCTTGAATGTTCTTGTTACTAATCCTCATTGTCTCAGTAATTTATGTAAGTGCGGGTGTGGCGCAGTGGTCGGAGGCGCCTTGCAATACACGCACTGTATCGACCTCCGCATCAGTGGCTCATCAAACCTTTCATCTCTCTGTGGTCGATAAATTGGTACCAGACTTGTCTGGGAGGATAGGAGCACTGGCTCGATACATCGATATGCCACCGCTAGTCATTGTAAAGGCCAGATATGCATTCAATCACCTCCAACGATACCTAATGAAGTCGAATGCATGGCGCATTCCTCAGTTGTTGATCAACGTCGAGAGCTTTCTTGTAGCTTTTATTTTAGCCAGGAAGGTTATTTTTAACCCGACACTTTATTTCAATCAATTATTTCATTTAGTTCTTAAGCTTCTCGACGTGGTTGTGATTAATGTAATCAGCTTAGAGGGAACAGATTCGTCCATACACAAACATTTCGCAGTTATCTACATGACATATATTTATGTATTCGTCAGCTATTTTGATGGTTTTTCCTAAAGTATTATTGATAGCAGTTCCATCTATTCGTTGCACATGATCGGATGAACTATCAACAGTGATTTTTGTCTGGCGAAGACCAACGAAATGCTTTCCGTTCATTTTTAATTTGTATTCTCGACGTTGTTCGTCGTTTTATTGAATTTTGCTTGGTCCTGGTAATTCTTGGTAATTTATTCGTTTTAGCACTTTAGCCTCTGTTCTCGTTAGAATCCTCTTAGCTTCGGAGATTATATCTTTTCCTCTTTTGAAACTTCTTGCTATTCTCTTCATTTTGTAATCATCCATGACACGTTTCATTTTTTGACTTAGGGTTAGGGCTATACATTGAAATAGGCAGCAAATTATCGCAGTGTTTTTAAAAGTTCTTTTTATAATATTATAAATAGCTCTCAGATTTGTTATATTCTTCGCAACAAAGCTGCTCAGCTAGCTCAACTCACTTAACTACAAGTAAGTTTCAGACGCTTCAGGGCATT
The DNA here is from genome assembly GCA_009735665.1 of Angiostrongylus cantonensis. Lineage (NCBI taxonomy): Eukaryota > Metazoa > Nematoda > Chromadorea > Rhabditida > Metastrongylidae > Angiostrongylus > Angiostrongylus cantonensis. The sequence goes on from MQTX01000057.1 coordinate 453,917, forward strand.
TATTCATATCACCTTGGTGCAACAAATATAAGAAGCTCATTCTGTAAATTCACTGAATCTCATTAGCACTGTTTATACCTACCCTTCACAAGTGAAGATTCTATCTCTTACGCGTCTTGCCCACAGATCTCCCTCAAATGAGGGATCTCGCGCCGGTTAGTCGCGAGGCTACGTGGCGCGTCCCCAGGTGGCAGATAGGGGTTAATCGCGGACCAAAAGCGACTTTGCTTCCCTGAGACGGATGTGGATCCAGGGAATGGTCTCCCTGTTTTTGCTGTGCCGATTTGGCACATATTTTCTGTACATGCTAGGCGTATTCATGCATGCGTGTGTGGGTGCGCTCTCGCTTTATGCGGATTGTATTCTACGAGTCGATTCGGCCAAAAGCCTGCATCAAGTGACAGGGAAGTATATGGGAGGCGGTTAGGAGTCACCTCTAACAAATAAGCTCCATGTCTACTCTGGGAGAGCCTGGCAAGCTACCCGTGAGTATACCCAGCCTCCACGTTCAGAGCCGAGGAAGCTATACGTGGGTATCAAAATGCTAAACGCGGGAAAAAAAAACGGGCCCCATTCCCTTAACCCCGAAAGAGCCCCCAACTTCGCAGCGTTGGGTAGGACGAGTACAGAGAGGCTGCTAAAATCGTAGGGCCAATGGAAGCCGCCTGGATCAAAAACTGTGGTGACGATATGTACCTACAACGCACGTACACTTGCATTCGAGTCCTCGATAGAGGACTTGCTCATGCAAGCAAGAATGATAAGGTACGACGCCACTGGCCTGGCCGAGACGAGACGACGCCACCCATCCAACGCTGTCTATGACACTGGAGAAAAACTGTTCCTCGGAACATGCGATAGTAGAGGCGTAGGCGGTGTCGGCATTCTCGTCATCACGAGTTTGTCCATGAACATCGATTCATTCGAACAGCTTACAACCCGAATCGGACGTTTACGATTAAAAAGATGTGGATCAACACCAGCTTTGACAATCTTCTTCGTTTACGCGCCAACATCAAACTATGACGAAGAAAAAGTCGAAGCGTTCTACATGGACTTGGAGAGGTTCTACAGAAAAGACCATACATTCTTCAAGGTCATCATTGGAGATTTTCGCTACGCAAGCAGGATGAAAGATCACTCAGCGTTATCGAACGCGTAGTCGAAAAGACGATGCTAGGAGTATCCCGTTTCACACAGGTAAGGGATGGGATCAAACACTCCGACCTACGTCAACGATCGAAAATCAAAGATGCTGTTCTCTACGTCAAACAGTCGAAGATAAGGTGGGCCGGACACATAATGCGTATGCATGATAACCGATGGACAAGAGCTGTAAGTGTCTGGATTACTCGGGATGTCAAAGGTAATAAAGGAAGACCACCGACCCGATCGTCATAGTTCTTCACGAAAAGCCTAGACGAGAGGTGTGATGCTCGACGAGTCTCTAAAGCAAGGAGAACCCACTGGGCTACTCTTGCACGCGAATGGGAAAAATGGAGGATTTACTGGCGCCCGCTCAAGTCACTCGGCGATCAACGAGACTACATTTGATACAGATGATACGTCTCTTGGGACGACTTATACGATACCTCGAAAGTAGGAGAAGACTTTGGCTCACAAATTGGCAAAACTGGCTGCGTTGCTCTTCGGAAGAATATATTGCATGTACTAAACCGAGAATGTTGTTTCCTGTTTGTTCTACGGAGCACACAGCCCGTTGTGGACAACGTTGACAAAGAATATAATCTAAATGGTGGATAGATTTACTACTATGCTAAAAAAAGCTTAAATTTCGACTTCAACAGAAAAATATTTATATGTAAAAATTTTCTGACCGACGAACCAACGTAGACCTGCGCAAATCACATTGGAACAATCAACTTACATCCAAATTTGCAAAGCAGGATACAAAAGCGATCAGGAAAGCTGCTAAAAACAGGTGCGGAACAGAGCTCTCAGAAGTTATACAGCAATATCTCAGGAAAGAATCTGCCACGTTCGCCAATACTTCAATTATAAGAACAGCATTTTCATACTCTGGAGTTCAGGTGGAACAGTTGCGAGATTCAAGAGAGCATTGGAGAGGGTTATTTGCCACTTTGACTCTATTCGTCGACCTCGCTTACCTGCCCAAATAAATCCTTGTCAACAGATTAGCTGGGTTTTTTCATACATAAACTGTCAGAATTAATGTTCCTAGCCAACCACGAGAAACAGTCACGACCGAGCTGTTGCAAAAAAAAAGACCTACACGACATCGTTAATTGCTACCCAATCTTCTTGTTGTCTGACACCTGCAAGATCCTTACAGGAATTATCTGTAACGAGACTGATGGAACATTTGACGACGGGCAGCATTACGAAGAAGCAGGGTTTCGTCAGAGATTTGGCAGAAATGGTGACATCAAATTGGTTACAAGATTGATTGAACTATGGTCAAAGTACACGATGTCGCCTTAACTCAAAAGAAATGAACTGGCCACAAAATCCATTCCAAACGAAAGTGTCCGTTTACAGTAGAGAATTTCCTTCGTGAACAATCACGAAATCTCTCAACCAGATTTTGACCAATCCACAGTGATATTATTATGGTATTCGATAAATTCGAACGAATTCGATAAGGCGATACCGTGTTGCCAGAAATATTCAGGCCACTGTTCTGCTATGACTGAATTAAGATAACATTAGAATGGAAGTCGATAGCCGAGAATTACATTATGCTGACTTCACTAATGAAATCGGCCCTGAAATATTAAATACTTATCAAAGATGGATGCCGACAGTGCTTATACTTGGCCGATTTGAATACTTGGATGGCCCTCGTTCATTGGTTATGCGGCCTCCAGTATAATTGCCCTTTTTTCAGAGTTTTGCTGGCTTAGCCATTCTGGTTTCCTGGAACCCCAAAGTCAGCCAGGACAAATCCTTTCCCAGGTCGCCACCGCAACGGCCAGCCACCGCCCTTGTGCATCGAGGAAAGATTTGCCACCATGAGACTAGTTTGATAACACGATGGTGGTGCATTTTGGTATTCGTTTACTGTTAGCTGGGTTACCTTATGGAAGCGACGGGCTCTTTCTCAGTTTGGGATATACTGCTGGTAGATGTATCTCACCGCTGTACATGGCAACCCTACATCGAAGAACACCTCCCAGCCATGATGAAGAGACAAGCCGCTGGAAGGAACAACGCTTATAGAATGTTTATATAAATTCCGTCCACTTTTAACGAGACGATTAATCGAAATGCAACCACAGGATTGCTGAGATATTTGTAAAGCTCCAGACCGCAGGCGTCTGCGGTGGGGAACGAACGCGCTGTTGTCCTTTCCGGGGAGTAACGCGTTCACCACTACACCATGCGGGTCTTTCGTTTCGCCTGTCTCTCAGCTAGTTCTTTCGATAAGTGTTTTGCAAATATCTCAGCAATCTTGCGGTTGTATTTCGCCTAATACCTTGCCATAAAAATTACAGAAGGCTGAAAATTAAAAGCAGCATTGGAAACGATTAATGTTTCTAAAGCTTAAGTGGATATGTTGGTTCTAGCAGTTGACAAGTTGGGTAACTTGACCGCTCACTTAAATTGGAAAAGACGACTGACCTTGAACTTTACCGGGTATAGGGAACGAGCATATTACTGCTCATCCATTATGTTCGGATTGCTAAAGAGTGTCTTTTTTCTGGATATTTGTTCTGCGATGTGCTAGTTATGTGGTTAGCAATATAGCAGCGATATTGCACAGTTCACTACACACTACACAATTTAGTTCCCGATAAGCCCTATGCAACTTTATTACCCTGTCTTTCAACAGTGCGCCCAACATGACACTGGGAAGAAAAGATAAAGCGCTCAATGATGGACAGTTTCTTAAGGATGCATATGTATTCGATTTATCAAGCATCGTAGAGATGATTGAATGCATCTGGCTTAGACAGTGACTTACAGTTGCGTACAGATTTATCCAGCCAGTGTTTGTACCCTCTCAGACAAGGCTCGTACCTGTTTGCCGACTCCGAAAAGATTTAAAGCTTACTCAGATCAGGCGCGAAATAGAACTAGCAATAGATCCAGTATTGATTGCAGTACACCGCTAACCACTGCAGTATTATATGCGAACGTACAACATATTCGATTTCCTTCGATGTTTTGTAAACATCATCGATGGAGGTGGTCGTATTCACATGTGGGTTGGCTGCACGTAGGTTTGTTTCCTTCTGTCCACATGTTGGATCACATGTATCACCTGCAGCCTCGTTGATCGTCGAGTGACTCGAGCGGGCGCCAGTAAATCTTCCATCTTTCCCTGTCGCGTGCAAGAGTAGCCCAGTGGGTCCTGCTCGCTTTAGGGACTAGTCGAGCATCATATCTTTCTTCTAGGCTTTTCGTGAAAAACTCTGACCATCGGGTCGGTGGTCTTCCTGTAGTACGTTTGACATCGCGAGGAAACCAGTCACTAACGGCTCTTGTCCATCGGTTATTATTCATGCGCATTAGGTGTCCGGCCCGCCTTATCTTCGACTGTTTGGCGTACAGAACGCGTTGAATACTAGTCGTAAATTCATGTTGAATACTAGTTGTAAATTCTCGTTCCGGAATTTCGAAATAAAAAGGATTATACACCATTTGAACGTTCCTGTATCTTGATCATAGTCTGTCGCCGGGATGCATAGTTCGGAGGGTGGTGTGCAGCCTTGCGACTATGATTCTTCCAGGATGACAGCAGTTCTTGTATTTAATCGACTGACGGACCAGTTTGATGTGGTAGAAATGTCAATGATTCTTGATTAGTCGGAAGGGAAAAAGAACAAAATAAACATTAAAATCACCATATGAGGAATTGCATGTGAAATGTTAACAAAAAGTGTCTAATCAAGTAGAGCCATTCAGTTGGCCTCGTTCTCAATTCGGACAGTGTAACCAGTCGACCGACGACCGATCGCACGCACCGGAAGTCGTAACCACCAAAAAGGGGAACCAGCGTTGAACGGAGCCGATTTCTTACCGTATCACCGCGGTAAAGATGAATGTCTAACTGCATCCTGTAACAAAATAACTGAGCTATTCCCATATCACGTTGGTAACAAGAAGAAATTAAGCAGTTTTACAGTAGCAACTCAGAAATTGCAAATGTAATACGCATAGTAATGCAGCAATTGTAGAAGGATTAATGGTTTATTGATTTTTGCCAGTGCCAACCCTCATCCTGTGCTCATTGCCTGGTTTTTTCTTTCACATACCAATTTGCTTTCTTGGTACTAAACACTAAAGAGAGCCGATATTGAGACAACAAGCAACACAAAACTGCACATAAACATAGGATTGATTGAGTTCACGTGGTAGGCGACTGAAGTGTATTTGTTTGGGGGTTGGGCGTGAATGTGCGCATGTTCGTTCTTTTTGCTACTTGACGTTTAGCCGATTGCCTGCTGCTAATAGCAATGTAGAATACGTTTCTCAATATTGCCTAAACGCGTGGTGCTTGTCGTATCTGCTCACGCTCAAGCTAAATTAAACACACCAAGCAAATGTGAATGTCCACCGAGCCGATCCCATATGCCGTTTCGTGTGAATTGCACATCTACGACCAATGCGCTTATAGCGACGACGTCAGCACGAGGAATGCGAGCTATATTGTTCTCTTATAAATTCAGCATTAATCGCTTTGTTAATTCCAGACGATATCGAGCACTGTAACCATCATATTTTCGTTTGTCCTTGTTGTTTCATCATATTCCTATTAGCTCTCTGAATATTCTGGATTCATGCACCACGAAGAACACCTATTAGTGCAGTGCTTAAAGGTGTTCTGCAATAAGAACACGGTTTCTGGTTCGGGCGCTTTTCTCGGAGAAACCACTTGAACTTTCACTTTACTTTTTCGAGTCTCGTGTTTCGAACATCCAAACGATTAAACAGGCGAGATTTCTGTGAACAGGACACGGCACTACTCTTCATTGTATCATTTATGTTTGTGGCTGCCGCTCTGTGGGAGTCATGTGTTCACAGCTTTATCCATCATTTTGGCTATAAGTTTCTTTTGCTACTCGACTTATTATCCTTCGTACTTGGAGAGTTTGCTGTTGGTAGAATTAAAACAAAATCTCCAGGAAGCTGTTATTTCACTATTTGACTACGCTATTTTCTCTCTGAAGTTTTGAAGTAGTCATATCGTGGAGTTGCCAAGTTGTCATAAAGCATTGGTTGGCGGCGCTTGTTAGCTTGTGGGATATTGTATTTTAGGGGGGTTTTTCTTTTATGGATAAATTCTAACTAAATTGTATGAGACAACCACATTGCTGCTGAGATATTTGCAAAACTGCGGACCACAGGTGTTTGCGGAAAGGAACGAACGCGCTATTACCCTTTCCGGAGGCTAACGCATTCACGCGTTCACCACCACACTATGCCGGCCTTTCTTTTCGCTTGTCTCTCAGCTAGTTCAGGTGACAGTCCAAACGGAGGACCCGAATGGTGTGGTGGTGAAGGCATTAGTTTCCGGAAAGCGAAATAGCGCGTTCGTTCGCCACCACGGACACCTTCGGTCGAGTTTTGCAAATATCTCAACAGCAATGTGTCACACCTAACAGCCTGCCGTAAAAAACTGTAGTAGGCAGTAAATAAAAAAAATAGCATAAATGTTTGCATGTTGAGAGTGTAAGGCCTGTTTCACATAGTCTCTCGTTTTTTCAGCGATCATAGAAAATTACAGTGAAGCTGCCATTCGAATGGCTTGAATAGTGGGCCTCCTGAAGAAGTAGATCTACATGAACTGAATAAATAAGATTATCAGTATTTTGTCTCATGTTCCTTAGCATTAAATTGCTCCTTTTGTTTTCGCTATTCAGGATTTGCTTCAGGCCTCTACGGCCCTTGTTCTTCTGTGTTGAATGTGACGAAATTGCCTCACAATATTTGCACAATCTTTACGTGCACAATGAAAGCTTTTCGGCTATTCATTCGGCAAATGCTATAGGTGGTGTGCCATCAGATGATGAATCTACTCAGCTATTTTTCTCCTTCAAGTGATTTTTGCTCAAGCCATATGGCTTCGATGTAAATTTGGGTTCCAACCCATATCCTTTCTAATCTTGAAAAAGTCATTTATATGCAAGTAAAAACACCGACTGTTTTCTGATGTGACTCTGAAATGAGCGCATTGTTTTGACTTCCCATGCAATACACGCAAAATCGGTCTCTGGATCGATCCCACAGCTGGGCTCGCCAACCGTTACACCCTTCAGGGGTTGAAAAATTGATGCAAAACTTGTCTGAGAGGATGGCATAACTGAATTGTTACCTTAATAAGTCATAATAAGCTATCGTATAGACAAAATATGCACTGGATCACAGTGTTTGATGAAGTCAGATGCATGTGTATTCTTCCAGGATTGATCAACTACGACGCTTCATATTTCATGAATCTGATTAAAACGATGGCGCTCAAAAGTCAACCAAAACAAATTTCATAATGGCTTCACATAAAAAGGCTAAGACAGGACAAATTTAGTGAAATTTTGCATTTGGAATTTTGTGAAAAACTGAATGATCGTTTCTTCTTTCTGTCCCTACACTCTTAGTTTAGTCGCGCTCAATCAAAAAATGCACCTACAATCTTGAAATTTAGTGAAAAATTACTGCGGCCTTAGTCATGCTGGTCAGACCAGCGTTAGTTTAGTGTACTCTGAAAGATATTGCAACACAGTTGTTTATCTCGATGTTAGTTCTCGTGACAAAATCATCAAATATCAGTTGGTTCATGTTTTGTGGATTTATGAGCAGCTCACGTTTATCGGCTTAATAGGCATAAAAACACTGTCATATGTTGCCTCTAATCATCTGTGATCCCGTTAATCATCGAATAATTTGAGTTGGCACAAATAAATCCCAGTCGTTACCACCGCTTAGCGGACCTGATCAGTAGGCTCCACGCTCTCTCTCTCTCTTCTTCTTTTTCTCTCTCTCTCTCTTTTAAATAGGGGACATAAATAGAGCATAGCTTTCTCACAGGGCCCTTTCATTATTCTTGGAGAGGTGTTATTCAAGAGATCCGTCGAGTTCTGTGGTGGCATAGACATGCGCACTCCTGAGCTATCGGAAATGTTGAACTCTGCTTGAGTTGCTCCCAAGTGCGTTAGTAGTTCAGTTCTTTCTTATTCAGACCAGAATCCTCTGGGCCAACTGTTAATTTCTGGATAAGCCGTATATTTTAGCGGTTTGATGACCTTGCTGGAAAGGTATTTCTATGGAGTTTGTGCTGTTCAGTGATATTATTAGAAACAGTAGTTTTATTTTTAACAACGAACACTTTGTATCCTATTGAAGTCGAGCATTTTCGTCGTTAGCTTATGAAAGTTTAGACAGCTTCCTAAAACTGCACATCAGTTCAAAAGCGAAGGGCAATTACAGGATTGTCTGAAGATGTCACCTGAGACAAAGCAGTGGTGTAGTGGTTTGTTAGACGCCATCGCTTTCTCAACGAAGCCGGTTTCCTTATAGCTAATGGCCCAAGGCTATCTAAAGAGCTTTGAACTTTATAGATCTATTGAAGAGACTTTATAGCATTTTTTTAGCCGTAACTTTCACTAGGTGTAGTTTCAAATTCAAATATTTATTCAGAAATATTCAGAAATTCGTCGTTTCTCTTTCAGCAATCGCGAGGTTGTTAAACACACAATCGAAGCTGACGTTTCGGCAGAATCGCCTTCTTCAGAGCCTGGAAGGGTACCAACAAGGTCCCGTTTATCTTGCCCTTCATTAGCGATGAAATAATTGCAGCGATGAAACGATGCTTAAGAAGGGCAGATCTAGAGGAATCGGTAGCGATAATTGAAATACCACCGAATACTCTTCGTCGCCAGTTAGTTCGTAACCGCTTGTGTGACCGTCTATGTGAAACACAAAATTGCGTAATCTGCCTTTATGGCAGGGAAGGTGAATGCATGAGTTCAGGCACGATATACCTGATCTCTGGTGGTTTTTGCGGAGACGAATATATTGCCGAAAGGGGCAGACCCTTGCGTATCCGCACAAAAGAACACCTAGATGGCAAACGAAAAGCAAGACAAGGCACGCCACTAGGGACGCATGGGATACAAAAGCATAGCGGAAACGATTTTGATATGAAAGTCGCTATCCTCGCACGGGACATTGAAGCACCAACACCCAAACTCTTCGAGGTTTTTCGAATAAATGCCAAGAATCCTACAATGAATAGCAGTGACGAATGCTCCGAGATTACGCGGGATCTTGCCCTTTACCTTCGTATCGATCGTTGATTGGGGGTGCTGCAGTCGTCAGCCATATGCGACTCTGAGCGGCTGTTCTTCCTCGGTGGAAGACAGATGAAAAAAGCGGTGGGTTTTTTTTTGCGAGAAGCCGTAGATCTTGTAATTATCGCTCAGATTTTCATCTTTCTGTTTGTGCTGTTGAAGTGTTTCACCTAGTAAGTTGCGTATTGGTGTACCCTTCCAGGCTCTGAAGAAGGCGATTCTGCCGAAACGTCAGCTACGATTGTGTTGTATGTGTGTTATTGTATGGAAGTAAACGTATGCTGTTTAACAACTTGGCGATTGCTAAGAGAGAAAACGTCGAATTCATAATTCAATGCCGAGGTTAATAGAAAGTCCATCCTGGGTACTATATTCAGAAGCCTAGAAACATTTATGAAAAACATTTAAAATTTTAATTTTTCCAAAGCAAGTGCGGCTGGTTTGTAAATTCTTGATTTTAAGCAGAGAAAAATCTCTGGATTCTAAAGAATGTTTAGATTAAGGCAAAGATTTATTTGTTGATGCTGTAGATGAGTCGTTAGATTTACGACCTTCCAAAATTTCACGTCTTGCTAGAAGAAATTCCGTCTGTTCACTTGGTTCCTTGTTTGAAATATGAGCGTTAAAACAATAAATTGGAAGGCATATTTGTCATTTCTTGAATATCAAGATATTGTCTGGTGAAACACGAAGGCGTTTATCCTTCAAGATTTTTAGATTCTAATCATTCTTAAAAGTGTTAACGAAATTCATTAGGCATTAAGCTGAGACATTTCGATTCAAATTTGAAAGCGGACATCATTTTCGCATCGTATGACTCCTATGTAGGTCACGTAATGACATAAGTGTTAATGAGCTAAGCGTATGCGATTTGGTCGACCATGACTTCGACAACTAAACTTAACAACTGCTAATTAAGACATTTTTGAAAAGCATGAAATCATTTTGCCTCGATAACCGGAAGTTTTGCTTTCACACAAAAATAGTAAACTGAGAAAGCTCGCTCGTTAGCTTTCTAGTTCATCGAGCATTTTCAACTGATTAAAACACTGGGCTTCAAATTCGGCTGCTTGCTAAATGACAGCAATGTGAATTTACTCAAAGTTTCTAAACGTTCTTAAAATATGGACAGTGAAAATCTTTGACGTACTGGAAAAACAATAAAGAACGAACTGCTCACGAAGAGTTGAAAACGACGTATTCCAAGAGTCATCTGACTTTCCAAGAAAAAAAGAATTGCAAGGGATGTGTGAAACAACCACAGTGGTGCTGAGACATTTGCAAAACTAGGGACTGCAGGTGTCTGCGGTGGGAAACGAACGCGCTATTACCCTTTCCAGGCCCAACTAGGCGAAATTAGTTGAGAGAAAAGGGAAATAAAGGACAGGCGTGGTGTGGGGTGAACGCGTTAGCCTCCGGGAAGAGTAATAGCGCGTTCGTTTCTCACTGCAGACACCTGCGATCCGTAGTTTTGCAAACATCTCAACGCCATTGTAGTTGTATCACGCTTAATACGTTGCCATAGAATTTCTAATAGGAAGTAAATAAAATGTTGACATTGTGGAAATGGTGTAATTCCAGAGATTTTTAGGAAAGCGCTTATATTAAACTGTGCTAGGACAGTCATTCTCTTCTCCTGTTAGTCAAACTGTCATCGCCGACATTATGAATGACCAAATTCACCATCGGTTTCCACAGATTAAGTCGATGTGAATTTGTCACTAGCTGTAGGATTTCGATGAAATTTTCTACGAATCAAAAAAGTGCTTTCTTTCGAAAAAAAAGAAACAAGTGTGTACTTTTGAAATAAAGCGTTATTGGACATAACTGAAGTCGAAATCTGAGTTGTTCGAATCAACCGTGCTAACAGAAATCAGTAGTTAGCAGGAGGAGAAATGGGGCCGCATGTATTATAAATTTGGCTTTACTGTGATCTTTTTCTTTGCTATTTATAGAATCTTGAAAGAACATTGCACTTTGTACGTAGGCAGTACCGCTGCTGCTCATCATCAGCTACACTGCAGCACTCCCGAGGTTCACCAGTATCATTGAAAAGCGGCACACCAGACGGAGCAAGTTATCTTCTTGTGTTATATATGTGTTTGTTTAACCAAGAACCACATATGGAGCAAATCCACTAGTGAACAAATGCAACTTGATCTGAGAAACGATATGGACAATTTCTTCATTTCGCAATCTTTAGAATTTCAGAAAAAGTAGCTGCCACTGCGCTGAGACGATGCATAAGGTAATTATAATAACCATACTTTGGGCTGATATTCTGTTTCTAAGTTTATATACGTCACGTGAATTCGGACGAAATGTTTCAAAGCCCTCTTTACATACAGTATATGAACTACAAGAGCCGTAACCTTATTAATCGACGCATAACTCAAGCAGGCACCTTTAGAATCCGTTCGTCCTTACAGTGCTGTAAAACTGCTCAAGCTGCCTCGCACTTGTACACAGGACATAAGGAGCACCATTTTCTTTAAAAAAAAATATTATGTCCTTTATTTGCGTGGTTTTTCGCAAAAAGACACCTATTAGTATCTCGCTACTGCTCTGCCTTGGCAGAGCATTATTCATAACCGAGTGTCCGTCGTACTTTATATCCTGGAACGTCACTCCATCAGTCCCAGTGGGGTAGCGAACTTTAAGTATCTCATAAGCGCTGAAGAAGAAGAAGACGTTGAAACGTTAGCCGAATAAAACTTTTTATCAATCTCGTGAAAGGATGCTAGATGAAATTATGCCTTTTGTATAGTATTTGCGACTCCTCATTTGTCCCATGTATATTTGAGGAGGTTATATAAGGACGAGCGCTTCTATGTTCTATAATGTTTTCTTAAGTGGATTATTTGCAATTTCACTTAAAAAAGCTGACGCGTTATTTTCTTATGGATGACTGTTCAATGTGTGCATTGCGTTCCTACAATGAATGTTTTAGCTTGGAATTTCTTCTACTCCAATCGATAGCATTCCGTTGAAGTCGGAGTGAGGAAGGACTTTCTCGTAGAATAAAGATCGTATTTCAGAGGCGAGGACATTTAATCTCAACAGCAAATGACAAAAAGTGATATCATATCCAGCGATTGTGTATAAATTCATGAGCTTCCCATAATACCTCGTTTCACCTCATTTTTCCACTGTTTTCCATGCAAGCAATTTTTCAAGGGTTCTATTTAGTTTCATTAAATACAATTTATTTGACCAATACTATTATCATTTTGCCCATAAGAACTCAAGATTATTGAATTCGTGCTAAGAGTCTCTGTACATAATTTTAATATGTCCGTTCTGAAATCGATTGCTTCTTTACTTATCATTTCCTTGTTACATACTGCTTTATTTCTCTTTTACATTACCACGTGCAGCTCATTGGTTATAGACGTACTCCAACACACATACCCTCTTTAGTTCGGCACCCTATGCCTGTTAAACTAAGCCCTCTATGCCTTCGCACAATGGTATTAATACTAGATTTGTTTGGAACCATGAAACCACTGACTTGATACATCGGTAAGCACCCACACCCGAAAATGCACACAATCGCTTCTAACGATGCTGAATGGAGTTGTTGCGTATCACACCTTCCAGACACATCAAAGCGGAACGTTTTTACAGGTGATTGCTGATAGGACACTTTGAGTAGAATCATGGTTGAGGAAAAGCCAAAGCAAGGGCTTTGGTTGGTGTGGTGGATAGTAAAGCCCACGGGTAGGACAATCGCGAATTCGAAACCCAGCTGAGCCGAGTTTTGCTTTTGTCTCAGCATCTCTTTGCTTTTTCTCTATTTGAAAACGGATATTGGAAGGATAGCCCAGCACAATACAATAAAGTAAGATGCGACATGTGACCGCCAATCACCAGCTCGACTCCGCATCTGAAACCGCTGAATATTCAACGCTTTGTATTTGCTCATTTTATAGGGATATTATGGTAGAGGAAATGATTCCTTCTAACTTTCTAAAATCGTCGCACTTATTTTATTCTACGAGTTTTGCAATCAGTATTCTTTTTTTTACAAATTTATTAATAAAGAAATAATTTTAGTAATGCTGAGCATTTCTTGGTGTAGAGTTTGTGCTCTAAACGCGCTAATAGTTCCACGTTCTCACTTTTTCAATATGACCTAAAATCTAGAAAAGAATAGTCCAAATGGTTGGAATAGTTCTCTATCGGGAAGCTCACATGGCATATTCTTTTCTCATTTCCCGTAGTTTGAATCGATTCTTTCGAATGAAGTGATTCTCGATATAATGTAATTTTTGCCCTATTGTTATGATCGCCACAACCTATTCACTTCAGCATTCGTATCCTCATTCTCCAGGCATACTACTAAATTATTTTCACTGCTCATTCAAAATTTTACAAGGTATGTTAGTACATTGGACGCCGTTGTAATCGGAAACGTCTCGTAAGTAGATGCTCATAGTTTTCTTTTCACAATCGTCTGTTGTGAGATGGAGATGGATGAAAAACATCAAAGCTCCATTGTTTGGTGGTAATCGTTATGTTAGGATCTAATGGGCTATGAAAAAGCGAAAGTCGGCGTGTACCTTACCGATTTTCGGCGATCTGGCAGTGGAACACGTACGTCATCGTTGTGAGCTGTAAGTCCGAATTGAATAGAATGCATGTGAATCGAAGAGGAAAACGAGATAATTCTAGACAACTGAGAAACCAATGACAGCAGATGTTTTCAGGTTTTGGTCTTCAATCTGATGTTAGAATTTTTCGTCTCTTTGTCTTTGAGTGACCTTTTTTCAAATGGTCTTCGTAGTGCTACGCACTACTTACGTGACATCAAAATATTTTCGATGAAGTTTTTCTCTTCCTCGTCAAACTTTGGCTAAAAGAGAGTTTTGCCAGTGATACGGAAAAAGGTAAGATCTGATTTGTCTTTTCATTCTGAAAAAGAATGGAAGCTCGAAACGTTTTGCTGCCGTAGAGAAATATACTATCGGAACGATGAATAGCAGCGGTAGAATTGAATTTCTGGCTCGAAACGAGAAGCTGATTAGAAGCACTCCAGTTGATACCGAGTTAAAAATCCCTCCGACTATGTCGGAAGTCGGTCGACATCGTCGCGGATCCTTTTCAACAAAATTACGCAAACCCATTGACATTGTCGTAGACCTCGTCGGACACTGTTTTCCGATTTACGGCATTCCATTCGTTTACAATGCAACAGCTGCCATACTTGTTACCATTTTGAACGTTCACTGATCCAGCTCGTCGGTTTTGTTTAACAAGTGAGTTTCTTGATTATTTGAAAAAAAAATCGCAATTTCAATGACAAGCATTCCAGATGATTCCCCATAGTTAGCCTCAGGTTAGCCTCAATCAGTAACCATATTTCTTATACATGGCAATCATTTTTATGAACTGATAGGCTTTCGCTGTCGCTAGTGAAGTTGGTGTTTGCTTTAGGAGATGTTTGCACATTGTCGACGATGACTAGGTTACATAAGGAAGTCTTGAAGATGTTTAATGAAGAAAAAAGACAAGGCACACACACACACCACACACACACACACACACACACACACACACGCACGCACGCACGCACGCACGCACGCACGTACGTACGTACGTACGCACAAACAAGCACATGCACACTCACAAAACGTCACTAATAAATGTTTTTCGCTTATATTTTATGCATTTTGTAATCCGTAATTGTGACCATTATCGCACTCTCCATTTTTCAATTACTCCTTGACATTGATTAATTTCCTTAGCATCATAGTAGCTGAATAGTCTAAGCATCATTCACATTATTAACCATTGAATTGCACCTCTTTAGCAAAATGCGATTATGTCTAGCCTTTTAATGAGCTTTCATGGAAATTTTCTAGGCAATAGAACACAGAGCGCCTTGCTGGCTCACGGTTACTAGTAATTATTTCGTCATTGTCATCGAGAATATTCCGAACACATTAAGTGAATACGGGTGCAAACCAATTTTATCTCGTTTGTGGAAACATCGCACACCATCGCCTACTATGTTTTGTATTTTTACTATTCATTTAAGACCCGTGGTCTGAAGCTGATTTCTTGCAAATTGTTGGTGATATTTCGTTAAGTGAAATACTTGAGGTTTTCATAACATGGTACACTTGTAGAATGGAGTTTGCTCTGTTTAGGCACGGTTCTTCAAGATCTTGCTCTGATTTTTGAACTTTTTTGGAACTAAAATCTTCTAATGAAGAAAGGGGGAACTTAAGTCTTTAAGATTCCGAACGAAGTTCTTTCTGCCATGAATGTCAGCATCGCATTTAGGGTGTTTATTGCATTCCAATGGAAAAACAACATTTGTTCAATTGCTTTAATTTTCGAAATATGAGCTCAAACGGAGAGAGAAGTACACAAAACACGTTTGGTGAGCTTTAGAAAGTCAGAATTTCATAATTATAAAACAGAAGAGCATTTACCCTATAGGGAATGATTTGCAGATTCTAACTACTTCTGTCGAAAATCACAAAGTTTCTTTTGAACGGGAACACATTGGTTTAACACCACGTACAGCACCCCACGTACGCGACTTGACCCACTCCGGTGTACCATGGTGTGCAAGGTAGCACGCTTCACAATAAAAATATTATGTGAGCCAAAGAGTGCGATTTCAAGGACCTCAAATTAACCCGAAATTGGTTTAATTTTAAAAAAGGCCGTTATTTTCACACCGTATGAGTGAAAATCAACCTACTGAAGATCCTAACTGTTAAAGTACTTTCTCTTTTCTCTGAGCTCTCTAATATTTGGATAACAATGTAAGCATTTCTTGAGAAGCGTGCAACAACGAGGAACTAAAGTTTCGTCTGGCTGTAGGAACTTTTCTCTATCACTTTCTAAATCTTCTTTGTTAGTTATACTACTGCTGCATATTGTGTTGCCGTTTTTTCATTTATAATGTAATTACTCGACATATTACTCGACAAATGGATTGGATAGAGCTGAACAATTCGCATTCATTCTCTGTGAGACATACTGAAACGTCCTAACCAGGAACGACCCACCAATTAGGCTGCCTGCAATCGGTTGCTGTTTCCATTCATTGTTGCGTGACTCATGGAGCCTCTTCCGGTTTGAACAGGCGAGAAGTATGAATGGTATCGACTATAACATATTATTATATGTGTCGCCTGATTCCTAATGGCACATTTTAATAGCATGTAACGATAGAAGTCGATTTGAGGCGCATCACGTACAGGTAGTATACGTCACCACTGTATACACCTCATGATCCTACTCGATGTAATTTCATTGCCGATATGATCCATTGTGGTGCAGTTTTATCACCTACTATATCGTTTTCGTAAACAGACACTGTTAACGTTTTACTTGATGTCTTTTTAAATTTTTTTACGGCAGGGTAAAATATGAAATACAACAACAACGATGTGGGATATTTGCAAAACTCTGACCCTGGACCAGACAAACCAGATAGTCGTGCTAAACACTCACCGCTCTTGATGATTTCTTTTATCCACTCCCAACTGTCTCATCCTCGACGTTCGTTTTTCTGTTTAATAGATGCAATTTTCCGAGGTGTTATGCCAACGCAAATATAACTTTTTTCATTCATAGTATTTTAGCTTTTGCCATTTTATATCTGAAAACCTGATCGTGCTTCTGTCAATTTTAGTCGGCTATAACACCTGTTCTCCATCTCAGTGTCGAATGAAATGTACGGCAATAAAGTCCATGTAATATGACAAAATTTCCCATTCAATCAACGTTCAGTATGTTTAGCACGTTTGTGAAGCACGAACATCATCACATTATTAATGGAAAGATCTTCGTAGAAGGAGCAGTCAACATATTAACGGCCTTGAAGTTCACATTTCTTACATTTCGTGTAAATCAGCGACTTATGGAAGGATCCAGGCGGTGGTATAGTTCAACAGCTTTCAGTGCTCATTCATCTCGCTTACATGACATCGAGGTCATATGCTAATACAAGAAGAATCGTGAAGCTACAAGTGAGGCTACAACATTCCCGATAGCTGTTGTTAGACTGACGTGCACAATAATACGGTCTAACTGATTTTTCCACGGATTTCCCTCATATGAGGGACATCGAGCCGGTTAGACGAGCGGCTACGTGGCACGTCCACAGGTGGCGGATAGGGGTTAATCGCGGACTAAAAGCGACCAACAGCTTCTAAGACCCTGAGACGCAAGTGAATCCAGGGGATGGACTTTCTGTTTCTGCTGCGCCGATTTGGCACATACCTTCAGTATTTGCTAGGCATATTCATGCATGCGTGTGTGAATGCGTTCTCGCTTTATGCGGGTTGTATTCTACGAGTCAACTGGACGTGAGAGTCTCCCAATGGAGAGTACCATAACGAAATAGACCACATCATAGTAAATAGAAAGTTTTGCCTAACCGATGTTGCTTTTGTCCCGAAATTCTGAACGGGATCAGACCACCGTCTCCTTCATGCAAGATTTTATTTTTCGCAGAAAGGAGAAAAAGCCACTAAATTCAAAAACCGATGTCCCAGAAAAACCACAACCTGGGACTTATTAAACTTATTAGTCGGCTGTTGGGAAGATGCCGTTGTCGATAACATCGACGAGAAATACGGTCGGCTGATTCAATATCTTCAAGTTAGTGCTATGAAAACTGAGAGTTCGAAAGTCACCAAAAGATGTCTGTCTACAGAAACTGTCAAGCTAATACGCCAGCGTGGAATCGTACGAGCTGCGGGCAACCGCGAACTAACGCCCGAACTTGCCAAACAATGCAGACAGGCGATAAAAGAAGATCATAAAGGGAGAAGAGCAGCAGTAATGGTCGAAGCTGCAGATTCTGGGGAAAGCATTCGCAAAGCCCACCGAAGCTTTGCCAATTACCCAACGAACCTTGGTCAATTACAAGACCAACATGATTGCACTCCGACATCCAGACGTAACAATAACAGCGTCCAGAAAGGCAATGGAGAAAATCATCTACCATTACTACTCAGATCTCTTCGATAGCCACGTCCACCTTTCGTTATATTAAATAAAAAAGAATGGATATGTTGTACCACCGTTTCTCCCTCTCAAAATCCCTCATGCCATTCCGTCGGTGAAAAATCGAAAAGCACCAAGTCTGAACAGATAAGATCAGAACCTTTGAAGAGTTTTCCGCAAGTCTTCGAAAAACACACTGGCTCTGCTCTTTACACGTTACGTTACCTGTCTGAATGCAAGATTTCTATTCAGTGGAAGACCTGCAAGACCGTGCTATTGTTCAAGAAGGGTGACATACCCTATATAGGCAACTATCGCCCAATGTGCTTGCTGTCTGTCGTCTACAAACTTTTCACTCGAGTCATGCTAAACAGGATTGGCAAAACACTGAACGAAGGACAGCAATGTGACTCAGTACTATGGACCACATTCACACGATAACAAGGCTCATTGAAGTATCGCGAGAGTACAAAAGACCGCTCTGTCTCACTTTCATCGACTTAGAGAAGGCTTTTAATTCAATTGAGATAGAAGCAGTCATGGAAGCCCTTGGTAGTCAAGGAGTTCCTACTCAGCACATAAAAATTCTTCGTGAGCTGTACAAAAATTTCACAACCAAGATTTCACCATTCTACAACGATATTAACGTTGACATCAAAAGAGGAGCTAGGCAAGGCGATACAATCTCGCCAAAATTGTTTACGGTCACCCTCCAGAACGTCATGCGAACATTGGAGTGGGTTAATATTACAGTGAAAATCGATGGCCGGCAGATACATCACCTTCGCTTTGATGATGATATGGTCCTTATAACACCAGACATTAGCCAAGCGGAACGTATGCTTGCCGACTTCGATAAAGGGTGTGGAAAGTTTGGTCTTCGACTAAATCTCACGAAAACGATATTCATGAAGAACGGATTGGTTTCGTTTGCTCCATTCACGCTCAAAGAACCGAATATCACCGAATGCTCCAGTTATGTCTATCTAGGTCGGGAAATCAATATGATGAGCGGCTTAGCTCCAGAGCTGAGCTGAAAGAAACGAGCGGCTTGGGGAGCTTTCAAGAGCATCGAGGATGTAGTGAAGAGAACAAAGAACACCCGACTCCGTGCCCATCTTTTCGACTCAGCGGTTCCTCCTGCTCTAACGTATGCGTCAGAAACCTGGTCGCTACGTAAGCAGGATGAAAGATCACACAGCGTTATCGAACGCGCAGTCGAAAGGACGATGCTAGGGGTATCCCGTTTTACACAAGTAAGGGATGGGATCCGAAACTCCGACCTACGTCAACGATCGAAAATCAAAGATGCCGTTGTATACGCCAAACAGTCGGAGATAAGGTGGGCCGGACACGTAATGCGTATGAATGATAACCGATGGACAAGAGCTGTTAGTGACTGGATTCCTCGGGATGTCAAACGTAATGCAGGAAGACCACCGACCCCATTGTCAGAGTTCTTCGCGAAAAGCCTAGGAGAAAGATATGATGCTCGACAAGTTACTAAAGCGAACAGAACCCACTGGGCTACTCTTGCACGCGACAGGGAAAATGGAGGATTTGCTGGCGCCGCTCGAGTCACTCGACAGTCAACGGAACTACAGGTGATACAGGTGATACCCTGCCATTAAAAAGAGTATGCAGTAAATAAAATGGTTAAGATTGTGATTATAACTAAAGCCTCAGCTAACTGGGTTCATTGTCGATTTTGGCTCTCCAGATTGATCCTGCTGATGGGTAATTGCTGATGGCAGGGATCGACAGAGCTATTTGAGAGACAGGCGAATCGATGGATCCGCATGGTGTGGTGGCGAACACGTTACTCCCGGAATGGACAATAGCCCGTTTGTTCTTCACCGCACACACTTGCGGCCCGGAGTTTTGCAAATATGTCAACATCGTTTAAGTTATATTTCGCAATATACATTGCCATTAAAAAGAGGAGGCAGTAAATAAAACGGTTAAGAGTGTTGGCGTACTTGTTTTTTCGGGTGTAAAAAGCTCTCCTGTTCATTTTGCCTTTGAACTGTGCTCCACGCTTTCCAGTCATTCTGCTTGGTTGTTTTGTGAAACCCGTAGCTGTTTTTTATTTGGCTAAGAGAAAACCATCGACAGCCCGCAAAGTCTTGCTGCGGACACCAGTCTTAATATAGTTATGATGAACTTGTCGAGCTCTCCTAAAGTGCTTGTGATGTTTACTTGGTCAAGAGCAACAAAAAAGCTTCATGTATTTTCCAACGGACGCGTGTGGCGCGGTGGTTGGAGGCGCCACTGCGGCACGCACTTGGAATCGATTCGTGCGCCCATGGTCCACCAAGCCTTCCATCCCTCCGGGGTCGGCATATAGGTACTAGACTCGTCTGGGAGGATAGCACCACTGGCTGGATACATCGGCAGGCCACCGCGAGTCATTGTAAAGGCCAGATATGCATCCAATCACCTCCAACGGTATTTAATGAAGTCGAATGCATGGCGCATACCTCAGAGATTGATCAACGCCGAGAGCTTTATCCTTTATCCTTTATATTTCCCAATTACTTGATTGCTTGCTTTGTGCCAAATTGACGAACAGGATATAATTTGCATACACGAAGTCACATTCACGAACGTAAACATGAATATGAATACACGTTTAAGGAAGCCACTTGTAAGTCTGACACAGCGACCACAAGGTGCTCATCCGTTGAATACACCTGCGCCTAAGCGCAAGTATTGGACTTATGAAGCCAGATACTTAAAGCTTCTACCAGGTCACCATAGACACGTGCGTTGTAGTGTTGTAATTGTGTCCGCATTCGAACATCGTCCTTATCTCAAGTTTTCGTAATCGCATTAGAACGTTTGATTAGTTAATATTAGACACTTCTGAGGTCTCTCGAGCTGTTTGCCGTCTATGACTTTAGACGCCCACTCAGGACATCGTTTGTCTTTGTAAGGAAAATAAACATGACAGAAAACTCGATTCATTTATGACATGTGAAATTCTCAATAGAGTCTTCTCTATATACGGTGCATGTCTTACTATGATTTTTGCGACACGTTCCTATTTAGGACTAGAGGAGCGCAATATTTAGGAAATTCACTTCGATTTCTTTCATCTAAAATTTTTTAGAATATGTAAGTTGATTATTCGATACAACTGATAAGTTCGTAAAGCGTTTTAGAGCTGAAGTGAAAGCTGAGATATAAGCAAAACTCGGGACCTCAGGTTCGGTTCTAACCTTGTGGTTGTCTCACAAGATTTTAGTTTCATTATTATACAGCAATGAAATTTTTATACTTGCTCTTCACTAGAGTGATCGAGGGTATATAATGTTCGCCGTTAGTCAATCCCTGATGAGAACACCATGCGTTCAACTCTATGAATTTACCGATGCCGGGTGTTGGTCGGTTTGCTTTTCTCGGGGCGTGGGGTCGATCTAAAGAGATTGCATATGCCCTGGATTACCATTAACCACGATGCTACATATGCATTTAGAGTAATAGGGAAAAGTACCTTCTACAAGATCGCCAAGTCCTCGTGTTCTCTGGTCTTTAAGTGTTTTAGTTGCTGAAATACTACCGCTTTCTGTCGAAAAACCTGCGTCATTATCGAAATGGTAATTTGGTCGGCTTCTTGCCTAGGGTGCTTTCGACGAAGTACGATTTATTTTGAATCTTTGCTTAAACCTTTTTTTTCGCGGTATATTCAATGAGTGTTGAAAATCTCTCAAACTGGTCTCGATTTTCACACAGTCATCTTTTCTCTCATCGGATTCTATTACGAGCACCAAACATTATTGGTTCGTGTGTAGGCTTCCGAATAGACAGATTTTTCATCAATCGTGGCTTTGATTTCGTTTCTCGGTTCTTCAATAATACGCTGGTTGAAGACTGAGATGACTTGAGCCCAATTATTCGATGCACAAGGTTGAGGCACGTTTCTAATTCGTTCTCCTATCTTGCATGAGCCATCTATGATGGCGGTCGAGTGCATGTGTAGGTCAGGCAGCGATTTTACTTTCGTTACCATGAATATTTTTGAATGCTAAATTATGTGTGCGCCATGAACGCTGAATGCATTGATTGAGGACTTAATTGATCGTGGAACTCCAGAATAGTCCTAGAGCACTATTGGCCACTTATAGTCACCAGCGTTTCTTGGAACAGTTGAAGCTTTTCCGTAGAAGTCTAGCACCTATTTGCTGACCCTTAAGACAGAAAATAGGAGCTCCATTTGCTCCGAATTTGTATAATAAGCAATAAGAGGACAAAGCGCTCGACAGTAATTAATCCCTTAGGGATACGTCATAGGCACGACTTCATTAAGCACCGTAGAAAGATTGAGTGCAAACTTCGCTCTTATAATGGCCTACCGATGATTAAACTCAGTGTGTGTTCTGTTCTTGCATATAAGTCTGGCACCAGTTCTCCAGCCCTGTAGTAATGAACGAATTGATTGTCTTTGTCAAACGAGTACACAGAGCCTATCGAACGACATTACTGCCATTGTGTTTTCTGGTACTCAATAATTTAATACTCATTCGTTTGTAATACTCATTTGAAACTCATTTGTTCTACATAGTTGGTTGGAATCACACTAACTGGCAATTCATAATTCAGTACCGAGGTTAATAGAAAGTCGATCCTGGATACTAACTGGCATAGTTTTTGAAATTTTTTCGCAATAGTTTTTCAATATTGACTGGTAAACCACTTTACAAAGTACTGCTTCACTTACTTAGTTAAGCGTCTTCGTGTGATAAAATCGTAGTTACTATGAAATAGGACTGTTACGATGCCCATATTTTTTCATGTAAAACAAAAACTACCTAAGGAACTGAGTTGTCTTCGGTGAGGGCAGGAAAATTGCTCGAATAAGTGGGGAAGTTGACGGTGAAACAAGTTTGTAATTGAAAAGAGTAATTATATTCGACAAGATAACAAAAGATGCCCAAACCGCTCGTTTTTTCCTGTTCAACCCTTGAATGATTTCAATAGAGAACTCACCTATCACTGTAACTCTTCTTCAACTGTACCTCTTTATGAAGGGAAAGCAGTTTTTTTATTTCTCTACATTGGTTGTTTCCTTCAGGAACTTTCGTCGTTTCATAATGGAAAGGAGTAAATGTAATTTGCTAGGAGGTACAGGGGCCCTTTGACAATCTTTGTCATTTTACCATCTTACATTTCTAGACTTATTTCGGCAGTTGGTAAAAACGAATGCATTCAGGAGTAGTTTTCAGCTCCTCGACTGATCTGGCGCATCTAGAACAAGCAGAGTAGTTCATCACCTTTTACTTCAGAGATATTTGTATATTTTTCTCTCCCTTCTGACCCTCCACGACTGTGGTCATTTTCGCGTGCCAGGCTCCCTAGAGCGTGAGTCAGTGGAGCTCACTGGAATGTGCACTGGAATCAAGATGTACGGTCTGAAACGTACAACAGCGTTACAGTGCGCAAGGTCATGAGTAGGTTAATTAATGTACTATCACTTTTTAATGAGACAATTGCATTATTGCCACTGCTGTCTACTTAGCAAACATGTTTTTTTCAATCCCCAAATTTAGAGAAAAAACAGACATACGTTTTTGCCGCGCCGATTAGGCACATGCCTTCAGTATTTACGTAAACGTATTCATACATATCTGTGTGAGTATGTTCTCATTTATGCGGATAGTATTCTACTAGTCAAATCAGCAGCTACAAGGCTGCAATCAGTTGGCAAGGAAGAATATGGATATGGATAGGAGTTTCTTCCAACAAATAAGCTACCCGTCTATCCTGGGAGAGACGAGCAAGCTACCCGTGAGAAAATCCAGCTCCTGCGTTCGCTGCATAGCCAGATATATTTGGGTATCAAACGCTAAACACAGTGAAATAAAAGATCCTCCTTCCCTGATCTCCAAAGCGTCCATGATACAGGACCAATGTGTAGGACGAGTATGCAGAAACTGCTAAAATCTCAGGAGCGTTTTAACTTGTCTAATTCCGAATTAGTCCTTTACGGTTGAAGAGATGTGGATCAATACCATCTTTGAAAAACTTTGTCGCCTGCGCAGCGACATCAATCTATGATCAAGACGAAATCGAAGGGTTCTATATGGACTTAGGGAATTTATACAGAGAAAACCATACGTTCTTCAAGGTCACTGGAGATTTTAAAGCCATGATTAGACTAAGAAGAACGTTTGAAGAACGTCACATTGGGACCCACAGATTGGAGTGGAACGAACAGTGTGAGCGGCTCTCTGAGTTTAGCATGACGACCAGGACCATCCATGGTAACTTGCAATTCCATAACCCCCTTCTCAACGCTGGACGTGGGAGTCTTCCAATGGGCAGTACCACAGCGAAATAGACCACATTATAGTAAATAGAAGGTTTTGACTCAGCGATCTGGCTGTTGTATCAAAATTCTTTACAGGATCAGACCATTACCGCCTTCATGCAATTCACGAAGTCTGAAAACTATCACAAATAGGGTATATAAAGTTCATTAGTCGGCTGTTGGGAAGATACTGTTATTGATGATATCGATGAGAAATACGATCGGTTCACTCAACGTCTTCACGTTATGGTATGGAAGCTGAGAGTTGAAAAGTCACCAAGAGACGTGTTTTTCCAGAAACACTAGAGCTGATACGCCAGCGTGGAGTCGCACGAGTTGCAGGCAACCAGGAGCTAAGGTCCGAACTAGCAAAACAATGCAGACAGGCGATAAAAGAAGATTTTAAAGAGAGAGGGGTAGCAGTAGTAGTAGAAGCTGGAGAAGCTGGGAAAAGTATTCGCAAAGCCCACAGGAGCTTCGCCAATTACAAGAAAAAGATGATTGCACTCCGACGCTCAGATAGTACAGTTACAGCATCCGGAAAGACAATGGAGAAAATCATTTACGAATACTACTCAGATCTCTTCGATCTTCTTTCCACGGATCTCCCTCATATGAGGGATCTCGAGCCGGTTAGTCGCGAGGCTACCTGGCGCATCCCCAGGTGGCGGATGGGGGGTTAATCGCGGACCAAAAGCGACCTTTGATTTCCTGAGACGCAGATGGATCGAGGGGAGGGACTCCCTGTTTCTGATGCGCCGATTTGGCACATACTTTCTGTATTTGCTAGGCGTATTCATGCATGCGTGTGTGGGTGCGTTCTCGCTTTATGCGGATTGTATTCTACGAGTCAATTCGACCAAAAGCCTGCAATCAAGAGACAGGGAAGCATATGGGAGGCGGTTAGGAGACGCCTCCAACAAATGAGTTCCATGTCCACTCTGGGAGAGCCTGGCAAGCTACCCGTGAATATAACCAGCCTCCACGTTCTGAGCCCAGCAAGCTATACGTTGGTATCAAATATGCTAAACACAGTAAAAAAAAAGCCGGCCTCATTCCCGTGACTCTAAAAGAGCCCCCAACTTCGCAGCGTTGGATAGGACCAGTACGGAGAGGCTGCTAAAATATCAGGGCCAATGGAAGCTGCCTGGATCAAGAACTATGGTGACGATCTGTACCTACAACGCACGTACACTTGCATCCGAGTCCTCGATAGAGGACTTGCTCACGCAAGCAAGAATGATAAGGTACGACGTCATCGGCCTGGCCGAGACGAGACGACGCTACCCATTCAACGCTGTCTATGGCACTGGAGAAGAGCTGTTCCTCGGAACATGCGACAGTAGAGGCGTAAGCGGTGTCGGCGTTCTCGTCAACACGAGTTTGTCCATGAACACCGATTCATTCGAACAGCTTACAACCCGAATCGGACGTTTACGATTAAAAAGATGGGGATCAACACCGGCTTTGACAATCTTCGTCGTTTACGCGCCAACATCAAACTATGAGGAAGAAAAAGTCGAAGCGTTCTACATGGACTTGGAGAGGTTCTACAGAGAAGACCATACATTCTTCAAGGTCATCATTGGAGATTTCAATGCCAAGATCGGACCAAGAAGATCGTCTGAGGAACGTCACATTGGGACCCACGGACTAGAATGGAACGAACAGGGTGAGCGGCTCTCTGAGTTTATCATGGCAACCAAAACCATCCATGGTAACTCGCAATTCCAGAAGCCTCACCGTCAACAATGGACGTGGGAATCTCTTATTGGAGAGTACCATAACGAAATAGACCACATCATAGTAAAAAGGAAGTTTTGCCTAACCGATGTCGCTGTTGTCCCAAAATTTTACACGGGATCAGACCACCGTCTCCTTCATGCATGATTTTATTTTTCGCGGAAAGGAGAAAAAGCCGATAAATTCAGAAACCGATGTCCCAGAACCACCACAAACTGTGACTTATTCAACTCATTAGTCGGCTCTTGGGAAGATGCGTTGTCAATAACATCGATGTGGTACGGCTCATTGAATGTCTTCACGTTAGCGCTATGAAAGCTCGTGGTCGAAGCTGCACAGGCTGGGAAAAGCATTCGCAAAGCCCTCCGAAGCTCCGCCAATTACAAGAACAAGATGATTGCACTTCGACGCTCACACCTAACAATAACAGCGTCCAGAAAGGCAATGGAGAAAATCATCTACCATTACTACTCAAATCTCTTCGATAGGCACGTCCACCTCCCGTATTATGAAATAAAAGAGGATAGGTATGTTGTACCACCGGTTCTCCCTTCCGAAATCCGGCATGCCATTTCGTCGGTGAAAAATCGAGCAACACCAGATCCGGTGAGGATAAGATCAGAACATCTGAAGAACCTTCCGCCAGTCTTCGTAAGCACACTGGCTCGGCTCTTTTCACGTTACCTCTTTGAATGTAAGATCTCTACCCAGTGGAAGACCAGCAAGACCGTGTTGTTGTTCAAGAAGTGGGACCTACATGATATAGGCAACTATCGTCCAATCTTCTTGCTGTCTGTCGTCTACAAACTTTTCACTCGAGTCATCCTAAACAGGGTCGACAGAACACTGGACGAAGGACAGCCATGCGGGCAAGCAGGGTTTCGAAAAGGATTTAGTACGATGGACCACATTCACACGTCAACAAGGTTCATGGAAGTATCGCGAGAGTACAAAGGACTACTCTGTCTCACTTTCATCGACTTAGAGAAGGCCTTTGACTCAATTAATATAGAAGCAGTCATGGAAGCCCTTGGTAACTTTGAATGTAAGATCTCTACCCAGTGGAAGACCAGCAAGACCGTGTTGTTGTTCAAGAAGTGGGACCTACATGATATAGGCAACTATCGTCCAATCTTCTTGCTGTCTGTCGTCTACAAACTTTTCACTCGAGTCATCCTAAACAGGGTCGACAGAACACTGGACGAAGGACAGCCATGCGGGCAAGCAGGGTTTCGAAAAGGATTTAGTACGATGGACCACATTCACACGTCAACAAGGTTCATGGAAGTATCGCGAGAGTACAAAGGACTACTCTGTCTCACTTTCATCGACTTAGAGAAGGCCTTTGACTCAATTAATATAGAAGCAGTCATGGAAGCCCTTGGTAATCAAGGAGTCCCTACTCAGTACATAAAGGTTCTTCTTGAGCTGCAGAAAAATTTCACAACCAAAATTTTTCCATTCTACAGCGATATTAACGTTGACATCAAAAGCGGAGTAAAGCAAGGCGATACAGTCTGTCTAAAATTATTTACAGCCACCCTTTAGAACGTCATGCGAACATTGGAATAGGATAACATGAAAGTGAAAATCGATGGTCGGCAGATAAATCACCTTCGCTTTGCTGATGATATCGTCCTTTCAACACCAGACATTAGCCAAGCGGAACGTATGCTTGCCGACTTCGATAAATGGTGTGGAAAGTTTGGTCTTCGACTAAACCTCACGAAAACGATGTCCATGAAGAACGGATTGGTTTTGTTTGTCCCATTCACGCTCAACGGAACGAATATCTACGAATGCTCCAGTTATGTCTATCTAGTTCGGGAAATCAAAATGATGAACGACTTAGCTCCAGAGCCGAGCAGAAGGAAACGAGCGGCTTGGGGAGCTTTCAAGAGCATCGAGGATGTAGTGAAGAGAACAAAGAACACCCGACTCCGTGCCCACCTTTTCGACTCAACGGTTCTTCCTGCCCTAACGTATGCGTCAGAAACCTGGTCGCTACGTAAGCAGGATGAAAGATCACTCAGCGTTATCGAACGCGCAGTGGAAAGGACGATGCTAGGAGTATCCCGTTTCACACAAGTAAGGGATGGGATCCGACACTCCGACCTACGTCAACCATCGGAAATCAAAGATGCTGTTCTGTACGCCAAACTGTTGAAGATAAGGTGGACCGGACACGTAATGCGTATGAATTATAACCCATGGAAAAGAGCTGTTAGTGACTGGATTCCTCGGGATGTCAAACGTACTTCAGGAAGATTACCGACCCGATGGTCAGAGTTGTTCACCCAAAGCGTAGAAGAAAGATATGATGCTCGACGAGTCCCTAAATCGAGCAGAACCCACTGGGCCACTCTTGCACGCGACAGGGAAAAATTGAGGATTTACTGGCGCCCGCTCGAGTCACTCGACGATCAACGAGGCTGCAGGTGATACAGGTGACACTCACATCTCTTCGATACCCACGTCCACTTTCCGTCATATGAAATAAGGAAGGATGGATATGCTGTTCCACCGGTTCTCCTTTCCAAAAATCGAGGTGATATTTTGTCGTTGAAAAATCGAACAGCACCAAGTTCGTATAGGATAAGATTAGAGCACGTGGCGAGCCTTCCGCCAGTCCTCGTAGACACACTGGCTTGGCTGTTTACACGTTACCTGTCTGAATGCAAGGTCCTTGCTCAGTGGAAGACCAGCAAGACCGTGTTAATGTTTATGAAGTGTGACTTATTCGATATCTGCAGCTATCGCCCAATCTGCTTGCTGCCTGTCTCTAAAACTTTTTACTTGAGTCATTCTAAACCTTACTGATAGAATAGAGGGCGAACAGCAGCCACGTGACTCAGTGCAATGGACCACATTCGCGCGGTAACAATACTCATTGTAGTATCACGATAATACAAGAGACTGCGCTGTCTCACTTTTATCGATTTAAAGACGACCTTTGACCGAACATAAGTAGAAGTGGTCGTGGAAGCCTTGGACACTCAGGGAGTACCTACTTAGCATAGGAAGATCCTTCTTGAGCTATGTACAAATATCACAACTGAAGTATCACCATTCTCCAATGATATTAGTATCTCCATCGACGTTAAAAGAGGGGTTAGGCAAGGCTCTACTATCTCGCGAAAATTATTTACCGCCACCCTCCAGAACATCGTGCGAACACTGGAATGGGGCAACATGGGAGTGAAAATCGATGGCCAGCAATTACACCATCTTCGCTTTGCTGATAAGATCGTTCGTATAACAACAACTATTAGCCAGATGGAACAAATGCTTGCCGAATTTGATAGCGCCTTGGAAAGGATTGGTCTTCGGATATATGTCTCCAAAACGTCTTTCATTAAAAAGGATTGGTTTCCTATGTCCGATTCACTCTTAACGGTGCGAATATCCACGGGTGCTCCAGTTACGTCTATCTAGGTAGGGAATTCAACGTGATTTTGCAACTAGTATTCAACACGTTCTGTGCGCCAAACAGTTGAAGATAAGGTGAGCCGGACACGTAATGCTGGTGAACGACAACCATTAGACAAGAGCCGTTAGTGACTGGATTCCTCGGGTTGGCAAGCACACTGCAGGAAGACCACTTTGTTGATGGTCAGAGTTTTTCACGAAGAGCCCTATAAGAAAGATATAATATTATCTCTGACGCTTTAATGAGCTGAACCCCCACTCGGCTACTCTTGTACGCGACAATGAGAAATGGAAGAATTACTGGTACCCGTTCAAGTCACTCGACAATCAACGTGAGGCCAGCTAAAACAAGTGATATTTATGTAGGCTACATTAATTATCCAGTCAAGTCCTTGTTTACGAAAACAGGCGGTTTAGATGTACATCATTAAATTGTAGAAGCTAAAACGTGTCAAGGACTAATAATATCGGAGAATTGTAAATAAGAGTTATAGTGAATCGAAAGAGTGGAATCATTTTTGTAGTGAATGGAGTACTTTTCCTATTAATATGTCCTAATGAGACAAATACAAATAGAGGTTTTTTGCTGTATATAACAAGTGTAGTTTTTTTATACATTTTTAGGAAATTTTTCTAATCGTCTGACTAATTTAGCTCCTAACCTTCGTCTTTGTTGTGTTCTTTCAGTTCAGCGGCTTCCTGCTTGTATCTCGAAACCTTAGTGGCCAGCTCAGGGCTGATTTAGAAGTCTTTCTTCTTTTCTGATATAATCGTCATCTATCCCTATCTAAACACATTCATTCATTGGAATTGATTTGAATCTTCATAAATACTCGTATTTGAAGTTTCTGAACTATCGATCTGAGGAGACATCTACGGCTGTCCTGCAACTTGGACTACTTTCACTTGCGTTGATAAGTGATAATAATTGGTATTCATTTATCAACCTTGTGTAAGCCAATCAAAGAAGAAATAAATATTGATTTATCGTGTCGAGTTTAGAGGAGCTTCGATTTTGAAGTAATTTCACTGAATTCCAACATCCTTGGACTGCTTTTCTTGTGATGATCCGTGGTTTTGAGGTTGTTACTCCTCACCATTTTACTTATTCGTTTCTAAATCGAATACACATAAAATCAAAAACATAATAAGTGAAGAACTTTTAAATAACTCTTCAATTTTTTTCGCTAACATTTTTTCTTTGGGATTTGATGACAATTTCAGGTGAAGAATCCATGGATTTATATGGTAATATCGATTGATTAAAGTTCCAATGACGTTTTCTTTCTCAAGTCATTCCTTTACTTAAGAAATGAGATTGTAGAATACTATCAAAATATCGCAGTGATGGCTACTTTCAATTTGCTGTAAAAGTTTAGAAAAAAGTTGATAAAATAAGCTATACAGGCGAAGAGCGCGTATGGCGCAGTGGTCAGAGACGCACTGTAACACACACGGGGAATAGATCCCTGCGCCCATGGCCTACCAAGCTTTCTATCGTTCTGGGGCGGCAAATTGGTACCACAGTTGTCTGGGAGGATAGCAGCACTTGCTCGATGTATCGGTAGGCCACCGCGAGTCATTGTAAAGGCCGGATATGCATTCACTCACTTCCAACGATACGTAATGAAGTCGAATGCATGGCGCATATTTCAGGGATTGATCATTACGCTGCGAGCTTTATCTTTCACACAGGTGAAAAAGTACAAAAACGAACTGTATAACAGGTATAGAGGTGAAAACGGTGGAAACGTTATAAAATGAGCTTATAATTAACTGAAAATCTTCGAGCGAGCTGATTTTGTTCATTGTTGGGTACAAATTGTTAATAAGAATTGTTCACATGCTAAAAAATAATATTTAAAAGAATCCACAGCAATGGGAATTTTGTTGTTTGAACACTTTTCCTTATCAAATATTCTGACCGATTTGATTACTTGCAGCGGTTCTATGCGTTTCATGGTCCGTTTGTTTCTCATTCTTCTCTACATTCCACAAAATTAACTATGTCTCTTGTCTTTCCTCCACTATTTCATTTGTTGATGTGAAATGATCGCAGTGATTTGAATAAGTGAAACCCATTGAAACCCATTGACTGAACTGACGAGAAGAATTTTCAGGACATTGTTAAACTATCTGCTAGGAGAAGGCGATCGTTCCGAAGAAAAACTGATGAATCCAACTGCACTCACGCCAGTAAGAAATCGCTCTCCTCGACGTTCGGTAATCATTTCCTACACAGATTCCTCTTTTAAATGTTTCTTCTGTATAATCAAATAGTGGAATTTGCTTGAATGGACTACTAAAAAGTATCACGTTCTTGTTTATACATGAATTACTAAGAGGCAGTAATTCTAAATATAAGAGAGCGTATATTCTAAGGAACCGAAACAAAACAAGACAAAAAGAAGGTTGAAGAATACGATGTATTGAAGGAAGACGTTAGGCAAACGGAGAAATCTATTCAGTGGTGTCATCTTCAACACTGGTTACCGTATCTCATAGAAAAGTGAAAATTTACTGTTCTGTCGATTGCACGTCGATTCCCCAGAAGTACATTTTTCTAAAGCGTTTAATTATAAATAAATCTTAATTAATTTTGAAGGCATCCATAGAAGAGATTGAAGAGTATTAAAGACCACTTAGTGGTTGCGATTGCTGCCAATTTCTGTAGATACAAACTAGTTATTCCTATGCTCCGCTTTCCTTTTCCACCTTAAAATTAGCTTCTATCAGCAAAAAGCTTGATGGAGAAAAAACTCAGCAAATGTTTTTACAAGTCAAGAAATAAATCTTAATTTGTTGTCATTGACAAGTTTTGATTACTAAAGCTATGCGAAGAAACGAATCAGAAAACGAAAAAGGGATAAGAATGTAAAACATTCAATTAGCATGTCAATCCGAGAAAATCTGGATCTAAGAAGTCGTAGGGTGTTTGGGCCCTCACTGGGCTTTCTAATATAAGTCCTTGGATGAATTTTATTCTTATGTACCAATTAAAGAGTAAAAATGATTGTAGTTCTTAAGTCGTAACAGCTATAATATTCGTTGGTTGTATAACATTATTGCAGGCTGACATCTACCTGTTCTCTAATTAAAATGTGGAGTTGTAAAAATTTTTGAAGCATTGGTTATTTTTTCGCACTTCCAACCCATTTTTGCCGATGTGAGTCATATGGGAGAGCAGAGTGGTACTGTGAGTCGGCTGCGACTCATTTCCTTTTCGGCTAAGTGTCTAGTGAATGGAATCGATTCGAAAGCCTGTGCACACTTACATCATTGTTCTTCCTGTTTGAGATTCTCGAAAATGTCCTAAATTGCCTAATCAATATGATTGTGCAGAGCACTGTATTATCGAACTAAAGCCATCACCGGACAGGTAATTAGAAGAAAATCAATACATAACAGACAATGCGCATCGTTTTCAATGAGTTCCATTTGTCCTCCTTTATTTTACCACTAAAAGCTAATTTGCCATATTCATCGCATTCACTAAAAGACTTACTCATTCTGGAAAGACTGAAATGAGAAAGCTTTTCTCTACAGCTCATAGTTTACCAGAAAACTGGTTCTCGGATGAGTTCGTTGCTCAGGCCTAGTGTGCTTTGTACGTTGAAATTTGGCAAACGGAGCCACTTTGCTAAGGTAAACTTATAATTCACTTCTATTTGAATTTTCACCCCTATATTGACTTATATTTGTGACACCGAACGGATAGATGGGAAAAATAGCAAATTATGCATAGGTTAGCGGAATCGTAGAATGTAGTAAATAGCAACACATATACCACTATAGAGGCAGAGGTGTTTTCAGTAAGTCGTTTAAGCTTTCAACTTCAGAGGTCTTCTAGTTATCGAAAAGCCAGCATCCCTCACTATTTTCTGGTAGCAGTGTTTGGGGGGACAAGTTTCAGCAAGTCGGCAATCGACCGACCGAAATAAAGTGTCACTTGTCATCTGTTATGCATTTTGGATGAGTTCTAGAAACCACATTATGTTCATTGAAAGCTCATGTGCTATCCATAACACCAACGAAAGGTGCTTAGTTAGCTTTTCTCTCAGCCATGTTCTTACTCTGTTGGTTCTATCGGCGACGATCCGTCTACAGAAATGACATATGATAGCATCGGTAAAGTAGAAGGCTTGTTGAGAGAAAGGCAAGGCAAGGGCCTCGGTTGGTGTGGTGGGAACATGTGAGCCTGCGGCAAGGTTAATTCCGGGTTTGAAGTCCAGCTGTGATTCCCAGTTTTGCTCACATCTCAAGATCTTTGTGATTGTATTTCGCCTAGTATTCAATCAATGGAAACGAGGAGATATTAAGTAAAAGTTAGGACATCATGATTTCCACATTTTCTTATTCATTAACTCGTCGAAATTGACTTTTCTAGTCTTCTCGTTTCTCGTTTTTTTATCGTGAACTTATCTTTGAATCATAAAGAATAGGTTGAGCCTTAATCATCAATAACAGACAATAGTGCACATCTTCACAAATAAATATAAGGGACCATGTGCTAGTAACAACCTTGAAACCAGGAAACCATTGGTTCGAAACGTACAATCTTCGACATCCTGGGGCCGTACAATAGGCCTCTTATTTACTAGGATACTTTGGTGGCGTGTCTTCACTGGTTGTGCGGGTCCCAGCATAATCTGCATTTTTTTTTCGGAGTTTTGCTGGCTTAGCCATTGTGGTTCCCTAGAGTCCTGAGGTCAGCCTAGCCAAGGTCCGACCCAGGTGCTGGGCTTTCTGATGAAAACACCAGACCCTTTCTCATCTTGAGCGACCCTGCCGGGGGTTGAATTCACTGCTTTACATCGCAATCTGAGTTCTGGCCTGTTTCATTTATCTATAGGCATATTTTTGCAGTTTTCGATAAGAAAAGAACCATCAATAAAATTCCAATTAAACCGATCTGGCGGTTTTCGTAGATAGCATTAAGTTGGTTCTTCGCTATAATGCCAAAGTTAATAGAAAGTCGTTCCTGGGTACCATTTAGCGCAATATTCGTCAAAATGAACACGTGAGTTCGTAGAAATATGGACTGCTGTGTCATTCCAAGCAGAAAATTTTCCCTTCACGCTTCATATGCATTTGTCATACTTTTTAATTTGCATTAATAATATATCAAAAGCTGTTCTGTTTCACCTTCTTATCAAATCTGTCATTAGTTAGCTGAACACCAAAGTGGACAGAATTTTGTGAAATAAGGAAATGATAGAAGATAAAGGAAGCTTAAGTTCTGGGAGGTTAAAGTCCTATCAGATCAAAGTGACACAATATATTTTTGTTCCAGAGTTTTTTTAAACAATGAGATATAACTCATCAAGCGAAGCTTTTTTTTTAAACGAAAGTACTAGCATGAAACGGAGATATTTGCAAAACGTGATCCCAGACCAGATCGAACCGCGCCTACCACTTTCGGGGGATCACTTGTTACGCACAGCACTACTTAATCATTTGTTTTGCTTTTCTCTCAGCCAATCTTTTTATCCTAACGGTGTCATTAGTTACTTACTGCCTATTACTATTTTTCTTTTTACGGCAGGGTGCGATGTGAAGTGCAAACACTGTGATGCAAGAATGTGCAAGTTTTCTTCCTCATTTTGCTCCGTTTCCTTCACTGCAAATCAGACATTTACGAATTCGAGATGGACGAGTTCTACATGGAGTTTTTGGGATATGTGCTGTCTGAATACCATATTCATGTCGTGAAGTGATTACCAGTACCTCTTCGTTACAGTACCACGATGCAGCTATGTATTCAAAAACTCGTGATGGTTGACAGATTGTGCCGCATGCATTGGTTTCGATGCGTATTCCTTCCTGTTATTCAGCTTGCCACGTTTATTGTTATACTTTCTTACTTAGTCGATTCAACATAGATATCGCACTATACTACTAATATACGTAGTCTGTGAAGGGCTATTTTTTGAGTTATATACTAAGATGACCCGTCTTCACATGTCATGCTTGTAACAAGCCTTCTTCTATTCATCTCGTTTTGTCACATTCGTCACTCGCAGTGATGGACGGGTTAATGTTTGGGATCGATTGCAAGTCGAAGTTCTGTTACCTTCCCGTGTAAACATGTTAAATTCTGGCCAGGCGTGATTTTTCTTAGAAATTCGTGATAGTCGTGCTAAAACATTCCCAAATCATCAACACAGGCAGCTGCTAGCTGTTGTTGCTCAGCGCGAAATTTGAATTCAGCTTTGCGACGCGGATTCCTCCAATACGTCAGTGACCTATGTGATTAGTTAGCTGACACTCGAGGATGGCCCAAAAGTTAAATCTTT
Organism: Angiostrongylus cantonensis; assembly: GCA_009735665.1. Taxonomy (NCBI): domain Eukaryota; kingdom Metazoa; phylum Nematoda; class Chromadorea; order Rhabditida; family Metastrongylidae; genus Angiostrongylus; species Angiostrongylus cantonensis. Next base: position 489,940 of record MQTX01000057.1, read on the forward strand.
TTTTCAAGTGATTTCTTTAATGAACACAGAGCGCCAACGAAAATCTACGCGTATTGCAGGTGGCCGTCACATAAAATTAGGCATAGTCGCGTGTTTGCTGGTGACTGACTCGATTTGGCTTCCGGGTTGCTCTGCAATCTATAATTTCATTCCTTCAAGGCCGATAATAACGACAGTTTTGTATTGCTCACATTCAGGTCATTTCACAATCACGGCTAATTGTCGGTAATTACTCTGCACGCCAGTATGCTCATTTTCATTTTTTCACAAAGGTTTTTTCTTATTTGTACGAATTTTGCTCTTAACTAAGTGTGAGTAAGTACGAGTTTTTTTACGTTTTATTTTCACACTGTCCGACATCACATGTGGTGGAGAATCCAGTGCATCGTTTATTCGATACGTTTCCTCGTCTCTACGAAAGTTCTATCATTTGCACGTGAGTTCTGCTTCTACTTGAGGATTGCGGGCGTCATTATGAACGTCGAAGAATGTCGCTCGAGCAGGTTCTTCCTGGAATCCTAAGAAAGTCGTTCTAGTGCGTTTCCAGGCCTTTACCGCAGAGAGTAAAAAAGTTAAAGCTCTCGGCGTTGATCAATCCCAGAGAGATGCGCCATGCATTCGACTTCATTAAGTATCGTTGGAGGTGATTGAATGCATATCTGGCCTTTACAATGACTCGCGGTGGCCTGCTCGATGTATCGGGCCAGTGGTGCTATCCTCCCAGACAAGTCTGGTACCTATTTGCCGACCCAGGAAGGGTGGAAGGCTTGGTAGCCCGTGGGCGCAAGGATCGACTCCACGTGCGTGTCGCAGTGGCACGCCACGCGCGCCCTTACCGCAGAGGGTAGGCAACCTTTATGGATTAAAGGAACTTTTTGAAGAAATTGGATACCAATTTTACCACTTCGGAGACATATGAACTTCGAGTGCTCCGGACCGAGATCTACCTTATGAACTTTGCTTTGCTTTGCCTTTGCTTATGATAGAAATACGAATAGCTTTGAAAGCAGAGAAACGAATCACTGTCAAAATGCTAGCCGTGTTCCACGATACGTAATAATTTATTAAGGCTTACGAGAATCGAAATTTTGAGCCCACCATAGCGTTGTTTCTCGAAACTTTTTTCTTCTTTTATCTTCTATTTTTTTCTTTTTTTTCTTTTCTTTCTTTTTCTTTCCTTTAGTTTATTTTCGAGCACACGTATTTTTCTTAAAGCAGAAAACATCTAATAACCAGGGGTTCCGTTTTTTTCACTTTAATTTTAACCCTACGGTATTTATTGAATACTATTAAGTATAAATTTATTTAGATTGACATCAGGCGCTCGAGGATAAGCGAAGGAGGATCGCCTACTAACAACAAACCTGAGAAAGGTAACACCGCTATTCGTTGTTGATAGTTACGAAGCAGAAATCATTAAGAAGTTTAACACTAAACGTTAACTATAATCTTTATTTACAAAGAAAGCCTGTTTTATTTTTTTTTCTAGACGGAATGAGAGTTCTGAAATCTAGTATTCCGTCCTATAATCATTAGCTTGTTGCCGGCATTTCCCATCTCTCTGGCTTTGCTTTCCTTTCAATTTCCACTTTCAAGCAGTTTCTTTCTTCTTCAGCTAGGATTCTCATTCATATTTAAGGTGAAAAGAAATTTAGGAAAGATATTTCTGTTGCCAGTATAGTGCTGTGATTTGATGTATCGTACAATACACACATAGTAGTTGGTTCGATCCTACGCTACTCCCAAACAAAGCCCTCCATTTCTCTAGGCTAGACAAATTAGTATCAGACTTGCCTAGAAGAATAAAAACTCTGAATAACTATCGAATGCATGGCATATCACTAAGCTATTGATCAACTCTGAACGCTTTTATCCTTCATTGTTCCGCATCGTAAATGCATAAATATTTCATTAGTTTGCACGTCCGAAATCCAATTAAGTATCACGAAGGCGGGAGGTGGAACTCAAAAAAGAGGACAATGAGGTTTAGCCGTTATTTACAGCTACCGACTCGTGGCTTCCTATAAACACTATTAACGTTGTCTATTCGAGGACACGTACGATAGCCGCTTCTATGGCCTCCAGTTTCGGTCATTCAAATCTTGTTTTTTACGAGATCATTGGTGAATAATGAGAACAACATTGAGTTCAATTAGTTGAAAATGAAAATTTTCCTACCTTTACCAAAACCATTTTGTAGTAACCAGGTGCATGCTTGAAATAATAGGTTTATCATCTGTAATGGTGTTAATCATCGGGTCAAACATGAGCAAATATCTACCCGTTCTATTGCATCCAAAAATTTCAGTGAATAGGCTCAACTTACTCATAGAACACAACGAGCTTAATTTCCGTTTCTTAATGGAAGCGTCTAGTCTTACCGGTTTTGTTGAGAAGGTTCCTACAAATAGTTCTCGGAGCTCTGGTGGAATAAATAATAAGATTTAGTACAATAAAATTACGCAGAAAATAAAAGCTCATAGAAGCTATCGGTCTGGCACTGCAGGAACGGGCGCTCGTACTCATAAATCTAACTGCCTCTCCGGACTACTTCCTATCCACGTTTAATTTCATATTTTCCACGTGGGTGCCATTATATTCACCATCGGTGCTTCATAGTCGTTCATACGCCTGCTAGGATTCTTTAAAATGACGACTTAACAAGTGGTCTTCTGAATACTATGAAACGCGTCTTTAAGTAGTTAAGCAAGTAGATAAAAGTGTTCCTAATTAAAGTGTGAATACAATCAGAAGTATTTCCAATGGTTTTCTTTTGTGGTTTCAGAGGGCGATTTCACTTCTCGCCAAACAATTCACGCACTTAATCGACTTTAAGCGTGAAGTTTTGGTAGATTTCACCTAGTGGAATTCTTGTGAAAGAAGTTTGTTAAGTGTTCAGAAGCGAACTCACAAAGTTACTGTCATAATATTTTCAATTTTTTTCACTGCCTACTAATTTTTAAAGACAAGGTACTATGTGAAATGTAACCATAATCGATAGAACTAGCTGAGAGACGGGCAAAACGAAGGACCCACATGGTGTGGTGGTGAACGTGTTACTCCCCGGAGAGGACAATAGTGCTTTCGTTCCCCATCATAGACACCTGCTGTCCAGAGTTTTACAAATATCTCAGCAACGTTGTGGTTGTATTTCGCTTATAACCTGCCGTGAAAATTGTAGTAGGCAGAAGATAAAAAGCTAAAACATTATAACCATAATGTTGCTGAGCTAAATGCGTCGTTTTCTTTCTCAGCAGCCGCGCGATTGTTAAACAGAATACGTTTACTTCCATACAATAGCTCACCTACAACACAATCGTAGCTGACGTTTCGGCAGAATCGCCTTCTCCAGAACCGTTTTTCTACGTGCCTTCCACTGAGGAAGAGCCGCTGATCAAAGTCGCATATGGTTAACCATCAGCTCTTCCTCACTGGAAAGCACGTAGCGCGGCTCTTAAGCGGCTAATCAGTGTCTGCGGTGAGGACCGAACTCGGGAATATACAGGAAGTATCTGTGCAATTGTTCTCAAGATCGACTTTCTATTAACCTCGCCATTGAATTATGAATGCCTCGCCATTGAAACACCAGCAGTCCAAAGTTTTGCAAATATCTCAGCGACATGGTTATTGTCGTACTTGAATTTTTCAAAATCCTTATATTTCCTGTACTTGTCTAACAAACCATCATGTCGCCTATAGGGACATATTTGCTTTTTTGCTGTATATTTTTTGATAAATCAATCCGATGTAAAGCGCGCAATAGATATACAACCTAGATTGAAAGGTTAAAGTGTTTGACGTTGATGAATCCTTTAGCGATGTGCTATGCATTCGACTCGGAGCAACTCATTCGGAGCACCGTAGAGATAATTGCATCCTGATTTGGCCTATAAATTTACTTTCACGGGCGACCATTGTATCAAATCAATGTTTTCGTTTTATCCTCCCAGACAAGTTTGATACCAATTTGACGTGTTCGACGCACTTCACACGCTCTGAACATGAGTTGCTAGTGTAAGATGTGTAACGTTTCTGGTCGTTATTAGCAATAAAATAAGGATGAAGCTCTCAGCGTTGATCAATCCCTGAGAGATGTGCCATACATTCGACTTCTTTAAGAATCGTTGGAGGTGATTGAATGAATATCTGGCCTTTAAAATGACTCGCGGTGGCCTGCCGGTGTATCAAGCCAGTGCTGCTATCCTTCCAGACAAATCTGGTATCAATTTGCCAACCCCGGAGGGATGGAGGGGTTGGTGGGCCATGGGCGCAGGGTTGGATTCCACGTGTGTGTTACAGGACACCTCTGACCATTGCACCACACACCACCTTATTAGCAATAACTATTCTTAATCATGATCTGGATGGACAATATCACCTTAAATTTGTTTCTTCACAGATTACCTTTTTAAGTTCGAGTGGATGGTTTAACTAGATCATTACTTTATAGTCAATCGAACGCTTTAGTGTCGTTCTTTCAAATCATATATTTTTTACTTAGTTTTCTCTAATCGAACTCTTCCAATAGTTTAGTTCACCGTCTCATCGCGGCTGGGAGGTGTTCCTGGGTGTAGCGCTGCTATTTACAACGGTATTCGTAGTCCAGCGGGGCCTCCCATGCTGAGAAGGAGTCGGACTTTTCCAGTTGGAAGTCCAGTCAGGATTAAACCAATATCAGGAATCTCCGCCGTAGTGGCATCAAACTAGTCGCATGTTTGAAAACCCTCCTCTGATCCACAAAGGCGGCTACTGCCTGGGGGCCGCCGTAGTGGCATCAAACTAGTCGCATGTTTGAAAATCCTCCTCTGATCCACAAAGGCGGCTACTGCCTGGGGTATTGACGACCCGGAGAAGACTTCGGCCAAACTGACCTCGAGACTTCAGGGAATCATGGTGGCCAGACTAGCAAAACTCTGAAAAAGTGGAAGTTATGCTGGGCCCAGATAACCACTGAAGACGGGCCATCCAAGTATCCAAGCAAGTAAGTAAGCAGTAGTCAGTCGAACAGAGTTCTTGCGATACCACTTCGTTCTATACGCTCTTGCTTCGTTCGATCACCGACGAGGAAATTTTTCTTGTTCTCATCAATTTCGCCATCTGATTTAATTTGCCGCGAAATAGAACAATTCAATAATGAACTGTTCTTATCAGGTCTATAATCCCGATCAAGAATCAGTTCATACGGAGCGACAAACGATCGAATTCAGTCGCAGTTCTCGTTGCGTGCTCTCACTGAAAAGTATTTTCCGTTTTTTAACATTAATTCGAGATTCTAGTAAAGCTTTTCAATGAAGAATTCATTAGAACGAATCTTCTCACGATGACCGTAATACTTCCCTGAATATGCTAAGTGCCATTATGTTATGTTATGTTTATGTTCATTCGTGGCTCTTGGACGTTTGCAATAACTCGGTCTTCTGGGCTAAATGTTCACAGTAATGGTCATGGACCTTGTTAAATCTAATTACTAATGGATCTGGTCTGTTTGTCTGACGTTTCAGGACAACTGGCTCTCCTCGTTTGCCCTCATATGATCGAGTATGCTAATATCATCGCATTTCCTGTGATGTGAATTCAACAAGCGAAATACATCCGCATGAAGTTCTTTTTTCCTAAATCTCAATTATTAGCACTATGTGTTGATTAGTAAACCATGAAGAGAGCAGATGACAATCCACTCATTTACTGCACACAACGAGTCTTCGTCGTCATTGTAGTCATCACAGTCGCCGTAGATTCTCATCTTGCATCTTGATTCTCATCTCAACTTGCTCTTTCAGACAGATGAACCCGGGAGAGGGAGTAACCCGGTCGAAAGACAATTGCAAACGTCGTGGCCCACTGAATTGTTTTACATCTTTTTTTCTAAATGGATAAATTAGTGCGAAAATTCGATTCGAAACGATTCATAAGGGCAAAACAAACCACCAAACATTGTTTTAATCTTGATAATTTAACCACCACGAATTTCTTGTTTATCCTTTCAGTCATCATCGGCTGTCATGATAACCACCATTGTGAACATAAGAGGTTGACAAGTTGTTTTATTCTTTGTACAACTTTCTGTATCTATTCGATACCTGTTATTTTTCATTGTTCTTTATTCTTTCATCTCACTCATGTTTCAGTACACGTTTACATTAATTCTCTTTTAAATGTTGACGAACTATTTAGCAATATTTTCCCGAGTTGAATATTGAGAAAAAAAAATCACGTAGTTACGTTTTAAAATAATGTAATCGGAAGGCGCGTATGGCACAGCAGTTATTTTAATGCCTCTGAAGTGCACTTTTGATCGTTGGTTCGATTTCGCATTCGAGCGAATCAAGCCCACCATCCTCTCTAAGATCGGAAAATTGGTACCAGACTTGTATTTAGCGATGAAGATACTGACCAGATAGATCCATTATCCAGCCACTGCTATATGAATAGATATGTATTCGCTTACCTCTACTATGCTCGATAGTGTCGAATGAATGCTTGGTCTTTTATTGAATTGTATTAAACTTGTATGAGAGGATAACAACACCTACGCTGTACATTGGAAGGCATCCCAGTTGTTGTCCATGCTATAGTGTGTGACATCTGCAGGTTTGATTATCCGGGAGAAACAAGTTACTGTCACACTATCACTGGACAATTACAGCTATCCACCATCAGCAACCTGCATAAAAGGGCATCACCGAGTGAGTATACCTCGTTCGAGGAGATGGCCCGCTGAGGAAAGCCTGATTCGACACGAAGGCGAAGTTGCCACATCGAGACGAATAACAAGCGTGCACCATCGACTCGCATCATCGGCTCTGAGGAAGACGAAGGCGTCGAAACATTGGTCGAAAATAAATATTGTTATCAACCTCGTGTAAGCTCATCAAAGAAAGAATACATATTGATTTGGCACACAGAGGTTCAAGGAAAGTCGCTTTCGAAATATGTATAAATATAGTTATTTTCTATTTTATTTTATATTACCCATTGTCATGCTTTCTGTGCGGATCCCAGCACTTCTCACATTCGATTCATTTCCCCCGCATCTATTATGCACGATGGTTTAACTCTAGGTCTAGAGTTCCAACTTTTACGTGCGACTTTGGCTACTGCTTGATTCCCCACTGGAGTCATGGGTTAGACGGACTGGAGCGTTCCCATCTTGACATCAAAGAGCGAATTTTTTTCCAAGAAAGTCCGGTACCAATTCTCCGATCTTGGAGGGAGGATAGGCTTGGTTGGCACGGAGCACAATCGGACTAGCATCAGGCTCGTGATGACTGACATCAGTACCACTGTGCTATCCTCCAATCACAACGGGGTTATATTGCTGAATGGTCTGGACACCTTAACCAATTGCCTTCTAGGTAAGTATTATTTTGGAACAAGTATATATCAATATAATGGAATAAAGTTGCTATTGAGCTATTTGTCTGTACTATTCTCATCCTTTTATTTCGAGTACAAGTTCGATTTTCTCTGCGTTTCAAATGGCGAACGTTATTTCTCTACTCCTAATTCCATTGAACACTTTATTCATATGACTTTTCTTTGCTGTTTCATCTCGTTTTGCTTTCCAGAAACGAAAATTAATTAAGAATGGTGAATTCTTCGTTGAATTCTTCATCAGCATTCCAGTTTTCACAAATTTCCCCAAGTGAAGGAGGTATGGAGGAGGTTGGTTAGTTGCGAGGCTTTGAGGCCTGTCCCCAGATAGTAAATAGGGTATTGAAAACTGAAACAATCCATTTGCCTCATTTCACATTTTCCTCATTTCGTTCTCAAACTTTTTCTACCTTTTGTAGAGCTGGTTACAATGCAGCACTATTGTAATTGTATGAAATATTGACTTTAAACAAAGCATTCAAGCTGAATTCAACGAGTCTCCGAAGATAAACAAAGCATTTAAACAGAATTCATTGATGTTCTTAAGACATAAAACCACTACGCACGATAGTGTTGAGGCCGTAACTACCCTATCGGCTTAATTATAACCTAGGTTATTTGGCAACTGAATAATGAAGAACGTTAGAGAAGAGGAATGAAACGAATGAAAAGAAAATGTCAGCAAGGTCCATTATCCGACTCAGTAACCATTAACATGTCCAGATATTGCTAGATTTTCGGAATAACTTTGTAGTAATCGTCCGTTTTCTGTTTTTGCGGTCATCACACGCTGTACCGTAATTCGTCCATGTTCCATGTTCAAAGTGGATACCTATTATCTTGGAAATGTTAGCTTTCAGATGTGTTTTAACCAACTCTTTTTTTTGCCTTCGAATAGAAGTAGGTCCCACTTCGGCCGATTTTCCGCTATCTGCTTTCTTTTGCTACATTTTCTTGTGGTCCTTATATTTGGTATAAAATCACCCTGTTTATTTAGAGTTATCGTGCTAACTGAGCGTAATAACGCAACTTCGATGACTCCATTCACCATTGATAACCATTTTTACACTGGCTTGACTTCAGATTTGTAGATCATTTCGTGACTTAGGGTTGCTTTCGATACTAAGATCCACTCAATGATAAGTAAAAGGTGAGGATCGATTTAAAAAATCTGCTCTCAATGGAGGTCTTGTTCGATTTTGGAATCAGAATTGTCGAAACATATATGCTTTCTTCTCGATTAAGCTTTGAATTATTTCTTTACAGATTCAAAAAGCTTCGAGTGCAATACGTGTCGATTTCTCTCTTCTCTGATCACAGACACTCCTTTTAGTATGCGTTCCTTCTCTGATAAGCTTACACAATGTTGCTCGTAACGTAAGCAACAACCTTAGAAAGAAATCTCGTGTATGCTTATCAAAGAAAGAATACATATTGATCATACCAAGGTTAAAGGAAAGTCGATCTTGAAATATCGTTGCGCATTTTAGTTTACCAAGAGAAACCTGATGAACTGAGAATTGTGTATGCTTGGATTTCGAATTTGTTATGCAAAGAGCTACCCCGAGCAGAATTATCACATTTCATTGTTGTTTAGCACTATTCTGTTGTCTTAGTGATGATTTGTTCCAGTGCAGGATTGAACCTTAGAAACGGAGTTCAACTCCTAGACTGAAATTTTGCTTTCGAACGTTTCAATGGAAAATTTTGTGAATTTAAAGGCACGTCGTTCACTGAAAGGCGGAAAGACGCATAAAACGTTTCGATTTCGATCAGTACATATTTGCCAACGGAATCCAACGTCAGTTTAAATCAACTGGATAGAGATGGAATTGTTTGCATTCGGAAAAGCAAACCAAATCAGTGAAATTAGTGGGAACCAATAACGAAATCCACACTGTCGACGTTAACGGGCGAATGTCTTGGAAAACAAAGTGAAATTTTCTTGAATTGCAGAAAAATCATTTGTAGAGAAGAATTTTGTCTAGTCAGAACGTCTTAGCAGCGGTGATATCACTTCAAAATGAATAAAAACGGATAACGTTGCTGAAGAAAATATCTAGAGACCATCAATAGTCAGCGTATTTTTCTTTTTCTTTGTATTTTTGACGACCAGATTTCCACAGAGTAGGTGTTCATGCTCTGTTTAGATGTCTTGGATAAGGAAATTTCCAAAGGACTTGAGTTCCTGTGCCTCTTTAAAACTTGGAATATCTTACTGATGAATAGGTTCTGAATAGGTTTTTAGATTCCGAATTCCTTTCTCATCTATGTTGTTTTTGGTAAAGTCTTAGCAGTGCTGCCTTAGGACCGTAAAGGGAAGAAAAACTTGTCTATTTAATAGAATACTAGTCAAGTGGAAATTTTGATTGGGTCAGCACTATTTATGAGAACAAGCCATATTTTTCACTTTAACTTCATTAGTTTCTGGAGTATCTGGAGTTTCCGCCGACAAGAAAAAAGGATGAATGAAAATGATTTCTGTTTACATGACGCAGCATCGCATATTCTCAGGATTAGAGCATTTTTTGGTGCGTGATGTCGTATCCGTCATCCACGAAAATCTTCAGATTTGCGTTTGGGTTCGGCTTTTACCTTAGGTTTTCTTCATCACGAATTTTGTTTAATGTTGGTTTAAAACATTTTACCTGAAATCTTCGCACAAACGTGCTGTTGCGTTGCCAGGCGTCATAGATGCTCGCTAAACTTTGTGGATCGGAGGAATTTTGAACTAGACAAGTTTGGCACCAATTTACCGACTTTAGTGTGATCGTAAGCTTATTTGCTTAGTACCGAATCGAGTCAGGTCCTCGTGGATGTTATTGAACGGCATATCTAGTCACGGCGCTTCCAGCCCTCCCTAATAAATAGAAGTAATTAAAAACAGTGAACCATTAAAATTCACTGCGATCTTCTAATTCATTTTTGTCCTCGGTTCTTTGTTAATTTTGCTACATTAATTCATGACGTTTGTGTGATCAGCAAACGGAATCTATAACGAAGGCGGAATTCTCAGCGGAAGCATAAACATAGTTACCCAATAGTAAACCGAAGTGTGTCAGCTCAGTGTCAATGGCTCAGTGTTCTATAAACATTTCTTATGGATTTCATATGTGCTGGTTCTGTTTTCCAATCTTTTATTCGACTACCACTCCTCCTATAGTGGATTGTGTCCGTGAATTACGAGCGGTAATGTTGACATTTCGACCAACTGTGCTTCCAACTATTCTCTTGAGCGCCTACCCATCCATTCAGATGTTCATACATCAAGTATGTATTCCACAGTATGAAGACATAAATTCCTCTTAGGAAAAAACGTTTTCAAATGTTTTTTCTTCACGTCCACAGACTGGCCACCGTCTCTTGTGTTTGCCCTTGCCAACGGCATTCTATATAGCTTAATAGCGCGTTACTGAAGTGGGACAGAACAAACGGAGCTCTAACATTATGAAGAACTAGGAAGGTGAGTTTGTCCTCATCGAGGTGTTTAAAGTCATAACGCAGTTTGAAAGCTCCTATTCCGGTTTTTCATTTTTTTTCTTTTCGCAGTTTCCTGTAATTTCTGATTGAACCAAAGCTCCGCACCGTTTTTTTTTCTCTCAGCACGTAATTCACATTCCGCAACTCTTTGGACCCTTTTTCGTTTCTTTTTCTCAATTTTCCTGAACATTCTACTAAAGTGGTTCTGGTCTTCACCTCGACATTTTCTAATGCTTAAAATTGGATGCATTTCTTATAGGCTCTTCGTATTCTTCATACCCAGCAGAATTAAACGGAAATTAAGCATTCTTGAGGATAATTGGAATCCGTCATAATTTCCACACTATCAGCTTTCACATTTTTGTTTGTGTTATTGTCTTATAATGTGGTGAAGTCTTTCTATCAATGAACCCAAAATTAGCCCATTTTCATGAGATTTTTTAAAATTCAAAATGGGTTATTGGTGAAGTACAAAGCGAATTTTTCACTGTGAACTTCCTGTAACCAGTACCAATATGACCACAGTACTAACTAATTGAACACATTGCCCACACTGGCATGAATAGAATGTTTCCACACTTGACATCCTCTCTGCCCAAGCCTCACTCCTTCCGACTGTGACCATGTGTTATGACTGTAGGTTAGTCTCAAGCAAAAACATAACCGAGAAACTTCTATCAGGGCATTAGAGTTCTGAACGCTTTTGGCTTGCCATCAAAGTAATTATAGTTTTAGAACGTGAACATACATCACTATAACGTACTCAAGCACTTTTTCAATAAGGACCGCTCGAATCCACATATTTTATTTACTAAAGTACAAGTATTTTTATTTCTGGCAACGTAAAATTTTAAATATCTAGAAGTGTCAATTCTTCGAAAGATTTCTAGGTGTAGGTCATTTGTTGAAGATTTTTTCCTCTAGGTATTTGTCGACCACAGATGTTCTTACATGAGGGATCTCGAGCCGGTTAGTCGCGACGCTACGTGGCGCGTCTCCAGATGGGGGATGGGGCTTAATCGCGGACCAAAAGCGACTTTGCTTTCCTGAGACGCAGGTGGATCCAGGGGATGGTCTCCCTGTTTCTGCTGTGCCGATTTGGCACATATTTTCTGACATGCTAGGCGTATTCATGCATGCGTGTGTGAATGCGTTCTCATAGGATGTTCTTACATGAGGGATCTCGAGCCGGTAAGTCGCGACGCTACGTGGCGCGTCTCCAGATGGGGGATGGGGCTTAATCGCGGACCAAAAGCGACTTTGCTTTCCTGAGACGCAGGTGGATCCAGGGGATGGTCTCCCTGTTTCTGCTGTGCCGATTTGGCACATATTTTCTGACATGCTAGGCGTATTCATGCATGCGTGTGTGAATGCGTTCTCATATGCGGATTGTATTCTACGAGTTGATTCGGCCAAAAGCCTGCAATCAAGTGACAGGGAAGTACATGTGAGGCGGTTAGGAGCCACCTCCAACAAATAAGCTCCACGTCCGCTCTGGGAGAGCCTGGCAGGCTACCCGTGAGTATACCTAGCCTCCACGTTCAGAGCCCAGCAAGCTATACGTGGGTATCAAAATGCTAAACACAGTAAAAAAAAAACGGGCCTCATTCCCTGACCCCGAAAGAGCCCCCGATTTCGCAGCGTTGGGTAGGACGAATACGGAGAGGCTGCTAAAATCTTAGAGCCAATGGAAGCTGCATGGATCACCAAGAACTATGGTGACGATCTGTACTTACAATGCACGTACACTTGCATCCGAGTCCTCGATAGAAGACTTGCTCATGCAAGCAAGAATGATAAGGTACGACGTTATCGGCCTGGTCGAGGCGAGACGACGCTACCCATTCAACGCCGTCTATGAAACTGGAGAAGAACAGTTTCTCTGAACATGCAGTAGTAGAGGAGTAGTCGGTGTCGGCGTTCTCGTCAACACGAGTTTATCCATGAACATCGATTCATTCGAACAGCTTACAACCCGAATCGGACGTTTGCGATTAAAAATATGTGGATCAATACCGGCTTTTACAATCTTCCTCGCTTATGCGCCAACATCAAACTATGACGAAGAAGTAGTCGAAGCGTTCTACATGGACTTGGAGAAGTTCTACGACGAAGAGCATACATTCTTCAAGGTCATCATTGGAGATTTCAATGCCAAGATTGGACCATGAAGAACGTCTGAGGGACGTCACATTGGGACCCACGGATTAGAATAGAACAAACAGGGTGTGCAGCTCTCTGAGTTTATCATGAAGGCTAAGACCATCCATGGTAACTTGCAATTCCAGAAGCCTCACCGTCAACGATGGACGTGAGAATCTCTCAATGGAGAGTACCATAACGAAATAGACCACATCATAGCAAATAGAAGTTTTGCCTAACCGATGTTGCTGTTGTCCCAAAATTCTGTATGGGATCAGACCACCGTCTTCTTCGTGCAAGATTCTATTTCTCGCAGAAAGGAGAAAAAGCCGCTAAATTAAAAGACTGAAGTCTCAGAACCACCGCAAAATCGACGAGGAATACGATCGGCTCACTGAACATCACGTTAGCGCTGTGAATGCTGACAGGTATTTTTCAAAGTGCTTGAAAAGTGCTTATCGCCTAGCAAGGAGGTATGCTAGGTGTAGGTCATTTGTCAAAGATTTCTTTTTCTGGTTGTTTGTCAAGGTACTTGAAAAAGTGCTTATCACCTGGCAAGAAGTCCGACTTGTACGTTGGTTGAAGCGGAATTTCCTAGCTCAGCTCGTCCAACTTTTACAGTGTTGCGAATGAGGCGAAACGTTTTTGTGCAGAAAACTGACTTTTTTGTTGCTCACATATTCACACATACGCTTCACTTTTTGTAGAATCCCATCGATTTTGTGACGTTACTTCTGTGTTTTGATTGTTTCGTCAAAATTACATTTGCGCCATTTTTTCTACCGATAATGGGAAAGTCACTGGAGCTACCTTTTGCGACTTTGCAACAGTGCTTCGTAGTTTTGCACAGGTCCAATCAGTGAGAAGGACGTCGTCGGTTGTCGTATAGAATCTATTCTTTATCGCATATCACAATATTATCGAGAAATGGTTGGTTTTTGTCCCGTAAAAGAAGCGAAGAGCGGACTTTGTGATGTCCATCTCGCTGCCATCCGTGCAATTCATGCGGCACACATTTATCGAGCTTTTTCATCTTTCCAGTTTCTTTTAAATGATGAAGGCCTATTGAGTTGTCAGTGTAGTGCCTTTCTGTAACTCTTCCAAGTACACTTTGAAGTGGAAAGTTCATTTATCGGCCTCAGGTGGTCATCATAAGCTGCTGCCAGGTATCCACTACTTTCTTCGTCACGAAAAGTCCTACCAACGGTGTGATACCTTAAGGGCCATCTATACATCATGTTTTCGAAATCCATTGATTGGTCTATTCTTTGATGATATTTCAAGTTTTTCCTCTTGCCTTGTAGGTTAGAGCCTGTTAAACGATATGATACAATTTTTAATGCTCTCTGAGCATCACTTAATCTATCGATAATCATTGTGAATACTAACTTGATTATGGCAAGTTGTTGAGTAATAAATAAAAACGATATGCAGCAACAATCCAGGCGGGAAATAATCACTGCGAAATATATTTATAAATTTTATGGCGGTGAAGCGTATGAATGACAACCTATGGACAAGAGCCGTTGGTGACTGGATTCTTCGGGATGTCAAATGTACTGCAGGAAGACCACCGACCCGATGGTCAGAGTTTTCTACGAAAAACCTTAAAGAAAGATATGATGTTCGACGAATCCCTAGAGCGAGCAGAACCCACTGGGCTACTCTTGCACGTGATAGGGAAAAATGGAAGATTTACTGTGCTTGCTCGAGTCACTCGACGATCAACGAGACTACAAGTGACTGGTGACGACAGTGAAGTCATTTTTGCATCAAGCTACCATTCAAAACGTCGATTATCGTGATGGATAAGTGTGCTGCCGCCGTAAAAAAGGACAAAACTCCTGGCGTTGATCTATTCTTGCGGGATGCGCCATGCATTTGACTTCATTAAGCAATGTTTGGAGGTGATTGAATGCATATCTGGCTTTTACAGTGACTCGCAGTGGCCTACAGATTTATCGAGCCAGTGCCGCTATCCTCCTGCACAAATACCAATTTGCCGACCCCATAGTGATGGATGGCTTCGTGAGCCAGGGCGCGGGGATCGATCCTGAGTGTTTGTTTCAAGGCGTCTCCGAACACTGCGCCACACGGACGTTTCCCTCATATACTGTATTATTGTGCACATTCAATTGTTAGATGTAAAAATAGTAGATTAAAGTGTAAATCTCTGCCTATTTTTTCATTTTTGATCTTCTCCAGAGCATAACTTTAGTCAGCGATGTATTCGCCATCTTTGTCATTGATTCCACTTTATTTAGATCCTGGATGTTTTCGACTTGAAAGACAGTTAGTGCAACCTAAAGAAGTTGTCTAAGACATTTCGAGGTTTTCATGTTCATCAAAATTCTTGCTAGATGACACATCAGAGTTCGAAGCAAGTGGCGGTCCAGTGGCGCTATAGCCGGGTTTTGCTGTGGAAACAGTTGAGATTGACTCTCCCAGTTACTTACGAAATCTTTCAACATAACATCAACAACTTTCACTGCAAAAGTCGGGCTCTGATTTCAATCGCTTTTTTCACGACAGCTCTGAGCTTAAAGAGCTGCTATGGGTAGAGCCTGGTTCGATACGTATGAATTATGCCTTATAATTCCCATGACACAACCAGCATTACATTGGTACCGATTGGATCCCTGCTGACTGTTGGTAGCCCAAAAATATTATGGCGTATGCTATTTCTGTAACCAATCCAACTCTCTTGCCGAACTGTGGCCTTTCGTCTTCGTGAAATCTTGCCGGTGTTGATATAGCAGGAAACACAGAATGAGAAAAGAATCACAATTTCTAACTTTCACGGGCGGTTTGTAGTCGGTTAGAGTGTGTAACGTTCATTGAGTCCTCAACTGCGGTAACTATCGTGTTATAGTGCTGATGGATAGTGTTATTGAAGGAGTTAGGTGCCTTCTTCATGTAGCATATGCTCAAGCTTAGTGTATAGAGAATTTTGTGTGGTCTAGTTGAGAACGGGGCAGATTTCCGCAGTTCGTGTTGTATTCGTCGAAATGCTTGGATTAGAACACCGTTTGTTCCCAAACCGTGCCTGGATTTGCCTTGATTTCCATCATAGCGTATATGGTTTTCCGAATTTGTAGGTCGTCTATTTGTAATTTATATCTATGGTATGAAATCCGGTATGTATTCCAACATAAAATGTACCAACAGACTAATAGCCGATTCGCATAAACAAAAGCTGGTGTGGAGTTTACATGATATTTCAACCCCAATAAATTGAAGAAAATTAGCCAGTATTGAAAAAATTTTGTTGTTCACATCCTCGTCTTTGTTCAAAAGCAGTACATTAACTTTTAATTTAAGTCGTCCTTGTCTAAGTATCGTTCTTTGATTTTTTTTCAGCACAAACTTATAAATCTTTGCTAATAGTAAACTTTATTGTTGAAATAATGGCCATTAGAATCTAAAGTCTTTTCTCTAATGAAAAGTAAATTTGCCTATTCTTACACGATTTATAGAGGAACGGGTAGTGCAGTGGTAGTGATTCCGCTTATTACGAGGTCTCCCCAACTTGCTCATGCGCTGGTTCGATACCGACCTGTGCTCACCATGTTTCTCTTCGTTCCGGGATCGGAAAACTACTAGCAGGATTTTTTAGAGTAGAGTGGTTATCCATACCACGTCGGAACATTGAAACAGGACTATCTCAGAATTCGAGAGAGAATCGACTCCACTCGCACTCAACGACAGGCCTGGCGAAGACAAAATATCCTCAAATAGCGGCCGATGCGATGGTGGATGCGTGGAGACGAATCGAATGCGAGGAATTTTTGGGTCCGCATAGTGTGCTAAATATGCTGTCGAGCTATGTAACAAATAAAAATATAGCAGTATACGTCTTATAACCTACGAATTTCCTGAATGGATTTCGACATCGTCCTACTTGTTGAAGGTTTTTTTTTCGCGCAATTAATTTCCGACCGCTGTGGTCTTCGACTGGCGAGAAGTTTATTGAGTAAGCTGGGCAGGCATCGTTTTATATCTCAATTATTTCAAGTTAACTAATGTGTGCTCTTTGGAATGTCGTCGTGCAACAAATTAGTTCCCTTTTCGATGGGTCGTCGCCTATAGTGGTCTTTGATGCGTTTTCTCGGCATCTTTGGAATACATTTCTACTGCTACAGTGGTGTTCCCGTAATGGGATTGTGGACCCGTCTAGCGCAGTTATAAGAGATGCCCTGCAATACATACAAAGTTTTCAGTTCGATCGTATACCGTGGACCATCTAAGTTTCCTATTTATATGAGTTTGGCAAATTTGATAAAAAGTTGTCTGAGAGGTTAAAAACATTGGATTGGCACATTGGTAGTCCATCGCAATTTTTGGCAAATATAAATGAGCATGAAACCACCTCTACTAGACAAAGTAGACAAAGTAAGGTGCATGGGGCATCCCTCAGTGGTTGCTCAATACCGAAGACTTTACTCGTTATTTTTGTTGATGAATGATGCTGTCGTCTTACTTTTTAGTACTCATCACACTTTTTCATATTAATTTGGTTTCACGAGGTCTTTCAGTTTTCGTTTTCTATCTAATCGTGCAGAAGGTGGGCGGTTGTACACAACCTATTATACCCAGGATCGACTTTCTATTAACCTCAGTATTGGATTATGAATTCGTCGTTTTCTCCCTCAGCAATCGCGAGGTTGTTAAACACCATACGTTCATTTCCAAACAATAACACACATACAGTACAATCGTGGCTGACGTTTCGGCAGAATCGCCTTCTTCAGAGCCGCTTTTTTCATCTGTCTTCCACCGAGGAAGAACAGCCGCTCAGAGTCGCATATGGCTGACGACTCGACATGCTGAGAGAGAAAACGACGAATTCATAATCTATTATATTTCTGGAAGCACTAATCAAAATGCGGTGATAGTTTTTTCTTTGTCAACTTTTGATTGAAATGGGTTATTCCAGAATGTCAATTTAATTACTCGTAATTCATTCGTATGCTTTCCAGATGTTGTGCATTCATCTACCTTCGTTGACGCTTTCAAATTATTATTCTTAATAGCATCGGGTCACGTGGGAGACATTCTCATTTTCTTCAGTAATGCTTCTTTCCTAGAAAGAAGCTTCCTTTTTAAACGACCCGCCTCTCACATTCACTGTGCGGATCCCAGCTCTTCTCACATTCCATTCATTTTCTCGCATCCATCATTTACCAACGTTTTCCGACTTTTTACATTTGGCTGCGTCTTCTGGTTGAGTATATTCCTTTAATCATTAATGCCGTTGAATGTTGGTCGAGTCGATTCTTTCTGTAGTCCTGAGATAGCCAGGCAAGAGCGTTATCATTTAGACTGCGGAAAGCGAGCTTTTCCCAAATAAGTCTGGTACCAATTTCTCCGGATTAATGGTATGCTTGGTGAGACTGGAGAGGTATCGAACCAGTACCGTGCTTGTAATCATTACCGCTGTGATAACTGCTCCTAGAAAGAAACTTACAGCGCAGAAGTGAAAAAGTCTACACTTTGTTAACTTTTTATTTACTGCCCACTACAATTTTTTACTGCAAGGTATTATGTCGAATACAACAACAGTGATGTTAAGATATTTGCAAAACTCCGGACTGCAGGTGTGTGGTGAACGCGTTAGTCACTGGGTAGAGCAATAGCGTATCCGATTCCCACCGCAGACACATGCGGTCAGGTGTTTTGCAAATATCATCACAATGGTTAACATTATTTGCTTTAACTTTTACTCATTGTCTATTCTTTTTCATGAGTATTATGTGTGATACAACGACAAGGATACTGAGATTTGAGTGAAACTCGAACACCAGACCAGCTTCGAATCCGCGATTATCACTTCTGAGGGCTGCATTAGCATCCTTGTGTCTTGTGTTTCATATTATCAACGTTATTTTCTAGACTATCACATTTTCTTTTCAAATACGTCTATACTTTCGTAAGACTAAGAATGAACTTGACCTCATAGTTGAAATTCTTTCAATTCTATTTGCAAGCATCTTTTAACGTTAAAACAGTCTTCACTGTTGTGGATTATTGGTGCTTAAATTGCCAGAATTACAACGACATGTTGCAGGTTGCCCTCCGGCATTCTCCTCCGCAAAGGTTGGGATGTACGGGGACTCGATGCAGAAGACGTTGCACGAGGCGATGAGACATCGTCGTACCAGTCTTCCAGCAACTAGTTTCGCTTTCAACAAAATGCAGGTAATCACTGATTCTAAGAAATAAGTGAGAAATGAAAAAATGAAAGCAAAACGATAGAATAATGAAGATGGAAAAAACGAAATCTGGCATTTATCTCTACTTCTGTTTAGCAAACACGAGGTGCTATTTTATTTCTTTATTTACGTACAAACTGACGTTTCGGCGGATTTCTCCTTCCTCAGAGCCTTAAAAGGTCAGGTTGGCCGCAATCTACATGACCAAATACCTCCATAACCAAATAGAGAAAATGCTAAACCAAAATTTCAATCACATTGAACACAGAGTCTTTGCACACTCACCGTTTTCTATGAGGCTTCGACTGGGTATGTCGCGTGGAGACCAACCGCAAAGAATCCACATGGAAGTGTGTAGTGCCCATCCCATCAGAATAACAGTCTTAAATAATGCCCAGTATCACGCGTGATAATGAGGCATTCCTCCCTGTGGTTCATTTTCGGATTCTTGGAATTGATCCAGAATGCCTCGAGAGCTTTACGCGCTTGTGTTCTCGATATCTGCGCGAGGATCGTAACCCCTACTTCAAAATCTTCTCTTTTGTGTCTCTGTTCGGTTTACGTTTGCCGACTAGGTGTTCTTTTATACGGATGCAGAGTGGTCTACCCGTTTCGCTAACGTATTCGTCTCTGCACACTTTACAAGAGATCAGATGGACTGTACCCGAACACATGCGGTCACCGTCTCTGCGATTGGGGCAAATTATTTTGCGTTGCACATGGACGGTTGTCTAGGCGGTTACAAACTAGCAGGCGTCTTAGATTACTCGGTGGATTTCAATTACCGTTACCGAATTCTCTAGACCGATCCTTCTCAAACAGCGTTCTATATCTGCACTTACCTCATTTGAAATAAAGTGTAGGATAAATGGAACCTTATTGCCGCTAGAGTTATCGTTGGGGGGCCTGTCGCTTTCTCTACACCTATCCTGAGCTACAGTTTCGTAGCCATTAAAAATGGCTATTTGCCGCGCCAAGTTCCGGGACTCTTCTCACTGCTCCCATCCTGTGCACACGATGGTGGCAATTCGAAACATGTTTCTCACAAGCGCCCTTTTCGTGTGAGAGGGGTGAGAAGAGAGGTAATGAACTAGGATTTTTTTGTTACTTGCCCTTTAATACCATTTCGTAATGTTGCCGTTTTCTGATAAATTAATTTACACGTTCAGAAATGGAAGCCAGTTTTCTTTTGGTTTCTCTCGGGCTAATTTAATATACTCTGCTCGTTCAACAACTCGAAACATTTGTCAATTTTCTCTTGTGTTGAACAAATGACCAAGCAGTCATCTATATATCTACAGTAGAGTAACGGCTCAAGGTTGATTACTGGTGCCTCCACGCTAGACATAAAGGCAATGGCAAGGCTTGGTGCCAGTCGTTGTCTCATTGCCAGCCCTCTCATTTGTGCT
Organism: Angiostrongylus cantonensis; assembly: GCA_009735665.1. Taxonomy (NCBI): domain Eukaryota; kingdom Metazoa; phylum Nematoda; class Chromadorea; order Rhabditida; family Metastrongylidae; genus Angiostrongylus; species Angiostrongylus cantonensis. Next base: position 510,557 of record MQTX01000057.1, read on the forward strand.
TAATACCTCCCGGACCATCTGAAAATATAGTAGTTTAGGCACTCCTTTAGGAGTGTGATCAACTGCTGAATCAAGAAGCTATACATGTTAATTGCTCATTCGTGTTGTATAAGGAGCCCGCGAATGGCTTGCATAGCAGAGTCATTCGACACGTTTGTATAGAAGACGGTGACGTCGATGGACCCCATCACGTGCGCGTTGTTGGTTACGTAGACTATTCAGGAACATTTGGGTATTCGTTAGATGGGCTGGAATTCACTTCAGCAATTTGAGAAGTATTAAGGTTATTAACCACAGAAAAGCACACAATACAATACAACACAACAGCTGACGTTTCGGCAGTATCGCCTTCTTCAGAGCCGCTTTTTTACATGAATTCCAATGAGGAAGGTTAGAACAACTGATTATAGTCGCATATGGTTGATGACTGTATGCTATATATGCTGTATAACAACCTCGCGATTGCTGAACAAGAAAACTGCGCATTGATATTCCAATGCCGAGGTTAATAGAAAGTCGAACCTGGGAACTGTTATTAACCACGTTATTCTATCCGTATGTCCGCCCAGGCAATGGTGGGTCTGACCTTAAGTAACGATGGATCAGTAGACACGAGATCATCGCTGGATACTAACTTATGAGTTTTGATAGGTGCGTATACGGCGGGATATGTTGGTAAGTCAACTTTGAGTTGAGAGATAACTGATGGTTTCAAGCCAGTCGCTCTTGCCATTAACCCATCCGTTGTTTAATTTTCGGTATTGACTTTAAAATTACTTCTCAAACGACGGAGGATAAAGGGAAGCATCTTCAAGGTGATTTTCGTTATCTCAAGATCTAACTCATTGGGAAGTACAACGAACTCTCCACCCTTATCAGTAACCGATAGTCTTATGTTTTTCGATCTTGTTAGCTCTCGTACCTCCCGCATACCACGTTTTTGCATTTCAGTGAAGTTGGAGCAGTATCTTTTGCCACGATAGTGATGAACGACTTTGGAAGTTTCATTAGTAAACGTCAGAAATTTAACGTCAACTTCATTATTGGGCTCTTGTTGTCTAAAGAACGGTTGAGAAATGGTGGTACTGGTATTGCCTCTGCTTGTTGTTGTTCGCGCCTATTTAGCGCTTCATCTGTAGTTCTTTTGCGGAGTCTATCTTGAAATTCATGTAAACTACATGCGACCCTACGCAAGGTAACCTTAGAAATGGGGTCAAATGGTGAGAAACTCGGTCCCAATTCTAATAATGAGCGCGCATCGTCAGGCAGAGTCATGCCTCCTAACACGGTTAGCCTGTTGGCCGTGTTTATGTGTGCTCTAAAAGCCGCGTTATGCGATTTACTCAAAAGGTCTTCGAATTTTCTCTGCAAAGTAACTTTAGCATTAGACCTAATAGAATTGCATATCAACACTGACCCGCCCATTGTTCTCCTCCAGAGGCTGTCCTCCAAATACTGAGCACAATAGTTTTCCTTTTTCTCGCACTTCTTCCACTTTTCGAACACCTGGTTTTGTTCGCTTCGTAGACAGGTGCGTAGTACTTCCAATTCGATGTCGAGTACTCGGTGGCTGTCCTTTGGCAGTCCGCATACTTCGTGTAGTCGTCTTCGTTTGATGAATTTCAGACCAACTTGGTGTTTTAGACAGATACGGAGAAAGTGTATCATCTTTCGAGTTAAGACGATCTTTTGTCTTAATGACAGTGCTTTTGCAAGTCGGAAGTGTCTTGCTGGTACATCTCGCCGTAACTCTAGCATTTATAGTCAAGATTCTGTACAATTAGTGAGATAGAGTGATAGCTGCTCGGAGCTTATGTTATTTGGAAATTCGGAATATGTGAACCTTGAGCGTAATGTCAGCCAAATTAAACTTTGCAGATTTTCCCGAAATCCTTTGGATTCAGCATGGTGTCTTTCTGAAGACTCGAGAATGTTCTAATCCTGCGATTAGTTTATCTGCCAGAATACTGCAATAAGATTTATCCGTATCTCATTACCACTACAAATCGTGATTTTTGGTTTAGGAATGTCGTTCGTTGAAAATGTGACGTGACCTTGTGAAAGAGCTGGTGTTTCTGATAGGTCCATTCACTGATATTTCTTTGCCTAATCAATCATTGCAACTTTCATCGTTGAATGAAAGATGAACATATGAGAACGCCGACAGCCGGTTTTTTCTTCACATAATCGAGAGATTAGAGATTCGATACCAGGAAATGCACTTTAGGATCGCGAACATTAACAACGTAATTTTTTAACGGTCAGAGGCCGCTTTTACTTTGCTGAAGAGACACTCGCTGAAAGGTTACAAACATGCAAACATTTCTCTTAAGTGTTTTTTGTTAAATTGACAGTCATCATCTAGTGCAAATAGAACTTTAACTTTGTTTTTTCACGTAACTGAGGCCTTTACATTTTTCTCTTAGGTAGTCCTGCTTGAATAGAAATCTTTTCGAAGTCCTCGCATAGGATTCTATTATGATCGATTTGTACCATTCTTCCTTAATATTGTCTCAAAAAAGAGCGTTAATAATAGTAGCAGTAACAATAACGATAATATTACGGGGCACGTGTGGCGCAGTGGTCGGAGGTGCCCTGGAACGCACACATGAGATCGATTCTTGCGCGCTGGTTCACCAAGCCTTCCATTCCTCCGGGGTCGGCAAATTGGTACCAGGCTTGTCTGGAATGGTAGCAGCACTGGCTCGATACATCGGTAAGCCACTGCCAGTTATTGTAAAGGCCAGATGCATTTAATCCATCTCCAAATTATGCTTAATGAAGTCGAATGCATGGCGTATCCCTCAGCGAATGACCAACGCCGGGAGCTTTGTCCTTTATTTTCCTTTAATAATATTTCGGACTTAAGCTGTTTCTGTTTCGAATGTTTCTCTAGTCTTATCCATTCGTAGGGCGATTTCTATAATCTTTGAACTCACCGCAAAAATGGAAGAACACGTTCATTTTTCTTGGTGTTTTATTTGTACCAGATTGATATAGATCTCTTGAAATAAACGTATTGTTTTAGAAAGAAAGGAAAGTAAGATAGAATACGAAAGTTGTGTAGTTCTTTGTGTAAATCTTCTGGTTAGGTAGCGACATCGTGTATTCAGAGTCATACAGCGTCGAATATTTCCGAGGCTCGAGGTATTGTGGTGGATATGTTGGCAAATCGTGATCTTCCTCCGAACGTTATCTCTTGTCTGAGAGCTGTCGCCACACTTTTGAATCAACATACAGTGAGTTTAGATGTAATGTTAAGATCAGTGGAAATATGAAACAAAAAATGAAATTTTGCGAAGTGCAATACAATTAGAAATGAGGCAAACAGAACCTATTTTAAATTCTTTCGTAATAGAGTTGTTGTACAATCGTAGATTGCCAAGGTATAAATGTTTAAAATTGTTTTTTGTGCTCTGAAACCTTAAGCTGTTTGTTTATCTGCGTTAATGAAAAGAAGATACTTGTATAAGATTGGCAACAAAGCTCTTTCCATCACCGGGCTCATTTTGTTCGACGGCTCAAAAGCCTAAATCTAGTAAATGTAAGAAGTCTAGGTTTTGTAGGTACTAGCTATCGCATTGCGGTTTCAATTACAATTTTACTGTTGTGTATTATGGGTAGTTAACTAATCCGCATTCATAGGAATGCTGAGACGTGAGCAAAGCTCCGAACCTCAGTTGGGCCTCGAACCTGCAGCAACCTTTACAAGGGTCCCACGTGCTATCCACCTATCACTTGAGCTGGAAAGAAGCTGGAGATTTTCACCATGAAACCTAGCTGGGAGTTAAACAATACCATAAATGACCGTCGCTAAGGAAAGAAAACCATCAAAAAGTGGCAAATCCTATCTCCGCTGTAAAAGGGGCGGAAAATGCCTGCGGCAACAACGTGGAAAATCCGTAGTACGGCTATTTCAAGACTCATTAGGAAAAGAAATCTCCAGTGAATTAGCACCGCGTCAGTTGGGCGGGAAATGTGCTGATGACCGTGTGATTTTTGCTGCAGACAGATCATTAGGACGCTGAGGTTTTTTGGGTTCTGAAAAGTTAAGTGTTTCTTAGCGATAGTTTTTGAGTGAGATCACATTAATTGAAAAATTAACCTTAAAGCTTGCAATGCACATGGAAAACACCGTTCAGAGCTCTAACATTACCTCTATTTATCTTATTCTAACAATGTCAGTATTTGCAAAACGCAAGATTAAAAAGCGAAGGACCCGCATGGTATGGCGATGAATGCGCTTAGTCCCCGGAAAGGGTAATAGCCCGTACGTTCTCCTCCGCAGACACCTGCGATGCGGAGTTTTGAAAGCATCTCATCATCATTGTGGTTGATAATCCGGTGTTTTATTTTAATAAGCAGACACGAGGTTGTTATTGTAGAATTTATTAGGATACAATAACTGATGTTTCGCTGATTTCGCCTTCTTCAGAGCCTGCAAAGTCAAATTGAGATGCGATCTACTCAACCAAACACTTTAATAACCCCAGCAGGTAAAACTCTACCTGTACCACCTGTATCACCTGTAGTCCCGCTGATTGTCGGTGACCTGAGCGGGCGCTAGTAAATCTTTCACTTTTCCCTGTCGCGTGCAAGAGTAGCCCAACGGGTTCTGCTCGCTTCAGGGACTCGTCGAGCATCATATCATTTTTCTAGGCTCACCGTGAAGAACTCTGACCATCGGGTCGGTGGTCTTCCTGTAGTACGTTTGATATTCCGAGTGATCCAGTCACTAACAGACCTTGTCCATCGGTTATCATTCATACGCATTACGTGTCCGGCCCACCCACCTATCTTTGACTGTTTGGCGTATAGAACGGCATCTTTGATTTTTGATCGTTGACGAAAGTCGCAGCTTCAGATCCCATCCCTTACTTGTGTGAAACGGGATACTCCTAGCATCGCTTTTTCGAGTGCGCGTTCGATAACACTGAGTGATCTTTCATCCTGCTTACGCAGCGACTAGGCTTCTGACGCATACGTTAAGGCATGACGAACCGTTGAGTGGAAAGGGGGGCACGGAAACGGGTGTTCTTTGTCCTCTTCACTACATCCTCGATGCTCTTGAAAGCTCCCGAAGCCGCTCATTTCTTTCTGCTCAGCTCTGGAGCTAAGTGGTTAATCGTCTTGATTTCCCGACCTATATAGACATAACTGGGGCATTCGGAGATAATGGTACCGTTGAGCGTAAATGGGGCAAATGAGGCGTGAGATTTAGTCAAAGACCAATCTTTCTACGAGGCTTATCAAAGCCGGCAAGCATACGTTCCGCTTAGCTAATATCTGGTGTTATAAAGACGATTTCGTCAGCAAAGCGAAGATGGTATAACTGCCTACCATCGATTTTCACTCACATGTTATCCCAATCCAATGTTCGCATGACGTTCTGTAGAGTGGCGGTAAATAATTTTGGCGAGATTGTATCGCCTTGCCTAACTCCTCTTTTGACGTCAACGTTAATAATGTTGGAAATCTTGCAAGAAGGAGACGGTGGTCTGATACCGTGTAAAATTTTGTCACAACAGCGACATCGGTTAGGCAAAACTTTCTATTCACTCCGTTGTCTATTTCGTTATGGTACTCTCCATTGGGATATTCCGCGTCCTTCGTTGACGGTGAGGCTTCTGGAATTGCGAGTTACCACGGATGGTTTTGGTCGCCATGATAAACTCAGAGTGCAAATGGGGCAAATGAGGCGTGAGATTTAGTCAAAGACCAATCTTTCTACGAGGCTTATCAAAGCCGGCAAGCATACGTTCCGCTTAGCATAATAAATCCTTTTGGAAGTCCTGCTTGCTCGCATAGCTGTCCGTCGTCCAGTGTTCTGTCAATCCTGTTTAGGATGAATAATGATTTTGAAATTTTCGTGCAGCTCACGAAGAATCTCTATGTATTGAGTAGGGGCCCTTTGACTATCAAGAGCCTCCATGACAGCTTCTATCTCAATTGAGTCGAAGGCCTTCTCTAAGTCGATGAAAGTGATCAGAGTGCCGCTCTCCCTGTTCGTTCCGTTCTAATCTGTGGCTCCCAATGTGGCTTTACTCAGGCGATTTTCTTGGTCCGATCTTTCCATTGAAATCTTCAATGATGATCTTGAAGAATATATGGTCTTCTCTGTGGAACCTCTCCAAGTCCACGTAAAGCGCATCGATTTCTTTTTCGTCATAGTTTGTTGTTGGCGCGTAATCGACGAAGATTGTCAAAGCCGGTGTTTATCCACATCTTTTCAATCGTAAACGTCCGATTCGGGCACGTCGCCCTTCTTGAACAACACACGGTCTTGCTGGTCTTGCACTGAGTAAGGATCTTGCATTCAGAGAGGTAACGTGTGTAGAGCCGAGCCAGTGTGTTTACGAGGACTTGCGGAAGGTTCTTCATAGACGGCGTTGAATGCGTGGCGTCGTCTCGTCTCGGCCAGGCCGATGGTGTCGTACTTTATCATTCTTGCTTGCATGAGCAAGTCTTCTCTCGAGGACTCGGATGCAAGTGTACGTGCATTGTAGGCACAGATCGTCACCTTAGTTCTCTGGGATGCAAACAGCTTCCATTGGCCCTGTGATTTTAGCTTCATCTCCGTACTCGTCCAACTTAACGCTGCGAAATTGGGGGTTCTTTCGGGGTCAGGGGAATGAGGTCCGTTTTTTATACTGTATTTAGCATTTTTGATACCCACGTTTTGCTTGCTGGGCTCTGAACGTAGAGGCTGGTTATACTCACGGGTAGCTTGCCAGGCTCTCCCAGAGTGGACATGGAGCTTATTTGTTGGAGGCGACTCCAAACCGCCTCCTATATACATCTCTGTCACTTGATTGCAGGCTTTTAGCGGAATTGACTTGTAGAATACAATCCGCATAAAGCTAAAACGCGCTCACACATGCATGCATGAACACGTCTGGAAAGTACAGAGAGTATACCCAATATGACCTCTCCAGGCTTTGAAGAAGACGAAACCGCCGAAACGTCAGTTATTGTATCCTAATAAATGCTATAATAACAACCTCGTGTCTGCTTATTGAAATAGAACGTCGAATTATCAATCAATGCCGAGGCTAACAGAAAGCCTGTCTTGGGAATCACTGTTGTTGTTTCACACATAGTACCCTATCGTGAAAAATTGCAATTTATTGCTTGAAAGCTCACATTTATTCAATAATTTTCGATAGTGTGAACTCTGGTTTTGTGGGAGCTTTTTGTTTTGGAATTCATGTCCTTTCCAAAAGTATGCTCTAAGTCTTTCTCATCTGTTTTTAGCCGCTATCGATGAGTTCAATAAACGACTTCGGGCTTCCTAGCGTTGTTGAGGATCCGTACAGCGGAGAACAGCTGATCGTATCCAACGTAAGCGAGAGTTCGGGAATTGATTCGTTTTTTACAGAGATCTTTCAAGGTTTCGGTTTTCAATTTTGGGTATATTTCCCATCGTCACAGGTTCTATTTAGTAAATACACCGTTCAATTGTGTTCGTCTTACTAAGCATCGTCGAAGAGTCCGCGAATTGGACTCTTTCCACTAGGATTTTCGCATATTTTTTGGGGAATTTTTGAAACGTCTTCTGTTTCATAACTTATGAGAATGTGACCCCATGTCACGGTGAACTAGCTCGAGTGTGTTTACGAAAAGACAGTGGTATTACGGTAATCGGAGGCATATCCTTACTGCTGATACTGTTTACTTTGTTTTTTTTGTTTACTTTGCTATTATCTTTTTATATTAGCCGAAAATCATAACAAAGAAGAACATTCGGCAGAATTTCAAGGATATTGCTTTCAAAAATCCAACTCATGAGTTCTGGCCTTCTATGGTATGGTTCCGATAGCGTGTGATGAGTAGTTCCTCGAAGATTATCGGCTCTTCCGGGATTGCTCCAATGTAGCCGTTTTCTGTGAGATGCATAATTGTTCATGGCGGGAATTTTCCAACTGTGTTCTTTAAATTTGCGGTTTGGCTTAATCTTTGTGGGAAGAATTTGTTACCTAGAACCTTATTTTATGAAGCCTGTTGTCATGTGAATACTTTTCTCGATGCTTAGTTCAAAAAACAAGCTCGTAAAAAGTAATAGCGTCACGGTCGGCCAAACATCGATGCTTATGAGCAACATGAGAGGAAATAACAACTTCCTAATATTGTCCCTAGTGATTTGCTTACTACTGAATTTTCCCTCGAAAGCATTTGAGTGAGTAACTGCAGTTTGTCTCTTCCTAAATTGCAGCTCTGTGTATCTATGTGAAATGGTGGAATGAAGTTCTTAGGTGAGCTGAAATCTTGCGGATCTTATATCCTTGTGTGTAAGTAATCGTTTTACGTAGACCCTCGACTAATTTATAACTCATTTGTTTCATTTGTCCGTCCATCATCATCAAGTGACTCAAGCGAGTGCCAGTCAACTTTCCACCTGTTCTTGTCGCGTGCCAATGTATCCCATTGGATTCCGTTCACTTTACGGAATTACTGAGTATCATATTTCCCTTCTAGGATCATCGCAAAGGAACTTTAGTCGTTGGGTGAATGTGTTTCGTGCTATGTGCTTCATATGAATGCTCTCTTGAGTTTTCAAATCTTGATGTAATTGAGATTTTCTTTATGTTTTCCAGATAATCACTGTGGTCTTCATCGACTTCTCTTTTGTTAGCATCACATAAGAATTTCATAAGGGATCTTCGTTTTATATATATATATATATGTTTTTTTATTTATATTGTTTTGTTTTTACATCAGCAATCAAACCTTGTTTTATTAAAAGTACAAAATTTCGATAGCAATCGCATCAACCCCATTCTGATGAGTGAAATCGGTGCATAATAGGCTTTCTGAATGGAGTTATGCTTTCTGAATGCGCAAATTTCGAAAATCTTAGAATCCGCATCTTAGCTAAGCAATCCCATGTTCTTTTTCACTCATAGGCTTCTTCTATACTTCAATAGATCTTCCTGTATTTCTTATGCGAAATGACTTCGACGGAAAAATCTATTGATTTCATCACTCTCACTCCGCCTTTGAAATGGTTCTCACAGCTCCTCTTCGCTTTCCACGAACTTCATTTATAATGTATTTCCTTCGATTATCAAGAGATTTATGGATATTTGGTTCATGATCTCTCTAGTCCTGCTGTAGATAGCTTTTTTCGTCTTTTCAAAAATCTTGTTTATCTGAATGCATCTCGTGGTACTCACTGACAAATTTTATATGGTATGGTTCCGATAGCGTGTGATGAGTAGTTCCTCGAAGATTATCGGCTCTTCCGGGATTGCTCCAATGTAGCCGTTTTCTGTGAGATGCATAATTGTTCATGGCGGGAATTTTCCAACTGTGTTCGGTCTTTTCCACCTTATTGACAGTTGTGGCCCTACGACATAGCGGTTAGCACATTTAAGAAAAATATACTGACAATATGAGAATATAGCTGATAAGAACATTAGCTACTGGTGCATTATTACTTATGCCTGTTGAATAAGCGTCACATTATTATTGTGTGCTTTGTGCATGTAGCGCAGTGGTCGGATGCGCACTGCAACACACATAGGGAATCGATCCGCACAGCTGGCTCACCAAACCTTCCATCTCTCCGAGTCGACAGATTGTTACCAGACTTGTTTAGGATGATAGTAACACGATGGCTCTGTTCGATACATCGGTAGGGCACCACGGGTCCATTTATGGTAAAGGCCATATATGCGTTCATTCACCTGCAACGATAGTTAATGAAGTCGAACGCATGGCGCATCCCTTAGGGATTGATCAGCGCCGAAAGCTTTAACTCTCACTCACTTTAACTTTAACTGTTTTGTCCCTTGTTATTACTATTATTATTAATATCCGAATAATTTGTGGTTAAATAAGAGATTTCGTTTATTCGTGTAATCAACTGGGCACGTGTGGAGCAGTGGCTGGAGGCGCTACTGCGACACACGTGGAATCGATCTTCGCGCCCATGGCCCACCAAACCTTCAATCCCTACGGGGTCGGCAAATCGGTACCTGACTTGTCTGGGAGGATAGCAGCACTGGCTGTATACATCGGCAGGCCACCGCGAGTAATTGTAAAAGCCAAATATGCATTCAATCACCTCCAAGGATAATGAAGTCGGGTACATGGTGCGTCCCTCAGAGATTGATCAACTCCGGGAACTTTATCGTTTTTTATACTATGAACAGCTTAATGGTATAATTATATAATTCTCGGTATTCACATAGTGAGGGTATTATGAATGTAATGCCTCACTTTCCTCTCCAAACACTTCAGATAAAAGTCCATTACGCTCAACCGAAACAGGACTTTTGAGTGTTTTCTTCGTATCTTCGTTACAAATCACAAGTTTCTTAGTACTTTCGAGTAGTGTTTGTGTTCTCATAAAAAAAACTGCTGACATTACGTCGTTTCGCGAAAAGTAGTTCGCATAGTGATGGCACCGAACCGTCGTCTGAAGTCTCCTCAGTATGAACTTGGACAGGTACGCCTTTGCATGAGAAAGCCAGAATTTTTCAAAATAATCAGATTTGTTCAAAATTATGTTATATTCTGAGATTTATTCCATGATCTGAATGTCTTCCACTTATACCAATCATCGATTGATATCGATTTTGTGGTGCGCTTTTTGAGCTCATCACATATTGGTACTTCATTATCGCTCTCCATTTTATGAATTCAGTGCACTCTGCTTTTTAATGGAATTGAATTTATTATATTGCAACGCTTTAATCGGGAAGGATACCGTATAACCATGGGTAGGAAAAAGAAATTCAATATATAAATGCTTTTTTTAAGCATTTTTCGGAAATCTCGTGCTGGAAGTCGATGTTACCTTTAATATTTCTCATAGTTCTTCCTTAAAAGTTGTACAAAAAGGTGAAGGATAAGGCTGTCGGCGCTGACCGATCCCTAAGAGATGCGTCATACATTCGAATCTATTAAGCATCGTCTGGAGGTGATTGAATGCATATCTGGCCTTTACAATGACTCGCGGTGGCCTACCGATGTATCGTGCCAGTTCTGCTATCATCCTATGCAATTCCCGCACCAATTTGCCGACCCCAGAAGGATGAAAAGCTTGGTGGGCCATGGACGCGGAGTTCGATTCCACATTTGTGCTGCACTGCACCTCCGACCTCTGCGCCACATGCGTTCTTTATATATATATATAATATTTGGTTCATGATCTCTCTAGTCCTGCTGTAGATAGCTTTTTTCGTCTTTTCAAAAATCTTGTTTATCTGAATGCATCTCGTGGTACTCACTGACAAATTTTATTCTATTTGCATATAAGGATGTGACAAATAGCATTTTTTCACATCAGGCTTAAGTGGGTATAAATAACAGCTCACATTATCGGTAACTCTTTCTCAAATAGATACATATTTTGATAATAATTAATGGCAACTAAAGGAATTCTGTATACTTTATGGTTTTGCCTCAATGAGACTGCCAAGAGTAGTTCATGGCACGAAATAGCTCCGGTTGAAATTCAACACAAATCATTACGCCTCTGAACGCAAAACCGCTGTGACGTCATCCGTATTAAAAACTTGCGCAACTACCTCTTATAATCCAATTAGTAAACCGAGATATTGACTATCCATATCGAAGTCAGATGAAAGTGGGTATTAGTAATATTGCTTTGATATAAAAAGATGAAGGGTTAAAGAGTTGGCGTTAATCAATCCATAAGGGTGCTTCATAAAGCATCGTAAAGCTGACTGAATGTATACTTTGCCTATCTATCGACGTCTGTAACACTACCGACATATTAAGTAATTGTCTTTATCTTCCTAGGCAAGACTGGTGCCGATTTACCGATCCGAATGGAAGGCATGGTGATCTCTCGGTGCAGGAGCGAACCAGTGACTGATCTTGCGTATATCGCAGTACCTTTGACCACTTTTGTTTTGATATACCAAAGCTAATATTATTCCGACTGCCATAGGATCAATTGTTTCCACAAAAGTGAAATATTTTTGGTGTGATTCGAACAAAAACCATTAAGTACTTTAGAGAGCATTCAGATGAAGTCACGTCATTCTAATACCGAGAACCATCCTGTGCAAAAGGGTGAGATCACCATGTTTGTCCATATTAAAAGGATTGTTTACAAAGCCTAAAGTGGAAAATAAACTGGGGTTTCTAAAATTTGGCATTATTACATTGTATTACACTTTGTCAGGAAGTAAGGTCCTGGTTCGGTTCCACACCCTCCCTAACGGTGTCCTCCTTTCCACGTGTGAACGCCTTAGCACTGATGTCTCAAAGACTGAAATAAGAATCGACTCGATCGGTATTGCACAAAAGTCGCAAAGAACACAATTTCTTAAGAACTGGCTGAAACAATACGCGAAATGTTTGAAGAACTTTTGTGGACGATGAGTGCGAGGCACACGAATCGAATGTAGGAAGTGCTGAGATCAGCTCAGTACATGTGATGACGGGTCATGTAAGAAAAACATAGAGAAGCGGTGGTATTATTGGTAAAAACATTTTAATTGATGGGTTGTTGTTTTAGGTACCTTAGCTACTTCTTAGATTTTACACTTGTTAATTAAATAAGCAGAGAGTTCATGCTCCAGGGATTAACTATTCGTTTTTCTTGAAAGAAAAGTTTTAAATAATTAATCGTTGAAAAGATGAATTCACAGTCCCTAACAAGTTCTTGTAGAACGGAAAGCGTTTCGTTTTCAAGTTTAAGTATAAGCTCCAGGGATCATAGAAACTATTCTAACATTATAGTACTGTCAGTGCGTTGAATCCGATGAATCCGAAAATTGCTAGTGCGGAAGAAACAGCTCAAGGATTTGTTTCTAGAATGCGTCGTTTTTTTGTTTAGCAATCGTGAGGTTGTTATACAGCATTCATTCACTTCCATACAAAAACACACAAAACAATACAACAGTAACTGACGTCTCGGCAGTATCCCCTTCTTCAGAGCCGCTTTTTACGTGGCTTCCAATGAGGAAGTCTAGAACAGCTGATTATAGTCGCATATGGTTGATGACTCGCGATTGCTGAACAAGAAAAGGAAGCATTTATATTCCGATGCCGTGGTTAATAGAAAGTCGATCCTGGGAACTGTTTGTTTCTAGAATTCAATAAATTTTCCTCAGATGTGACGTCTTAATGTTGAACTTTACTTACTTTGATACTTTGATGGCTCGTCCTCACTGGTTGTGCGGGCCTCAACATAATCTCCATTTTTCCGGAGTTTTACTGGTTTAGCCCCAGGAGCATTAACCTCCAACCTGTACATCGCAACTCGGCAACCAGGAACACATCCCAGCCACGACGAGGCAGTAAACCGTTGGGGGGTTTAAGCCTTAATGTTGAAACATAAAGGAAGACAAAATGGAATACTAAATGTCACTGTTTTTGCGTACTTTGTTTTGTTTACTCTGATGTTCTTTTTAAGGCGACAAACATGAATTTAAACAAGAAAAACTGTCCGTGATTAAGAACACTAACCATTCTTCTTGGTCGTATGTATTTCTGAAGTGTGCATATAGCGCAGTGATTGGGGATAACTTGCAATACACACTTCAAATTTGGTTCGAGCACTTGTCCTCAAGTAACCAAGATTTTCATCACTCTGGCGTTAGTAATTGGTGTCAGGCCTGTTTCGCGGCGTAAAGAACCTGATTTTCCACTTCGGCAGAGCATTGCATATCATTTCATAGGCCAAATGTACATAATCATCTCTAAGATGTTATGAATGCAATCGAATGCATGGCGCGTCCATAGCGGACTGATCACTACCGCTTACTTTATTCCTAATGCTTCACATATTTCTAAAGCACTGAAATTCTATCACTTACAGAAAATCATCGAATAAGCGAAAATCATGGAAGTAAAGAGCAGACTGATAAATGTTTTCGACCAATCGAGTGGATGCTTTAGAACACTGCGTTCATAATCCGCCTGTTCCTACTGTAGTCATTCAATCTCGTCAGAAGAAACTTTTTTATCGCGTGTTCATTATTTGGTTTTCTAAACTCTCAGTATGACGTAGATTTATCCATCATTCTCCATAGTAACTCAAATGGCTGTCCATATTTGATTTATTTTCGATTTTCCCTTCCATCTATCCTGGGTCTTTAATGTCAAACTTTACTGAATCCTTAGATATTTTGACCATCTTACCAAAATTTGAACAAACCCTCTTGGGACGTAAAAAACCAATTTGGAAGTCTAGTGTGCGTGATTTACATGCGACGACGATTACGCAAAATTTAATGTTGCATGTGCAGTCATGGTTTTGCCTAACCGATGTCGCTGTTGTCCCAAAATTCTACACGGGATCTGACCACCGTCTTCTTCGTGCAAGATTCTATTTGTCGCGGAAAGGAGAAAAAGCCGCTAAACTCAAAAACCGAAGTCCCAGAACCACCACAAACTGGTAACATATTCAATTCATTAGCCGGCTGTTGGGAAAATGCCGTTCCCGATGACATCGACGAAGACTACGATTGGCACATTCAACATCTTCACGTTAGGGCTATGAAAGCTGAGAGCCCGAAAGTCACCAAAACACGTTTATCTCCAGAAGCTCTCGTGTTGATAGGACAGCGGAATCGCACGAGCTACAGGCAACAGCTAAGGTCCGAACTTGCAAAACAATGCAGACAGGCGACAAAAGAAGATCTTAAAGAAAGCAGAGCAGCAGCAATAGTCGAAGCTGGAGAAGCTGGGGAAAGTATTTGCGAAGCCCAACGAAGCTTCGCCAATTACAAGACCAAGATGATTGTACTCCAGCGCTCAGAAGGAGCAGTTACAGAGACCAGAAAGCAATGGAGAAAGTTATTCACGAATACTACCCAGATGTCTTCGATTGCCACGTCCACCTCCTGTCTTATGAAATAAAAAAGGATGGATATGTTGTAACACCGGTTCTTCCTTCCGAAATCCGATGTGTCATTTCGTTGGTGAAAAATCGAACAGCATCAGGTCCAGACAGGATAAGATCAGAACATCTGAAGAACTTTCCGCCAGTTCTCGTACACACACTGGCTCGGCTCTTCACACGTTATCTGTCTGAATGCAAGGTCCTTACTCAGTGGAAGACCAGCAAGACCGTGTTGCTGTTCAAGAAGGGCGACCTGCACGTTATAGGCAACTATCGCCCAATCTGCTTGTTGTCTGTCGTCTACAAACTTTTCACTCGAGTCATCCTAAACAGGGTTGACAGAACACTGGACGACGGACAGCTATGCGAGCAAGCAGGGTTTCGAAAAGGATTTAGTACGATGGACCACATTCACACAATAGCGAGGCTCATTGAAGTATCGCGAGAGTACAAAAGACCGCTCTGTCCCACTTTCATCGACTTACAGAAGGCCTTTGATTCAATTGATGTAAAAACAGTCATGGAGGCTCTTGATAGTCAAAGGGTCCCCACTCAGTACATAGAGATTATTCGGTGCAACTGCCACATACACGTGGAATCGATCCCCGCGCACATGGCCCACCAAGCCTTTCATCCCTTCGAGGTTGGCGAATTGGTCCGCTCGAGTCACTCGACGATCAGTGCGGCTACAGGTGATACAGGTGATGTGCAGTGTCACGAATCACTAATGACAGTAATCTTATCTCAAACCTATTACCTAACTCTAACAAGCTTTCAACTTCAGTATAGTTTTTCTTATCTTATCAAATTCGTATTAAGTTATCAGTGAAGGAATGCAGTAATATTATAGCATTCTCCAGGACCGACTTTCTATTAACCTTGGCATTGATTGAGAATTCACTATTTTTCTTGAATAAGCATCTCGTGTTTCCTTACTGAAGAAAAGCAGTGAGAGTGATCCTAGTAGTAGTTATCGAGTCACAGGCAAAAGCCAACGTTACAGATAATAATTATAAACGACGAATCTCTTCTGGTGAGCTAAGTATTAGAGTATTCAAAAGGCTTGCCTGATAAATGTTTTCATCTCCACCTCGTCTCTGCTTAACAATCCAAGAAACTATTGATTATCTATGCAAATCTTAAAGTTGGTCTTTAGGGATGCATTACAAGTTTATTGCTACCAAATCAAATATTGTTTTTAATTAATGTTATTTATTTGGTTACTGAAGCACAACAATGTTCACTCTGCTCGATTCCATAGAAAATGTCAAACGTGGTGTGTGTGGTCCTGTGTTCGCCGTTTGATGGTCTCGTCGAATGAGGCCACTCCGGTCCATCGCATTCCTCGATCAGGTTCTCATGTTAGAGCTAGCAAGAGACCTGGATAGCTGTTCGCTTCCGCAGTCTCACTGATCCTCTGTCTAGTGGCGCGTCGATTTTGTTGAGTGTGTTCGCTCATTGAATATTGTCACATGTAAAAGTGCGTTGACGTATGTCTGGTGGCAAGCAGGGGTATTTAAGAACGAAAATCGTATTGTCGTTAGACACAGGAACGTCAGCGCTTTGGAGATGATTGTTGAGTGGTTATCGTTTCGTTACGATACACCTCGCGGCGTATGTGAGCTGCATTCAATTGGCAGTTGGTGTCCGATCGACGACAGTACTTGCTCAGCTGCCACTTTTAAAACGTATAAAGAGCTTTCCATATTCCTGTTGAACAAACATAAGGCGTTACTTTATTCTTTATAACGGCTAAGCTGGCAGTTCGGTAGATTTCGCTTTCTAATCATAGCCCGGAAAAACCAACTTGGCTGCAATCTGTCCAGCCAAACACTTCCATAGTCTAACAGAGGAAATTCCAAGCCAAGATTTTAGTCGTATTGAAAACAAATTTCCTTTTTCTCACTCTCGCAAGCCTTTTGTGTTTATGAGTTTTCTGTTGAGAATTTCATGTGGAAAAGAACCGTACAGAATTCGCATGGAATCGTACTGTGGCTGTCACATTGAAATATCATTCTTGAATACTGTGTGAGATTACGTGGGATTACAAGGCATTCCTCACTGCGGTTTATTTTCGCATTCTTAGAAGTCATCCAGAATGCCTCCAAAGATTGGTTAAGATACATTACTTTTGCATGCGAACCCTGTTCGGTTGGCTTTTTTTTTGGTTTTTTTTTTCGCCTGAAGTACTCATTGTGAAGCTCGTAGAAAGCCGCGCGTGTGAGAAGAAAGTATTTGGGACCGAGCTTTCTTTCTCACCATCTGAACCCATTTCTAAGGTAACTATGCGTAGGGTCGCATGTGATTTACATGAACTTCAAGATAGACTCCGCAAAAAAGCTAGGGATGAGGCGCTAAACAGGCGCGAACAAAAACAAGTAGGAGCAATACCAGTGCTACCATTTCCTCAACCGTTGTTTAGACAAAAAGAGCCCAATAATGGAGTTGATGTTAAATTTCGGACATTCATTAATGAAACTTTCAAAGTCCTTAATCACTGTCGCGCCAAGAGATACTACTCCAACCTTACTGAAATGCAAAAAAAGAGTGAAAATCGATGGTAGGCAGTTATACCATCTTCACTTTGATGACGAAATCGTCCTTATAACACCAGATATTAGCCAAGCGGAACGTATGCTTGCCGGCTTTGATAAATCTTGTAGAAAGATTGGTCTTTGACTAAATCTCGCGAAAACGATGTTGATGAGAAACGGATTGGTTTCATTTGCCCCATTCACGCTCAACGGTACCATTATCTCCGAATGCCCCAGTTATGTCTATATAGGTCGGGAAATCAAGATGATGAACCACTTAGCTCCAGAGTTGAGCAGAAGAAAACAAGCGGCTTGGGGAGCTCTCAAGAGCATCGAGGATGTACTGAAGAGAACAAAGAACACCCGTTTCCGTGCCCACCTTTCCACTCAACGGTTCGTCATTTCTTAACGTATGCGTCAGAAACCTAGTCGGTGCGTAAGCAGGATGAAAGATCACCCTTTTTTTTGGTTTTTTTTTTCGCCTGAAGTACTCATTGTGAAGCTCGTAGAAAGCCGCGCGTGTGAGAAGAAAGTATTTGGGACCGAGCTTTCTTTCTCACCATCTGAACCCATTTCTAAGGTAACTATGCGTAGGGTCGCATGTGATTTACATGAACTTCAAGATAGACTCCGCAAAAAAGCTAGGGATGAGGATCTTGTAGAAAGATTGGTCTTTGACTAAATCTCGCGAAAACGATGTTGATGAGAAACGGATTGGTTTCATTTGCCCCATTCACGCTCAACGGTACCATTATCTCCGAATGCCCCAGTTATGTCTATATAGGTCGGGAAATCAAGATGATGAACCACTTAGCTCCAGAGTTGAGCAGAAGAAAACAAGCGGCTTGGGGAGCTCTCAAGAGCATCGAGGATGTACTGAAGAGAACAAAGAACACCCGTTTCCGTGCCCACCTTTCCACTCAACGGTTCGTAGGCGCGAACAAAAACAAGTAGGAGCAATACCAGTGCTACCATTTCCTCAACCGTTGTTTAGACAAAAAGAGCCCAATAATGGAGTTGATGTTAAATTTCGGACATTCATTAATGAAACTTTCAAAGTCCTTAATCACTGTCGCGCCAAGAGATACTACTCCAACCTTACTGAAATGCAAAAAACGTGGTATGCGGGAGGTACGAGAGCTGATAAGATCGGAAAACATAAGGCTGTCCGTTAGTGATAAGGGTGGAAAGTTCGTTGTACTTCCAAATCAGTTAAATGTCGAGATAACGAAAAAGCACATTGAAGACGCTTCCCTTTACGAGGATGTACTGAAGAGAACAAAGAACACCCGTTTCCGTGCCCACCTTTCCACTCAACGGTTCGTCATTTCTTAACGTATGCGTCAGAAGCCTAGTCGGTGCGTAAGCAGGATGAAAGATCACCCAGCGTTATCTAACGCGCACTCGAAAAGGCGATGCTAGGAGTATCCCGTTTCACACAAGTAAGGGATGGGTGGTATGCGGGAGGTACGAGAGCTGATAAGATCGGAAAACATAAGGCTGTCCGTTAGTGATAAGGGTGGAAAGTTCGTTGTACTTCCAAATCAGTTAAATGTCGAGATAACGAAAAAGCACATTGAAGACGCTTCCCTTTATCGTCCGTCGTTTGAGAAGGAATTTAAAAGTCAATACCGAAAGTTAAACAACGAATGGGTTAAATGGCAAGAGCGACTGGCTTGAAACCATCAGTTATCTCTCAACTCAAAGTTGACTCTCCATGGTGGGCCGGACACGTAATGCGTATAAAGGACAACGGATGGACAAGAGCCGTTAGTGACTGGATTCCTCGGTCAAACGGTCGATGTCAAACGTACTGCAGGAAGGCTACTGACCCGATGATCAGAGTTCTTTACGAATAGCCTAAAAGATAGGTATGATGCTCGACGAGTCTCTAGAGCGAGCAGAATCCACTGGGCTACTAAACCATCAGTTATCTCTCAACTCAAAGTTGACTCTCCAACATATCCTGCCCTGTAAGTTAGTATCCAGCGATGATTTCATGTTTACCAATCCACCGTTATTTAAGGTCAGACCTATCATTAGCTGCGTGGACGGGCCAACGGATAGAATAACGTGGTTGACGACAAAGAAAAATAGAGCATTTACTGTCGCCTGCCCGAGTCACTCGACGATCAACGGGACTATAGGTGATACAGGTGATGGTCTTGCAAACTGATCCTTTTGAGCTTATGGGGTGTTTGTGCATGTTTCCGTTGTCGTTGCTGTTGTTGTTTTTGCTTTTGTTGTTGATATTGTTGGTCGTTGGCTGACGTTTCGACGATTTCGGCTTCTTCAGAGCCGCGCTGTTACAAGTGGAACACCAACAACAGCGACAACAACAACGAGAACTTATACCAACCTCATATCATCTCAACAAGATCAGTTTATAAGTTGCAAGTTTATATATATATATATCAAATGTTCCTGGATCGTCTACGTAACGCGCAACCCAACAACGCGTACGTGATGGAGTCCTTCGACGTCACCGCCCTTTTTACAAACGTGTGGAATGACTCCGCTATGCAAGCCATTCGCGAGCTCCTTATACAACATGAAGAAGAAATAAACATGTGTGGCTTCTCGATTCAGCAGCTGATGGCAGTCTTAAAGGAGTGCCTGAGCTTCTCAATCTTCAGATGGTCCGGGAGGTATTGCGCACAAATGAGAGGGAGGAGTGCCTAATCTGCTCAATTTTCAGATGGTCCGGGAAACATTACGCGCAAATGAAAGGGCTGGCAATGGGACGGCGACTGGCACCAACTCTTGCCGTTGCCTTTATGTCTAAAGTGAAAGCACCAGTAATCGATCTCGGGCCGTTACTCTACTGTACATATATAGATGACTGCTTGATCATTTGTTCAGCACAAGAAGAAATAGGCAAATGTTTTGAGTTGTTGAGCGAACAATTAGAGTATATTAAATTCACTCGAGAGCAACCACGAGAAAACTGGCTTCCATTTCTGAACGTGTAAATTAATCTATCAGAAAACGGCTACGCTACGAAATGGTATCGAAAGCCAAGTAGTAAAACATGGTTCATTTCCTCTCCTCTCACCCCTCTCACACAAAAAGGGCGCTTGTGAGAAAAATATTTCGAACAGCTACCATTGTGTGCACAAGAATGGAGCAGAGAGAGAGGAGTCGCGGAACTTGGCGCTGCAAATAGGCATTTTCAATGGCTACGAAACTGTAGCTCGAGATAGGTGTAGAGAAAACGACAGGCCCCCCAACGATAACTCTAGCGGCAATAAGGTCCTATTTATTCCACACTTTATTTCAAATGAAGTAAGTACAGATATAGAGCGCTGTTTAAGAAGGGTGGGTCTAGAGATTTCGGTAATGGTAATTGAAATGCCACCGAGTAATGGTTGATTGACGCACATGGTTGACGAATGCACCTGTTTGGCTTTTCGTTTGCCATCTAGGTGTTCTTTTATGCGGATACATAAAGGTCTGCCCGTTTCGCCAATGTATTCGTCTCCGCAAGTACCACAAGAGATCAGGTATATCGTGCCTGAACTCATGTAGTCACCGTCCCTGCCACAAGAACAGTTTACGCAATTTTTTGTTTCACATAGACGGTCATGTAGCCGGTTACGAACTTGGCGACGAAGAATATTCGATAGTATTTCACTTATCTCTACCGATTCCTCTAGATCTGCCCTTCTTAAGCATCGCTTTCATCACTACACTTATTTTATCGCTAAAGGGCAAGCTAGGCGGGACTTTGCTTCTTCAAACCGTTTCTTTTGGAGCGTCGCTCCGTTCAGAACGATTAATCCCGATTGCAACTGTTGAAGTTGTTGCTGGGTATTTCGACTTCCAAGCAATACATCTGTGTTGTGTTGATTTCACTGCATACAGTGGTTTTACCCTCATTATATCCTGCATTATAGCACTCAAGAAACTATAATGCAGACCATAGTGAGACTAAAATCACTGTATGCAAATTTAGCGCGTTAAAGTGTTTCGATGCTCAATTATTGAACCTCCTGGTGTAGAATGCCATCAGTTGCCGTGCCAGAGCCAGTTTTATGCATATTTTATATTATGTGCTCTATGAATGCACGTTAACGCGGTAAAAGGGAAATAAATCGTGGGAATAAGAAGAACGGATTCTTTTTCTTTGCGTATGACCTCTGGGTATTCATCCCAGCTATTCATTGTATGGTTTTTGGCGCTTATCCAAAAAGCCTTCGCGAAGTTTTCGCGCTGGTATTTTAGTCTCCTGTGCAAGGATATTGACTTTTACTTCAAAATCGTCTCCACTATGCTTTTGTGGAAGTTCCTTATGTTCCTTGTTTTCATGTTGATCTCGAAACTTTTGGAATGATCGAACACCATGGTAACATTGATGCTCTGGCCAAGTGTAATTATGATAAGGCGATTTCTGCGGCATCGTCGCAAAATTTTAATCCGTAAAAGAAAAAATTGCTTAGATATCTGTTTTCCATCTTAACGCGGGGGTTTTGAAAATAGATTGTACTATTCATACAAAGATATCACATGCGGGGTGGCTGTCTGCGTATAATGCAGTGGTTAGTAGTGCTCTGCAATGGACGTAGGGTCATTGGTTCGGTACTACATTCCAGGCTAACCAAGTGTCCCGTCCAGATATATCTGTCAGCGTAGAAATCACGGACTTAACACTCTGGTGGGTCATCGCATGTCATTTTAAGGATCGAATATGCAGTCGGTCACCTCTGTGACGCTAATGGAATCGGGTGCTTGATGGACTCCTAAGGATTGGCCATTGATCGTCTTATCATTGACCTAATTTATACAGACTGACAGAAAAGAGTGGGTGTAGCATATGCGAGCACCTTAATCGGATTACATTGTAGGACATCCCACTCCATTCTTAGTGCTTACAACATTCAACGTTTTATTTAAACATACGGTAGCAGAAGAAGCGTATCAGTTAGGGATGTCGTGCATTGCACGTACAGCGGTGTTAATTCCTCCGCAATCCTGAGTAGGGGTAGCATCGTCCAATCGGAAAGGCCGACCACTGCTAGTGGTAAAAGCCTAGAAACCCTCACCTAGTGGTGGAGAATCAACCTGACCAGCATTCAACGAGCTTTATAAAGGAGACCTCTAGTGGCAGGCTAATCTACACCGAATTTTGAAAACATTCGTAGATCACGGATGTGTAGTGGGTTAGCACATTGAATTTAAAAAAGAATTCTGGAAACTGCGAGAAAGGTGGGTTTTTTTAGCAGTTTATTGGTTTTTTTAGGAGATGAGACAATGTCAAATAATCGAGTTATCACGCTTGTTATAGAGAAAGAAGAGTCTGTGGCCATTTCATAAAAAAAAATACTTGAAGTTTCTTAGAGAATTGTTTTAAAGTTTGCCAAGTTGCGGACGGAAATAGTGGTGTAAAGCGAAAAAGCGGTTTTCCTCATATGCCGAAGATTAGACTGATTTGACGAGTTATTAAGAAACAGAGGTCGGGTCACTAACCTTAGAGTCGCTGCTAAAAGATGTACAGTAGTTTTGCCATTTGTCTAACCTATCGCCGAGTAAGGGCACGTGTGGCGCAGCGCTTGGAGGTGCCCTGCAACACCAAGTGGAATCGACCCCAACGGCTATGACTCACCAAGCCATCCATCTTTCCGGGGTTTGGAAATTGGTACCAGACTTGTCATGGAGGATAGCAGCACTGGCTCGATGCATCGGTAGGCCACTGCGAGTCATTGTAAAGGCCAGATATGCATTCAATCACCTCCATACTTGAAGTTTCTTAGAGAATTATTTTAAAGTTTGCCAAGTTGCGGACGGAAATAGTGGTATAAAGCGAAAAAGCGGTTTTCCTCATATGCCGAAGATTAGACTGATTTGACGAGTTATTAAGAAACAGAGGTCGGGTCACTAACCTTAGAGTCGCTGCTAAAAGATGTACAGTAGTTTTGCCATTTGTCTAACCTATCGCCGAGTAAGGGCACGTGTGGCGCAGCGCTTGGAGGTGCCCTGCAACACCAAGTGGAATCGACCCCAACGGCTATGACTCACCAAGCCATCCATCTTTCCGGGGTTTGGAAATTGGTACCAGACTTGTCATGGAGGATAGCAGCACTGGCTCGATGCATCGGTAGGCCACTGCGAGTCATTGTAAAGGCCAGATATGCATTCAATCACCTCCAACGATACGCCAATGAAGTCGAATGCATGGCGCATCCCTCAGGTATTACTCAACGCTGAAAGATTTACCCTTTATCCTTTATCACCAAATAGGAGGTAGAACTCAAGGTCTGTCGTTTTGCTGAACGGACAACGGTTATTTAATGCGCCTAAGGGAAATCTGCTGTAGAACGCTACCTTCTGCGCACCGCGGAATCCGCAGCGGTCCAGTCTGCAAGCCTCTGTTAAATCTAAGCGTCATTTCAATCAATGCATGTAAATCTCATAATTGAGACTGTTGTTAAATTGGTACTGGATATCGTTAAGTTGTAAAATACGAAAGTAGTCGCAGCGGACATGTGAAAACAACGAAATAGGGTCTCTCGTAAAGCCCATGCTTTCTAGCCATCTTGCACATGTACGACGGAAGTTGTGCTCTGTTATAATCCTTAATATGGTCCTAAAAGTCTTTGATAACAGCCTTGTGTTATCTTATCAATGAAATACGGTACAAAAGTCTTCATTTAGAAACAGAGCATCGAAACTTGCGAAATCAATGTTAATCAGTTTGAGGAATTCTTTACTAAACGCTTTACGCCCCGTTTGAAGTGATTGCTTTTATTTACTCGTCTACGTTGACACAGTGAATAGTTTTTCACCCCAGGGTCTCCGTCGATTTTTCAAATATGGCCATGAATGGGGATCGATCACTTTTTGTTGGCTATTGAATGAGTTTCGTCTCGATGGCAAGAAATGCCCACGTTTTCTGCTTTATCATCGCACTTTGTCGTCGCCGTTTTGTTTTTCTTTTTCTTCACCTCGTTTGTCGCGAATTCGTCACAACACACATGGGTTCTTCACCGAAGGCAAGGTCGGCGCAGAACTCGATTTCGGCTCTACTATTGACATGCACGTATAGCGCAATTCTGAAGGTGCACTGCTTTACACACAATGTCATTGGTTTGCTCTTTCAGCTATGGCTTACCAGGTTTTTGGTACCACTGGTAGGCCTCCGCCAGTCCTTTTATAAATCAAATATGCATTTAGAAGTCTACACATTGTTCAATGAAGTTGTATGTGTGACAAATCCATGAGGAATTGCTCATCACTGAACGCTTTTCTCTTCATTCTTTAGCAGCGTGCACCGGTTCGAATCTCTTCGAATAGTTTTACTTTGCTTTGAGGAGAAGAATTAAATCATGTTTAGATTGATTTACTTTGTTTTGGCTTTGTCGGCTCATCAAAACTACTCAATAATATTGGAAGCTGAAGTTTCGAAATAGGAGTAGTTAGAATCTACTGATCTTTTTCGAACAAGATAGTAATCTTTTTTTGTACCAGTATGGTCATGTGATTTTCTGGAGCCCATTTTTTGTATTGTCAATGCTGACATTTCAAACGTGGAAGGATTGAATAAGCGGGATTTCGTTCAGCCTGAAGCAGTCGCCGAATACACTGACGAATTTTGCGGCCGACAGGATTATATTAAATTTTCAAAAGTTGGAATCTTTTTGAGAGCTTTATATTTTTTGGTCTCAAACAATTTTCAAATAGGTGTAACATTTTGAGGTAGTTATAGATGTCATTAGGACAAAACGGAAAGTCTTGCTTATAATTAACTCGTCATTCAGTCACACTCTTAGGTGAACACGATCGAAATGTTCTTGTAAGCCGACTTTCATTTAACCCCAGCATGAATGATTAATGTACATTGGTATGCTAACACAAGGTTGTCACCACACATTTGTTCGGCTAACATCCCGACGCCTTCGTCTTCCTCATAGCTGATGATCCGAGTCAGTGGTCCACAGTCCTTCGTCTTCTCGATTTGTTGCGTTCGTCATCGCATCGAGTCGAATCTTCTTCAGTGGTGCTCCGCTCGACTGAGGAAGCCTCACTTGACATCATTCTTAAATGAGATTACGTGAAAGTCGTTTTACAATAGTATTAATTCGCTGCGTGTAAGCTTGTCTAATACCGATATAATGGATTGTTCGTTGGAGAACAAATTATTATCAGCGAACATTCGTTATCAACAACAGCCGTCCTGTATAAAAGAGAGTAATTGGGTAAGTTTGTCCCATTCGGCAGTGCTCCACTAAAGAACATTCCACTCGATACGACGGCGAAGAAACCACATAGAGAGGACAAACGACTGTGAACCATCGACTAGGAAGGTTCAGTGGCTCTGAGAAAGACGGAGTTGTCGAAACGTTGACGGAATAAATACTTAGTGACAACGTCACGTTGACTTATCAGTGAAATAAGGTATGATAACAAAATAGTTTGATTTTCCACATATATAGGCACAATAAGGGCGTGTGTAGCGCAGCGGATAGAGGTGCCCTCCTATGCACATGGGTTCGATCTCGCGCTCAACGGTCACCAAGCCTTCTATCCATCCGGGGTCGGCAGACTGCTACCAGTCTTGTCTGAGAGGATTGCAGAACTGATTTAATGCATCGTTAGGCCATCGCGAGTCATTGTAAAGGCCAGATATGCATTCAAACACCTCCAGCAGTGGTTAATGAAGTCGAATGCATAGCGCATCCTTTAGGGATTGGTCCACATTAAGAGCGTTATCATTAGCGTTACATACACAATGTAATGTCGGAATTCGGAGGGATCCTCGCAGTGAATATCTTTTTTATAGCAACCTTAGTTCAATTACGGAACACCCGCATCCTTAGCAGATCCCTCCTCGCCAAGTTCTATGGATGTTCAGATCACGTGGATAAGTTCCTTATGCTTAAATGTGTCTGTCGATTATCGGTAACGAACGGTAATTCTAAGGAATAGAAAATTGTTCAACCACAAAACTTTGCAAGACGTCGATAGAGCTA
The DNA here is from genome assembly GCA_009735665.1 of Angiostrongylus cantonensis. Classification (NCBI taxonomy): domain Eukaryota; kingdom Metazoa; phylum Nematoda; class Chromadorea; order Rhabditida; family Metastrongylidae; genus Angiostrongylus; species Angiostrongylus cantonensis. The sequence continues at coordinate 536,881 of MQTX01000057.1, forward strand.
AACTTGTTTCATTGGTCTCCTTTAAAATTTTTGTTATCGAAGCATTTCTATTGTATGCTATTCAGCGAATGAAGATTAAGTATATAAATAGAGTATATTAGTATAAAGTATTAAGTACATAAATAATAGACTGAATATAGAGATGGAGAACATATTTTTGATCTTATCAGTAAATTCTTCTGATTCTACTGATCACTGACTCTTCGTCTCTCACGCCGGCTTCATCATCATCATCAAGTAGTTTTCCATCATTTTATTAGGAAGTGATCGACGACCAATTGGAAAACTACTTAGTAATTACATAATCTTTGGACGACAATATTCAGTTATAAGCGCATTGGGAAATGGTGAAGGGAAGTACTTGAAAAATATGAGCGCGCTACTTTTAAGACACTAGTTTTTCAGTATTACGGTAAATTGAATTTTGTTTCAACGCATTCTCAAATGAACTCCTCCTCTAATATCAGTGCTTGCCGTGAGTTTAACAACTGATGCGAATATCAGGTGGGTGTTATTATATCTGTTGGCTTTTTGCTCGGCGATAAACATTTCGAATGTACTATTCCTCGTCACGTCGTTAGTAAGACTTCAAGATGCTCTACCCTATGATATAAGCCTTGTGATTAAACTTGTGCCAGCGTTGTTTATTTATCATGTTCTTATGTGGACGAGAAACCATCACCTCAGAATGACAACAAAATGGAGAAAAATCACCTTACTAACAGCATTTATAACAGGAGACTCAAATTTGTTTAAGAAACGAGCAATGTTTTAAGCCTGTGATTTCGCGTTTTTTCTTCTATTTGTAGCAATTTTGTAGGCAAACGAATAAAAATTCAGTGATTTTATCGTCCACCTCAATAGTGAACCTTGGGAACAACAATGGATTTTTTGCTTTCGTGTAGCTACCAAATGTGTTCCTTAAGCTCACCAAATTCAGTCACCCTTAGGCATTTCAGCTTTTTTCATTCGTTTCACTTACAGCCATATGCTATGGGTCCTTTTTCTTCGAGATAATATTAAAAGGATCTGAAATTTTTTATAAACTCTATTAGGAAGTCCTTGGAATGCTATCTGATTGGTTATGATCTTTTTGTCTTCAATTACCGGTTTAAGTGTCGAACTCGTGAACTCTAGAAGCAGCAGATGGATACTTAGTAATTTAATCAATGAGGGTCTACTCGGCCATGTGTTTTTATAAGCAATAACGAAAAAACTCAAAACATATGTTTCACTACATCTTCCTCTGCATTGTTCAGTTGTTTACTAAAAGAAACCACTAGCGCAGAGTTCAATTGGATAAGGAATGTTCCCGCCTGAAGTTAAAAAACCCGCCTAATCTACGAAGTCTAGCCACCATTGATCACGAGACATTCCTCCGCATGGTTTAAATTTAGTTTTCGTTATCGTTCATCAGTTAATCTTAAAATTCACTACTCGAAGATGAATTATCGTGATGAACCATACTTTCTGTCACCATAGAATAATCGGTGCGTCTTAGTTGTCATTTGATCATCAGGCTGGCACATGAAGCTTGTTTATGACAGTTGTTTTGCCGACGTTTCCCATCAACTACGCATCGGGATATTTTATGATAGATTAACATCTTGCCCGTAAAGGGCGCTATTTGGAGAAGCAATTGCATGCTTGTTATGGGATGTTGCCCTTATGATATCATACGTCATCGGCCAAGTATTCGTTTGCAGCCTGGTCCTCATGTTCCGCTTGTTATACGCTGTATATATATATATATATATATATTTGTATATATGGTAGGTGTAGACGGTGTATATATATATATATATGTACGTGTGTCCTCTGACCAACCTCTACTCGTTCACTTTTTAACCTCAGATTTATTATTAAATAATGAAAGCACTTATCATTAAATCCGTTTTCTTTCTTTCATCCTTGTTTTATGTATAGTTTTGCAAATACCAGAAGGGTAGAGGCAGAATTGTTCCTGTTCATTGAAAAATCCTCCGATGAGAGCTGTGCCAACTTCATAATTAATGAAAGCTCAATAAGGTATCGAATTGCAAGAGACTTTTAAACGTTAGAATTTCGGTAATACACCCACGCATATCGTATGAGCTCATTGCATATTAGATGAAGTGGATGTCGTTCATTAAATCCGGTGGGCGATGTTGTTTATATGCATGATTGAGCGGAAACATATGCTTTTCAGCAAAATGCAAAGTCTGCTTTGTAGTGAAAATCGTTCGCTATAACAAAATCAACGGGAGGTTTCTCCTTTGCTCTCTATACATTCCGTTTTGTTTCTTTTAAATCCTGGAAACACAGTCGACAGAGACGACGAAACCTATTAATTGTGGAAATCTCCGGCACTCGATGAAACTTCTCGGCGCTTTTGTTAGCGCAAAAATGCAGCAAGCCAGACTTATTATTATAATCTCTCTTTTCCCACCATCAAAATGCTTGTTTACATTCCTCGATCACCGCCACATGTCGCTGTTGTCTCGGCACACCAATTCTGGTTGAGCTCGTTGGCTCTGAACTGGTTAGACTAGGTTGTTCTCAAATCCTTTTAAGGAAACTCTCCGTCCATGTGAGAGTTTTAGTCATCATGTCTGTAACATTTGTCAGTTAGATAGATATTAGTTAGAGTTAGTTACGTAGTACATAAATACTCATCGAGGAAGCTTGAAGTAATTCTTACAATGAGAAGCAGATGGCGCATCTGATCTTATTGGATAAGTTTTAGTTACGTACGCACTTTTTTTTCCGTCGTGTTCATCCGTTTTGAGAACACTAAATGATTTAAAGTATTGTCACAAAACTGCGTACAAACTACGAAATAGATTTTCTAGTTAGTTGCTGGTTGAAATTGTTTCTCATCTGTTTTCTACTGCCTTTGGAAAGAAAAACTGAGCTCTGAAGTGGAGGTTGCTCTTGGTAAACGAACAGAGAACGTGTGTCTAGTCACAAGAGGAAGTCATTAGCTAGTAATTGCTTATTTGGCTTCACATTTCTTTCTACTCAAAGCAACTTGTTGGATTCACCTTAGCATTTCCAACACTTATTGCCATTTTGAGTTTATGTGACGGAGTTGTTAGAATCCCCTGCAGTAAAAATCTGGCCGTTGGCTTGATCCTGTGCGCCTGGCTCAACAACCGTTCTATCCCTCCAAATCGGTCCGGAAGGATAGCAGAAATGACTCCATACATCTGAAGGCCAAAGATCCATTCAATAATCTCTACTATGCTTGATGAAGTCGAATGTATGCAGCATCCCTCAGAAATTGATCAACGCTGGAGGTTCACCTGTATCCTTGATTGCCATTTTGAACTTAAGAGTTACATTTCAGGACATATTGTTTTCGCTTTCGATGAAAGAATTTTCAGTATGCTTGATAAGTTTGTCTTAGTTACATATTAGATTACCGAAAGAGGAGTCGAGTCGATTAACTAAGTAATCTGGCTTCTCGAAGCTGGTTAATTAGATAGTGTCTGCTTTGAGAACTCGAAAAAGTCTGATATCCCTTTCCGTTTCCTGTTTAGCTGCTCCTCTATGTGATCCTCGGAAAACATGTTTATTAAGCTCTTAAACTGCAAAATGTGGAATGCACGATCGTCATTAGCCCATTTTTCTTCTCATCAAGGTTCTTCACAAGTTGCATATTCTTTCAGTTCTGATAATGTTGCTGATGAAACATTTCCATAGGTATTCTCAATTAATGCGTTTGCCCTTTCGGTTGCAGTCGTGCGACATCATTATGTTACAGTGCGGCGATGAACAACGTTCCCGAGTTGATCGTATTAATGTCGTAGTCATCTTCCATTGTGTCATAGGTAGCTGTGATAACATGACATGTTGCAGTCATACATATGATAAGCCTCAAATAGATGTTGGTATGGCGAACTGGTTCATTTCATGGTTCGCTGGATAATAACTTAGCTTTCGTTTACACATTGACAAAGGGTTCTTGTAGTCGTTAATCGATAACGTAAATGTTGATTCCTGACAATTCTGTTCTGACACTAGCAATTCTCTGGATGCAGTCCTATTTTTCCAATTTAATTGCTCTAAGTTAAAAATTTTATTATCCTAAATACTACAATATTCTTGAGGGCTCTTTAGAGGATACTCAGAGAACAAATCGATGAAGCAACCTTCGAAGATCAATCTGGGTATCTTTCTTTAATAGAGTATCTTTAAGCGAAGCTCTCCATTCATTAGGGCTACCTTCATCTTAAAGACAAGGTATCATATGGACTACGAAGTATGCCTGTATTTGTTCTTTTCAATAAATCAATTAATAGTAAATAAAGTAATAGAAAGTAATTCAATTTCAACCTGCATTTTTAAAACAGCAACATAAAGCAACAGCTCAACATAAACCTTAATGATGGAAATAAATATTATTGGAGTGAGTCTACACAGTTCAGCCAGCAATGAACAAGTTTATTTATAACAGTTGCACAAAATTCTAGACTTCTAGAGGCCATGAAGTTATTGAAGGCAGTTACGGCCTAGGTTCGGCTTAATTTCTTGGGCATTTCATGCAATGAAAATTTTCGAGTTGATGAAGAAGTGGTAGTCCGTAAGGAAGAGGTCTCTCGAGCGTGGGCGATGAGGCTGGGTTTTGTAACCCCCTTGTTCAATTTTTGCAGCATCAGTTGTGAGACGTGTAAATGCGCGTTATTATGGACAAGAATTGTTTCCCTTCTGTTGACTGACCAATGAGGGCCGCATCCGTTTGGTTTTCTAGGGTATTTCGTCGAGTTGGTGGACGTACTTTTCCGCCGTAGTCGTTTCACCCGGAATCAAGAAGCTGTGTTGGAGGCCACCAACGTTCAGCTTGATTTCCTTTTAGTGCAATTTGGGCTCCGGAAAGTGCTGCAGGGCTTGACCGCTGTCCAACCACTGAGATAATCGTATCTGGTTGTCGTAGAGGATCCATGTCTCGTCGTATGTCACAATTCGGTTGGCAAGCGGATAGCACTTGTTGTGCAGAAGGAGCGCCAAGGATGGCTCAAAATGGCAACTTCTTTGATTGTCTTTCAAATCGCACGGCATTCATTTGTCGAGATTTCTCGGCTTTCAAATCTTGTTTAGATGCTCCGAAACAGTTGAGATGTTTGCGCAGAGTTTTCCTGTAGGTTCTCGAATAGTTGTTTGTGTACTTGCTTATAGGAAAGTCTTTAAGTCATCATCGTCAGTAGCAGAAAGGTGTTCGGGACCTACCACATCTTCAACGTCGAATTCATCAAGACGAAATCTTTTAAACCCATTTATACAGCATTCATTCGTTAACACTTTCTTGCCTCCGTTTTTCTTGCTCTTTTCTTTGCACTAATATTTTGAACACTTTGGGCTACGCACGACCGGGTATGATTTCGTAAAATTAAATTTGCCGAATTCGCTGGCTTGACATCTCAAATTTTAATCCATAAAATCTCTCAAAAATGCGGGTTGTAACATAATTCATTCATACGAAACGAAAGTGCCCAAAATGGGCCTCGCAGGGATATATAATGGTGTAACGTTGAAAAGAAAGCTCTTGCTGAAACCTACAAAAGAAAAGTGAGGTCACAAATTGGACATTAATTTCGGGAAGACCTAATATTATAGTCCGTCACTTCCAGCTGTATTGTAATTCGCTGTGACCTCTTCTGGCACAGTTATTTAGTGCAGTATTTTCTTGCGTTCGTTTTAACATTTTGAACTATAAACAGTTTGACTTCTCTTCTCAGACCTTGAAAGACCTTAACTTCTAATGATTTTTCAAGATCTCGTTTTCAAAGGGACTATTAGCCCATGACGTAGGATATGAACACTATATTCTTCGTACTCGTTTGGACCAGGAAACAGTGTGACCAATATAGTATCCATTTTCAGTTTAGTCCGTTCGAGAATCGTTTTATCTCACAGGTCAATATAGTAGGGTGAGACCAGGGAAATCATTCTCTGCACTTAATGACTTCAAAAGAACATTTTTTTCGTGAAAGTTCATAGACTGGCAGTTTAACTAAAAAATGACTTTTATTTCATCTTAATCGCTATAGTCATTACATGAAATGTGCAGATATAAATAACACCGAACTAGACATAACAGAGGGTGCAAAATACTTCCAACTGCTGACACCAGTGTATTTGCATAATGGACCATAGTAACGCATGGTAAATAGTACCATGCATATCATATGTACTCATGGAATGTTAGAGCAAAGTCCCCTCTGCAATTCTTCCATGAAGATCATTCATTCACCCCTAAAGTACTCCAGTTATCGAAAAAATTTTTTTTTGTTGTTACTTGCTTTACTACTTGAATACTTGGGTGACCCGTCTTCACTGTTTATGCGTGCTCCAGGATAATTTCGATTTTTTAGGAGTTTGCTAGTTTAGCTAATGTGGTTCCCTGGACTGCCGAAGTCAGCTTAGCCAAAGTTTGCCTCAGGTCGTCACCATCCCAGGCAGTCGCCGTCCTTATGGATCAGAGTAAGATTTTCCTCCCTGCAATTAGCTTGATACAAGGACAGTGCTGGATCCTGGTATTGGTTTACTCTTACCTGGCCTTTCTGATGGAAACACCGGACTGCTTTTCAGCTTAGGAGACCCTGCCGGTGGGATGAATCTCCCTGGTGTACATCTTAGCCTGACACCCAGGAACACCTCCTAGCCACGATGAGGCAGTAAGCCGTTGGAGGCCTTTTATTGTTTAAAAAAAACTAGAAACTGCGAGGCCGGGGAAGAATTGCTCGTATTCCACTCAGAGAGTTGAATTTTCTCTTAGAATTTTTTGCGATTGATCGTCATTATGGGTCATACCACTGGATCAGATCCAATGATGATTCTCATTTCTCGTGAAGTGAAAGTTATCATATAAGAGGAAGATATGCTGTGATCAGTAATCCTAACAGTTGGTTTGGATACTAGCTTCGATTGGATACTTCAATAGCATTTCTATTTCTGGTGTTAACTTCTACTCTTTAAAAAAAGGGGTTCAGATTCGTTACCTGAAGTTAGATTAGTGATTTTCTGAAGAAGCATTTAGAAGGCGGTAGGTAGCGAAACGATGCCACAAGATTTCGCTTCACTGGGCATTGTAAATGACGGTTCTATGACTGACGTATTCGACGTCACTGACGTTTCTCGAGAAGCCTTTTTTTAAGGTGGTAATGCACTTTGCTATTCTTTCTTGTGGCTTTCTGCTCAACTTGAATGATTTGGTCGTCCTTTACTGGTTTTTCAGACGTAGACCTCGATTCTTGATTTAACCCTAACGTTTACAGGCAATACTTTTCTAACCCTTAAATCATAATTATGGTTGAAGCGATACTTTCAAGGTAAGAAGGCCATGCCATTATACTCTATTGTGTTCAGATCTGGACGAATTTCCGTGAAAGGAAATCTAAATGTCATCAAAGCATGAATTCAGACCTCGATTCAGAGAGCAATAAGAGCAGTGTTTGCTTGTTGGAAAGTTCATTTTCGTAAAAAATAGGATTATCCTTATAAGAACAGTATTGAGTTTTCATAACAGTTTTCAATCGGACCTTAACCAATCCGAAGAATGTTTCCAGTGTTAATGCTGTAAACTGTCTAAACAACTAGTAATTAGTAACTAACTAGCAGCTCTATGGAACTATAAATTATTAAGCGTAAGTTCACTTTAAACAGAGCTTTCTGCTTGGAATCGTTGCTTACATCGACAGACGATAAGTCTTCTAAAGTATATCATATTTGCAAATGCGCTAGGAAAGGTCTTCTTACTGTGATTTTTGATGTGCATTTTCCATAGTCGGAGTTCTTAAGCAGTATTACGATCGCCTAAAGCAACTTACTCCTATTTTTTTCAATCTCCGAATACAATAGGAGAAAATGAAAGCCTAGAAATGTGATGTCATTCCTGTCCCTTAAGTAGGCAAGACAAAGTGAGCACGTCCGGTGCACGTCGGCGTCGAACGAAGACTTTACTAGTAACTGCTTGTGTCACGAGTAACTCAATTATTAATGGGATTGCAAGTGTTAGAGACGATTACGAAGCTCTCAACTGGATTCGCTTCTGGATTTCTCCCTGCAGCTAATTTTTGGAAAACTCCCACTCGAGTTCTATGTCTCTTAACCAGATTTTCCTTCTAAGTTCACTTTTGGTTCTTTTTTGGCTCTTCTTTTAAATCACGTTATTGCTAGAGTTTTATCTGACATCCAGGCTTAAGCGCTTGAAATTTCCTGGAGCATTTATGTGGAGTTGTGTTGAAAAGACTGCGATAGGCTTTTCCTATCGATCTAAAGTATTTTGTCAAATAGACGGATTAGGGTTTATTATGAATTGATAAAGCTCTCGGCGTTGATCAATCTCTAAGGGATTCCCCATGCATTCAACTTCATTCAATATTCAAATAAGTATTTAATTACTGGAGGTGATTGAATGCATATCTGGCTTTTACAATGACTCGCGGCGGCCTACCGATGTATCGAGCCAGTGCAGCTATCTTCCCAGACAATTCTGGTACCAATTTTCTGACCCTGGAGGGATGGAAGGCTTGGTGAGCCATGGGCGCGAAGATCGATTTCACGTGTGTGTCGCAGTGGCGCCTCCAACCACTACGCAACACGTGCTCTTGAATACATTGTCGAAAATTAGTTTTAGATGTGGCTCTTTTTGATTTTTTGTAACCATCAAAAGACTTATTTTGCCATGTATGCAGGGATGTCAGCAGCATCATTTGCTAGTAGAGATCCTTAGGCTGAAACGGGCATCTTATCTCTGCCCTACCTAGATCCTGGGGATGAAATGGGTATTTCCACTCTACCCTACCTAGATTCTTAGGTTGAACCGGGCATTTCCTATCTACTGTACCTATCCATGAACTAAACTCCTGGTCTCAAATCTCATACCGAAAAAATAACGCCCACTAACATTTCACTTCCGACTATCCAGTCTTAATCATGCTTGAAAAACATGTTTTTATAGCAGTTGTACTAAACTACGAATTGATCAGATACGCCTAAACGAAAAACAGCTGTATGTAGTTCTTGAAGCTCTCTTAGCTGCTCATTGGGCAGTCCGCTGCTTTCTTTGACTTTACCTCGAGTCAGTTGAGATGTGTTTTTCATCTCTCTTTACTGGTCAACGCTGCGGGCTCATTTGTTAGAGTCTGTTGCTTTCCAGTACCATCTATAACATCATTTTCATTAACAAAGCTATTCTTGTTCGAAAGTTTTTATTTGATAAGTGTTTCGGTTGTATTATCTGACGGAAATTTCATTTCGTCGATCATCTTTCTTCCCACTTCCGTCTAAAAACCTCATGGTGGCTTGTGTAATGTAATTGGTCGCTCCGGCTAGATTCAAGAACTATTTATCAGCGTTTGATATTTTTTTCGGAATTTAGGTGATCAAATCGATTTCGTTAAGCACGCATCGTGTAAGTCTTCTTAGAATCTAGTTTGTTTCCATACTAATTGGTGATTGCTATATTTCTCATCTGTTGAAGTGTCGTTCAAAAATTGAGAGAGTTCTTTTTCTTTCCTCTTTTTCATCATCCTCTTTTCTTTCTTTCTTTCCTTCTTCTTTCCTCCTCCTCTCTCCTCTATCCCTTTTTTATTCTCTTTCACTCTTGCTCTCTTTCTCTGCGTGTCTTTTTTTGAATTTCACGGTAGAAATTGTGATACCATCTTTCCAGTGATCTACTTTTCTCCGTTTAAATCACGGAATTGGAACATTTTAGCAAAGTAAGTCTCATAGCGCTAGCAAAACCTCCCTTCAGGAACACCAAAAATCGGTTTTATGAATGTTATTATTATCACAGTAGTGTTTTCCGTATTATTAAACAGCCACTGCGTCCGTAGTTACAATATGATGTGTAGTGGGAAAGCGGCGATAGAGACGGATCGGATTTCGGAATGCGATCGTTCTCTTGAACATCGAAACTTAAAAATCGTACGACTTAGTGGTTCTGACCGCATCATCTATCCATTAGTAAGTGCATCGTATAGTCATGTTTTGAACGAAGTTTAACACAAGAAGTATAACTACAACGATGCTGAGATATTCGCAAAACGTGGACTCCGGGCCAGATCGAACCACGATTTCCTTTTCGGAGCACTCGCATTAAGCACTGCGCCACGGGAACAAGAAGTATTTTTTGAAAAAATGGTTTTTTGGAGAAAAACAAGAGGATCGGGGTGGCGATTGATAGCGCAAAACGAAATAAATCAATTGCCTTGGAAGCGTTTTTATTGTTACTATAAAATTAGAAATTTTATTGCCGTTTTCTTAACATATAAAAATATATCGTGTTTTTATTTGAATTTCGCCGGTATCCTTGATCTAGCGTGCCCCTCTTATGCACATTCTGAGAGCTACAAAACCTTCATTGACATGAATTTCTTGATTTAAACGAAGCTATTGTTATCAAGCTTGATAGCATATCTCAAGCAAGCGATGGTTGATTACTGCATATCGCTTGGTGTGTGCATATATTATTTCATACTGTCTCTATTTTATTATTTTCTATTTTACATGACCCGTCATCACATCTACTGGGTTTATCCCAACACTTGCTACTTTCGATTCACTTTCATCGTATTCATCATCCACAAAGTCTCCGAACACTTCGTATGTTGTTTCAACTGCTGTTTGAGGATTTCGTCTTCCTTACGAATGTCGTAGAATGCGGGTCGAGTTAATTCTCCTTGAAATCTTAGAGATAGCCCGGCTAAAGCGTTTGTAAGTGGATTGGAAGAGAGCGTTGGGGCGGGGATCGAGTTAGAGCCTTTGTTTACTGATCGACGGCATAACCAACCACTGCGTTATCCACACCTCCTTTTCAATTTTTTCATCTTTCGTATTCACGAGACAAAAACGCGCAATAGAACAAAAGAGTGACAGTACCCAGGATCGACTTTCTACTAACCTCGGCATTGGATTATGAATACGCCGTTTGCTGTCTCAGCAATCGCCAGGTTGTTAAACAGCATACGTTTACTTCCATACAATAACACACATACAACACAATCGTAGCTGACGTTTGGGCAGAATCGCCTTCTTCAGAGAAGTAAACGTATGCTATTTAACAACCTCGCGATTGCTAAGAGAGAAAACGACAAAAGAGTGACGTTGCGAGGTCTTTTTTTTCTTCCACTCGTAATAGCATGGCTCTGAAGAAGGCGAAATTGCTGAAACATCAGCTATCGACCAGCAACAACAACGACAGCTTATACCAACCACGCATCAGCTGGACGAACAGAACATTGTAGTGAATACATCTTTTTTCGTTGTTTTTCTTTATGGAATTAAGGTTCTCTTATTTCGTTCATGTGGCGTATCTGTAATTATAGTAAGGTGCTCTCGGAAATCTCTCGCTTTATGATTTCATATTTTTCTTCTATTCCTACCAAAATCCACTTAGATGGTCTAGAGATCATTTGAATTTGTCTCTTATGAAAGGAAATACATAGCGATGAGCTTTTCTAAATTTCGAATCGCTTTTGGCTTTCGTTTTCCGACTTTTGATTTTCTAGTCACTTTAGAAATGTTTCAAAAGGAGGGTTTCAAAAGAAGGTTGAAGATAAATACCATCAGAATTATAAGAAATCTCGAAATGGATAGCTACGTATCCCAGATGTGACCGAGTAAATCGTCTTTGGAGCTTTTGTTTCACAGTACTAGCTCGAGCATAATTTAAAAATATCCTTTCATTTCGTAATTCTCAGGACTCCGAAGAATTTCTATTAGCCTAGGCATTGATGAATAAATTAATGTTTTTTTCTTGAGCAGTCACGAGGTTATTAAGGAGCAGAAAAAGAAGAATATTTGTTAAGACAACTCTTAAGAAGGAAGTTGAAGACGTCGAAACGTTCGCCGAATAAAACTGTTTGCCATCCTCCTGCTAGCTTAATAATCCAGGCAAGTATTGATTGTCAATACCGAGGTTAAATGACGATCGGCTTGATTGAAAACACTAACTTATTGATCAATGATTGCTGATGGCACATTTAAGTAGAAAATGAACTGGCATGAGAGAAATGCAAATCAAAGGCCTTAATTGTGGAATGGGTAACACGTGAACCCTTGCAAAGGGTGGTCAAGGGTTTTAATCTGGGTTGTGGTCCAAGTTTTGCAAATGTCTCATAATCGTAGTGGCTAGCTTATTGATCAGTATCCTCGCATTTTTTATAAAATATGAATCGTTCTTCGTTATTCCATTTCCTGTGAGTCGTTCGTTTGAATGTGTCGAAGTGTTGTGCGATATCGAAATGAGAAGTGTCCGATGAAGTTGAAATGAGGTGGCCGTTTCTACAGATGCGACAATGCTAAGAACGCATTCCGACACCAGTGTAGCTCGTTCCCATTCGTCACGACATTCCGAGACGCTGATCTATTCGGCGCTTGTTCAGAAGAAGTTCGCCAAAGTTCTTGACTTAGACAGTCAAGCAAACAAATGCATTCAAACATGCCTCGAAGCCGAATCACCGCAGGTAAATTTCGTCGAATATTCGTTTTAGGCATGTTTTCTTTTCTTTTCTTTTTTTTGAAAGGAATCGTTCTCGACTTCTAGCCGTTGTGTGTTTGTATGCGAAACAAGTGCCTTTAAGCTTTTTTGTGTTTTCTTCCACCAACGAACAGATCCTTTTTCGATTATTTGCCGTCTTTGTATACATTTTTTATCCTTCATGGAACTAGGCTGCTTAGATGTGGTACTTTCGAGAATATTTTGAGGAAAATCTCTTCACACCAAATGAGCAACGTGAAGGCAACGTGAAGGCAACGTGAAAAATCTTTATGTTTACATTAGCGTTACGAAATTCTTCTGTTGAAAGAACGGTATCAAATATATAGGGTTGGAGTTTGTTATGTTTTACATAGTTTGTTTTTTTCATTCCTATTCTATTAGAAAGAGTCTGGTGTAGCGCAGTTGTAAGTGCCCTGCTATACATACAGAATCGACCAGAGGTTTATTCCCTCTTCCGCAGGACAACCAAGCCCATCCAATTCTCCAGGGATGACAATTTTGTAACAGACTTGTCTGGGGAAGGTAAAAATGTATCAGTAGGCAACCAAAAGTCGTTATAGAGGTCAGATATACATTCTATCATTCACCGATAAAAGGATAAAAGGATAAAGCTCTGGGCGTTGATCAATCCCTGAGGGATGCGCCATGCATTCGACTTGAGTAAGTATCGTTGGAAGTGAATGAATACATATCTGGCCTTTACAATGACTCGCGGTGGCCTGCCGATGCATCGAGCCAGTGCTGCTATCCTCCCAGACAAGTCTGGTTCCAATTTGCCGACTCCGGAGGGATGGAAGGCTTGGTGGACCACGGACGCAGGGATCGATTCCACGTGTGTGTTATAGAGAATTCCTCTATCACATGTTTTGTCACTCACTTGTCTTTCACTTGTCTTTGGTAATAGTCTTTGAAAACCTAACCCATTAATGTTAAGCTTTCATAGACGACGATTAGGTATTTACTGCAAAAACATCTTCAATTTAGCCATGTTACATTGTACATTCGTGATAGTATGCATGGAGTTCCCAGGATTGACTTTCTATTAACCTCGGCATTGGATTAGGAATTTGTCGTTTTTTCTCTCAGCAATCGCGAGGTTGTTAAACACCATACGTTTACTGCCATGCAATAACGCACATACAACCCAATCATAGCTGACGTTTCGGCAGAATCGCCTTCTTCCGAGCCGTTTTTACGTGCCTTCCACTGAGGAAGAGCCGCTGATCAAAGTCGCATATGGTTGACGACTCATTGGTTTCAACGCATGCTCACACGAGGATAGTCGACATCGAGCATAAGCAAACATACCTTTGCTAAGAGCAAACCTTTTTAATCGAAACAGAAACCTTCTTAAAGTCTGCAGATTTTTGCCTACACGTTATATGTCCCACTTCTTCCACGATAATGCACAGATTTTTTGGAGCCCATAAAACGTTTCAGTGCCCCTTCTTTTATCGAGGCGATGTTTCCAATCCTGAAATGATTAAAAATTCGGAATTTCGTCGGGCAGGTGACGTCGTTTCTACTTTACAAGACGACGTTATAAAAAAATTGCTTGTTGCTTTAAAAAGAAAAAAAAAACGAAAACCTATGCTATAAACTTTTCAAGTCTTCAAGTTTCTTCTAGTTAACAAAGAATTATCGGCACTGGTCGAAAACTACCGAGGTTGAGAATGTTTTTAAAATTCTCTCCCTATCTTGATGGCTGTCGTAGGTTTTTAAAATGTTGATCTTACACGAGCTCGGTAAGTGTATTTATTTCGGCTAACGTTTCGACGTCTTCATCTTCATCAGAGCCGGGGATCTGAGCCTGTGATCCACGCTCTGTGGAAGTGGATGTGATGAAGTGATGTGGAAGCATAGCAATTTAAAAACATGTTGATTATTTCGTTTTTTTTTTAATACGACCCGTCTTTACGTCTGCAGTACGGATCCCAGCACTTCTTATATCCGATTCGTTTTCTGCGCATCCATTGTCCACAAAGATCTCCCAACTTTTACATGTGGCTTCGGTTGCTGCTTGGGGATTTTCATTTCATCGTAAGGGATGAAAGACTTGCTAAGGCTAAGTATGCGGTTGTCGCCTATGTGTATATTCTATGGCTCCTGTAACCACTGGGCTTCACGTATTACATAGGTAGGCCACCGTTTTTCATTCTATGGACAAGCGTGTATTCAATAACCTCTACTAATCGAGTCAAATGCGTGAAATATATCTCTGCGGGATTTAACGGCGCTTAACGCTTCATCCTTTACCTTTTGTGGATGATTTACCGTAGCTGCAGTTGTGTTAAAGGCGATTAATTACATTTACATGATATGTTGTGAATTTTCCAAGTTATTAGTTCATAAAGATCTCACGTGGATTGAAGTGCGCCCTTATTTATACTCATAGAGGCTGCTGAAGTGTTTCTTTTCTGCTAAAGATTGAATGTATTTCATGGCGAAGAATTTCCAGTTAGTAACGATCCCAACTTTTTTCAGATGCGGAGATTTTTTTACGGGCTACGTTAACGGCTATATTTATGAGCTTATCCTACTAATTTCATTGTTCTTCATCTAATGGGCGCGTGTGGCGCAGTGGTTGGAGGCGCCACTGCGACACGCACGTGGAATCGATTCCTGCGCCCATGGCCCACCAAACCTTCCATCCCTCCGTGGTCGGCAAATTGATACCAGACTTGTCTGGGAGGATAGCAGCACTGGCTCGATACATCGGCAGGCCACCGCGAGTCATTGTAAAGGCCAGATATGCATGCAGTCACCTCCAACGATACTTAATGAAGTCGAATGCATGGCGCATCTCTAAGAGATTGATCAACGCCGAGAGCTTTATCCTTTATTTTTATCCTCATGCATTAAGTAATAAAACTACTAAAAATTCGTCTAATATACTCTACTCTTACTATGAAAGTCTGCCACATATTGGAAATGTTTTTCCATCGACTAATAGGGCCAGAGTTATGAAAACTTTTAGGTGGGATTCTATGCAAAAGATCTCTATTAAGAATTACCTAACTCTTACTAAGAAGGTTATTCCTCGACAAGTCATTCCTTCTATTTTGCTATTTTTGTAAACTTTAATAATAATGTTATCGCTACTATGGTTCAAATGATTAGTGAGTATCATTTGTTCGCGTGGCTCGCTTTCATTTGGCTCACTACTTTTTTTTTGTTCTTTTTCTGAAAATAAAAACTCCGCGCATCAATTATGTTTCTTCTAATCCTTCGTTTTTTTCCTTTTCCTATAATTTTTTTCTAATTTCTTTTGCTGATTTTCTATTTTTATCACGATTAAACATCTACGTTTTTTCAATTGTCGCCTTTGTAATTGTTTACGATGCTCAGTATAATTTCTTCCCGCCTTCTGTTCGTTCTCCTGACTCCATCTCTAGGGATTTTTTGCACTTTATCGGGTTTATATTCATTTTGTTTCTTTTTCTCCTATATACGATCTTTCTAAAACATTTTTTAAATTAAATTTTTAAAGGTTCAAAATTCTTTGTGAACAATGGAAATTTTTTCATGAAAGATCATATAATGATCGAAAAACATGTTATCATTCATTACATCATTCATGATGAATGCATGTCTTCCTAGTGCTGACTTTGAGTCTCTTTTTAAACTCTGCTTACGAAAAAAAAAACGAAAGCTAATGTCTAGCAGGTGTTAATTCTTAATGGATGCATTTATTTTTAATCTGTTCATGCAGGAAGCGTATTGCGCAGTAGCTAGAATTGCCCTTATATTATACATACTGTCGTTGGTTCGACTCCACCGAGACACCAAGCACTCCCTCCAACTGCTCGGAGTCGTCAGATTGCTATTTAGGATTGTCCGGGTAAAAGGAGAAACACCGACTTGATACAGCGGTCGCCCACAAGTCGTCGCGTAGGTCGAACGTGCTCTAGTAACTTCTTTGGTACCACTAATAGAGTCCAATGTGTGGTGCTCGAGGAATGTGTTCACACCGAGCGTTAGCTTTTCATCCCTTAGTATATTGTCAGATCTAAAATTGTCATAGTATTAGTACCCAGGATCGACTTTCTATTAACCTCGGCATTGAATTATGAATTCGTCGTTTTCTCTCTTCGCAGAAGGCGATTCTGCCGAAACGTCAGCTACGATTGTGTTGTACGTGTGTTATTGTATGGATGTAAACGTATGCTGTTTAACAACCTCGCGATTGCTAAGAGGGAAAACGACGAATGTCATAGTATTCTCCACCAATAAGGCTTGATTTAATGAAAGTTCTGAGTGGTTCAGGTCTGTAAACAACACAATAATATGATCAATGCATAAGTGAATTCAATACAAAAACTCGTAACAGATCTTAACCGTTTTATTTATTGCCTACTCTTTTTAATGGCAGGTTATGTATTGCGAAATATAACTTCAATGACGCAGAGATATTTGCAAAACTCCGGACCGCAGGTGTCTGCGATGTGGAACGGACGCACGCGCTATTATCCTTTCAGGGGAGTAACGCGTTCTCGATCTCTGCCATTACCAATCACCCGTCAGCGGGATTGATCTTGGGAGCCCAAATCGGCAATGAACACAATTAATAGAACTAACTGAGAGGCAGGCGAAACGAAGGACCCGCATCGTGTGGTGGGGAGCGCGTTACTCCCCTGAAATGACATAGCGCCTGTGTTCGTTCCCCACCGCAGACATCTGCAGTCTGGAGTTTTGAAAATATCTCAGCGTAATTGATGCTATAACTCGTAACAGAATATCTTCCGCTGGAGAAATTTACCTTCATTCAACTTTTTTTTTCCCTTGCACTCTCAAGCATCTAAAATGAAGCTTAAACAGCAACTTGCTTGTGATGAACACCTTATTCTCCGATGAATCCCGAGTTTAGTGTTTTGATTACATGTTTCCCAACGGTTTACCGTGAACGTTCAATCTCGAAGAGGTCGAATTCGTTGCAGCCGATCGCTCACGACCAGTGCCCATTTCCGCCACCGTCGAAAGAAAGCATTTTATGGTATTTCAATCATGTTAGCGATCCTATAAATCCCAAGAGGTACTCATCATCTGCTGTGAGAAGAAGCTGTGGTATTCACTTTTGTTTTCTAGTTGACACCTCAATGGTACACTACGTCATTACTTTGTTTTTTGTTGTCTTCTTAAGTAGATACGTGGAATTGATCCCTGCGCCCATGGCCCACCAAGCCTTCCATCCCTCCGTGGTCGGCAAATTGACACCAGACTTGTCTGGGAGGATAGCAGCACTGGCTCGATACATCGGCAGGCCACCGCGAGTCATTGTAAAGGCCAGATATGCATGCAGTCACCTCCAACGATACTTAATGAAGTCGAATGCGTGGTGCATCCCTCAGGGATTGATCAACGCCGAGAGATTTATCGTTTTTATCCATTTTATCCTAAGTCACTTATGTGTAAAAAATTAAATACTTAAGCTGAATGAATCTACTTAAGATAAAGGATAAATAAAAGCTCACGGCGTTGATCAATCCTTGAGGGATGCACCATGCATTCGACTTCATTAAGTATCGTTGGAGGTGACTGAATGCATATCTGGCCTTAACAATGACTCGCGGTGGCCTGCCGATGTATCGAGCCAGTGCTCCTATCCTTCCAGACGAGTCTGGTACCAATTTGTTGATTCCGGAGGGATGGAAGGCTTGGTGGGCCATGGACGCAAGAATCGATTCCACGTGCGTGTCGCAGTGGCGTCTCCAACCACTGCGCCACACGCGCCCATGAGATGAAGAACAATGAAATTAGTAGTATGCACCATGCATTCGACTTCATTAAGTATCGTTGGAGGTGACTGAATGCATATCTGGCCTTAACAATGACTCGCGGTGGCCTGCCGATGTATCGAGCCAGTGCTGCTATCCTTCCAGAGAAGTTTGGTACCAATCTGCCGACACCGAAGGAATGGAGGGTTTGGTGAGCCGCGGGCGCGTGGATCGCTCCTATGTGTTTGTTGAGGGGCGGCTGCGACTATTGTGCCACACGCGCCCTTACGAATAGGGATAACTGCGTAGTGTTGAATCGCTAAATAGAAATATTGATTTTCGATTTCGGGATAAGCAGAAGAAAAATCAAGACATAGCTGATTAGAGAAGCATTAATAACACAGCTTCTATTAAAGATCTCTCACATTTTAGAAGTCGCGAGATAATAAACGTCATTGTGGAAAACTCATCTAACAAAATAAATTGGTTTCTCTTGTGTTTTATTCCAATGTCGTTGTTTCATTAAGATTTCATTGCTTCTACATCTGTAATTAGTGCTAGTACTTCTTTAGATCTAAATTGTAGTAATTTCGTGCTATCTGCCTGAGCTGAGGGAATATATTAGAGTTTATCCTCTGACGAAATGAAACAGGTTTAATCTTGATATGCTATAGGTCTTCAGCAGGACGAGTGTGAAATGTATAAAAATGTAATTGTATTGTCCAAAAAATTGAACTTCTAACTAGAAAATCATTTCTTTCGTTCCTGAAGAGCCGAAACTTTGTTTTACAAGATCTGTGGTAACCGTTTTAGGAGGTTAACTACGTGAGCAGTTGTCGATATCAGGCCTCATATTATGTCTTCAACAGCTCCAAAAATTTCTTAGCATCTCTCAGCAGAAAACCTAAACTCGAAATCATTCTGGCCTTGTTTGTCCGAAAACGAATCGTTCCTGCGACATTTTGTTAGTGCCGACGTTCAAGTACGTCTTTAAAAACGAGTGAGTGCATTTAATGTTGTTGATCAAATATGTAGTTTTTTAAGCAATGAATCGAAAAACAAATTACAGTAAAACTTGAAGGATGAGGGTAGCGTCGCTATTGCTCACATAATTGTATTCTCCTCGATAATCCTTTTAAGATATATTTCCTGTTTCATCCCTGTCATTACGGTTTTATTTGTCACGAGCTTATTCCCAAGGACGGGTGTAGTTATTTATTATGGTGTGCTGACAAAAACATCTTGGTTCACAACCTCTCTTCTCACCCTTCTCACACGAAAAAGGGTGGTTGTAAGAAACATGTTTCGAACAGCAACCAACGTGTGCACGGAAAAAAAACTGAGAGAGGAGTCTCGAAATTTGGCACGGCAAATAGCCATTTCTAATGGTTACGAAACTGTAGCTCGGGATAGGTATAGGAAAAACGCTAGGCCTTCAAACAACAACTCTAGTAATAAAAAGGTTCCGTTTTTCCTACTCTTCATCTCAAATGATGTAAACGCATCTATAAAACGCTGCTTAAGAAAAGCGGGTCTAGAGAATTCGGTAAACTTAGTTGAAATGCCACCGAGTAATCTTAGGCGCCAGCTAATTCGTAACCGCCTACATGACCGTCTATGTGCAACGCAAAATTGCATAATTTGCCCTGATGGTAGAGACGGTCACTGCATGAGCTTTGGCAAAGTTTATCTCATCTCATGTAGGGCGTGCGGAGAGGAATACATTGGGGAAACGGGCAGAACACTCTGTGTCCGCACGAGACTAGGCACTCATGGAATCCAGAGACATAAGCGGGAGGACTTTGAAGTACGTGTTACGATCCTCGCACAGGAGTCGAAAACACAAGCGCACGAAGCACTCGAGGCGTTCTGGATTAATTCCAGAATTCCGAAAATGAACCGCAGGGAGGAATGCTGCATTATCGCGCGTGATATTGGGCATAAGCCTGTTATTCTGATGGGAAGGGCACATTACACTTCCGTGTGAATTCTGTGCCGTTGGTCTCCACGCGACATACCCAGTGAAAGCCTCATAAGAAGCGGTGAGTGTGCAGAGCTGTGTTCATTGTGATTGAAATCTTGGCTTGGCGTTTTCTTTGTCTGGTTATGAAGGTGTTTGGCGGAATAGATTGCTGTCAACTTGACCTTTCTAGGCTCTGAGAAAGGCGAAGTCTTCCGAAACGTCAGCTTATTCGTGAATAAAGGATAAAAATAACACCTCGCGTTTGCCCAACAAGAATACGAAGAATACTGAACTAATTTGTGCCTAATTTTCGCCTTTAGTTCGTTATTGCTCTCTTTGCTTTACAAAAATTAGTTGCAGTTCGGGTTTGATTTCCTTTGTTATCTGCTCTCCTTATAGCGCACTGTGGCGTTTAGTAGTTCGACTCAGTACCGAGTAATCATTAGTTCGTGGTGGAATGCTAAGCTTCGCATGAATTTGCTACTCAAGGGTTTTCTCCTCCCAGAGAATATCTCATACTTAAGTAACTAAGCCATTTACAACAATAATAATACAATAATGACGACATGACGATATCAAGAAATGTAATCAGTATAATCGCCAATCCGACGATGGGATCAGCGAACAAAAGTAAACCAGTGAGCAGGAAGTTGACACAGAAGATAGGAGAGTAGCTTCTGCAATAGACCGATGATGTATTATGAGAAAGAAGTTTCATATGCAGCACAACTTAACCAAGAAGATTGAGGACCAAATAGCGGGGCAGGAATATATGAGGCCAGACAGTTGGTAGTCGTCTATGTAAAGGACTGGAGAAGTAGTATGAAGTACAATCATAGTCAGGAATGAAGTGTAGCTGAGAGATCGGTGATTAAAGTAGAGTGTGGGAAGCCATAATGTGCAACAGAGATTGAGGTTGTTTATATTAATGGCTCAGTTCTCGAATTCTGCAAAGTGAACTGAAAAGACAAGAAGATGGAGACTATAAGAGTACTACTCGAGCCAATTGAGGGATGATTAATAATGCTGGTGCTTATATACCTTCCTTAATAGGGGGAGGGTTAATAGAGAAATTAGAGTTGATGCTCAAAGAGACATTCTAAAAAAATTCTCAGTTAGTACAGTCTGAGAGAAATGGTTTGAAGAGTAAACATAAAGAGCAGCACATCAGATGAGATGACATACAGGAAGCTTCGTTAACGTAAGGATTTTTCAGCTAGCGATTGAATAGCTTCTAGAGGAAGCTTATGTGGATTTGAGTGGGTATTAAGAGTGTAGCTACTAGCTGCTTGTGGATGTTGTCTCTGCTCGTAATTATTATTTTTACTGTTGTTTTTAGTGTTTTTCTTCAATAAACCCGTGGTTTCATTACTTTCTACTACTAATCATATCATATTATTGAACGCAATATATATTTATATATAAATATATGTGCAAGAAGTTAATAGTTTTAAGTGCAATTTTTAAACGAAGGAATTTGTCGGATTCCTAAAGTCCTTTTTATATGAAAGCATTTCTGCGTCAAAATATATCGCGCCTATTAGCCTGAGAGTTCAGTTAAGGTTTCAAGCGTTTCTGAAGAGTGTCGGATGGTACTGATTTGCCTGGATTGCACTCGTAACTGTTGCCATGCTGACGAAACCTTCTCAAAGTCAGCACATTGATGACGCAGTTCGATTTCCACTCTATGTTTCTCATCGTAAAATGCGAATAGTGAAAGTAAATATTAAACATGGTAACAGAGAGCTTAATTAAACTTTTTATGCTTTTGCAAACTTGGTTCGAGATTACTAGGTGAGGAGTAGCGAAATGATAGCTTCCAATCCATCATCCTTCACAAATTTGCGCCACTGAGGATGATTAGATGTTTTTCATATCACTTATCAAAGTCATCGAAGAGTATGTAATTCTAAGGTCTGCTCTTGCCAATTTTGGTAACATTTATCCAGTGACCCTCAACATTGTTGAGTTTGACTAATGAAGTTGTTAGTTAAACCATAACATTCAAAAGAGAAATTCTCTTTGCTAATCTCTATCAATTCCTTCTTACTGTGGAATGCGGAAGTGGAAGAAATAATTGGTGCGGCTTAAACTGAAACAAAGATACAAGTTGCTTGCTACGCTATGATGCTTCCCAACTGTTTACCTGGAGCGTGTTTCTTGTGTCGTCCTCCGAGGTTTAGTTGGTGTTCTTTTCCAGCAGTTATATCCAAGCCTAGAAGCTCGGCAATAGGTAGAAAACCTCCCACTGCACTTGCAGCTCAATAGCCTATCTAGATATAATTTATCACTAAGGGCAACGTGAATAAATGACTTCGTACTAGAAATGCAATAAATTCTGTGTCATCCAACGAATGGAACTAGTCGGGGAGCTCTGGTATGGCAGTGTGGCCAAATGAGAACTATACACACTTGATTATTAGCAGGATTAGAGGTGAAATAGTTGGTGATTTGACGAAGCAATTCTCTTCTTCTTTCAGACTTCTAAGCCACGTGTATCGAACATCACATTTTCCACCGTCACGAGTGCCACCGGTCTTCCGACAATCGCCGCTGAGCCAAACAGGCCTCGTTCGAGCAGGTTTGTTCATTGCATAAAGTCGCGTTCCGCTCCTTTCACTGGCGAGCACCTGCTTAGGGTTGACAAAATTCTCTATGGCCGTCAAATTTGAGAAGATTGAGCTACCAATAATATGGAATTCACCGAGGTCATATGTCCTTCATTTGTGATTGAATTATTGTGTTGTCCTTATTTTGGTGAAAAATAGTTGTGCGACTTTGAAGTGACATGGCGGGTGATTTCCTGTTCAGATAGCACCAAAAGTGATGCTTGAACAAGGGCTCCTTGAATAGGATGCGTTTCAAGACAAAAACAGATACTCTTATTCCAGTTTATAAACTTTTAGCATGCTTATTGTATAGCATGTGTGAGTGAAGGTGGGCTCAGGTATAGGAAAAGACATAATAATTGGTTGTTGTGGTTTTGATCGGGTAATAATGTTGTAATTACCTCCAAGAAGCTGAGTACGATAGCTCTGACGTTGCTCCGTCGGCCAACGAGTGATTGCTGCATTCTCATGTGGCGTGTGCTTTTTTTGCGACGACGAGCGAATAGAACTGTTTGATTTGAACCCTTTAGTAAATAAAGTGGTTATTTTTCACTAGGGAGATGTAAATGACTGGCCACCCAGCCGGCTGTTGTCGATTAGTGTGACTTTTTCATCCAAAACAACAATTAAGATGCGTGCGCTCCACTTTTGTGTGAGTTTCATTCATTCAACGTTCACCACGTTTTATCCATAGAATGGAATCCTCGAATCGATCTAAAATTCTTCGAATTCTATTTAAGTGAGATTTTTGAGAATCTCAGATTTCCTTGAATTCATTAAGGTAGTGATCGTTCTGTGATTCTCATTACTCTACTTCATTAGAGTTTTTTCCTGTTTGAAAATTGTTAGGTGACGATAGGTCGAACGATTCGCTCAAGCATCGTTTATGGGATCGGAGTTATTTCGGATTTTTCTACGTAGTAATCACCATTACCGTCTGCTTTCGTAGTTGGTTAGCAGTATGATGGCTCATGTTTGGCAGCAAATGATTGTGCCTCTCAACTGTATGCAAGCATATCTCACCGTTTTCTTTCCTTGAAAATGGTTTTCAAAATAAGCAACACCTTTTTTTTGATTTTTCAACCAATTTGAACTTGAAAACTGACTTGATTGTGGGTATATTCTGTTGACAATGTCTTCGACGTTTACAATAGGATCTGCTTTCAGCTTAACAGTAAGGAGTATTTTCAACTCCTTGTGATAATGATGAGGAATCAATGAACATGAGTGAGTTAAGTGCGGCCGATATATTTTCATTGTAATATGTGGACGGAAATAATTCTATTTAGTGATGTTCCGTCTTCATGACATTACGCCAATACAAAGCAGGAAAAAAAGCAAAAAAGGAGGAGAAAATTTTGTTAGAATGTAGTTTCATTGTGATTTTTCCGACATAGTATAGAGCTGTCAAAACGAACGTTCCCGTTTCTCTTTCACTACGACTAGCTCAGTTGCTCTGAACGCAATTCGTGAAAAGCTTGTTGTATTGCTGTGTTATTCTCGACTATTCTTACTACGTGGAGTCCGTGTAGCACAGTGTTTAGAGGCACCCAGCAATGCACATGGGATCGCTCCCGTATCTCAGGCTCACCAAGCTTTCTATTCGTCCGAGGTTGGAAAATTGGTACCAGACTTGTCTGAGAGGATAACAGCACTGGTCAATAGATTGATAGGTCACCATGAGTCATTGTAAAAGCTGATGCATTCAATCACCTCTAACGATGTTTCATAAAGTCGAGTGCATGGCTCATCCTTTAGGAATTGTTGAGTGCCAAGAGCTTTATTCTTATCATGAACAATGGTAACCTGATGCTGTGAGTACAGTTATGAATGGCGTTAAGCAACTAGGCATCCGGTTTTGTTTTTCTCACGATTCGTTTAAGAATTGTCGCGTCGTCGAGCTCATTATAAGAGCAGCACGACGGCTGAAGCCAGAATCGATTCGGGGTGGTGTGTGTCGGTGTGTATCGGCGACGTACGAGGTGAGAAAAAAAGGAGGTTCAATTTCTACCCGCCCGAAGCATATGCACACATGGTTCTAGTGTTTTCGGTTAGATATCACACTCCAGTACTGATCGGTTGCATATGTGTTCAATTTAACTTTTCATATGTTCACAAAGAAGGAACTTCGCTTTGTTTTTCTCTTACTTGTTCTCATTAATTCGGAGTTTTTTCTACACGTTCGTGTTCTGTACTAACTCGGCCACCTGACACTGATACAGACTGCGCACGATTAGCGCCAACCGCACTGAGTGTTTGAAATCGTCTTGTCGACTCTGGGAACTGATAACTGATTAAGGCTGGTTTTATGTGAAGCTGAACCTTGCCTGACAGATTTGTCTCCAGCTAGCCAGACGCGAATTTGTGTAGCTTATCGCTTGGTGGCCGAAGTGAAGACGAATGCATGCCAGCGAGCAACCAAGTACTTGGTCTGAGAAACCATGTGGATTGGTATGGGGATTGACAGGTCTTACTTGCATATGTAACCGTATTCATAAATACGTCTGCGATTATGTCTACACGGAGTGGGCGGATTATAACCTGCATGTCGACTCAGCCGAATGCGGCAATCAAGTGCCTAGAAAGTACATGAGAGGCGGCTCAATGATATATACAACAGGTGGTTACACTCTCTCTTCCATTCCGAGAACGCCGGAGAGCTCAACAAGCTGGCTGCCTTCGGATATACGCAGTTCTACGACCGAACTTAGTCACGGATAATTCAACAAACTTTCATAGTGACACCACTTTCATACTTTTTGCAGAACTACACTATAATATCTTACCATTAGTGGTTATTTTAGTTGTTTATGCGAACTACTTCTACACCGCAGCGTATATTGAACTGTCCTCTGTTCAATACACACTTTTCGCTATACCCTATCCCTCGACCGTTTTTACAATGATCAAGTCAACGACTTAAGTTTTACCGTTATGGAGTGACCTGAGTGTGAATTTTGGTTGATTTCTAAGTTTTTATAGACATTGTTCAATTTCTTCAAGAAGAAGATGTTAAATAACTTCTAAATTGCTTTGTGGCGGAAAACTAATCAAATCACGTTTTTTTTCCCTTCGTCACGATCGCATACCAAGGCAGTAGCTATGCGACTGAGGATGCTTAAGGAGTTCGAGTTTTCGAGAGCATAAAAATTTTTTAGAAGAAAGCGATTATGTGCAGTGCACCTATGTAGGTTACTATGCTCACTATGATTTTTTTTCTCCACATTTGATTTTAAATAAATGTCATCCGCTATTAATTTTCTCAGTGACGTTTCATTTTGTCAGTAACCGAGTGGTAGTTTCATATACTAAACATTCTCTTTCCCTTCTCTTGCGAAACCCCATATTTCTGCCTATATCTTCACATTTACTTCCTTTAGAGCCCACGTAGCGCACCCACTTGGAGCTGTCCTTTAATACACACGACGCTCGTTCGATCCTACGTCCTTCTCTGACCAAGCCATATTTCTTCGGGTCGGAAAACTGGCACTTGGCTTCTCTGGGATGACGGAATGCGCTGAATTGGTATATCAGTGGGGCCATGGACGGGGTTGTATAGGCTAATTATGCATTCCGTCATTTGTCCGATGCTTGATGTCGAACGTATGGTGCATCCCTATGGAAATTATTAACGTCGAATGCTTTAAATTTTCTGCGATGTCAAATGGCGTCAACTGAAGTCGTAGGCTCGTTAACCGAAAGAGAACTATATAGAACTCTATGAAAATTTGATCGTCTGGAGGACTCTCGAAATTATAGCCTATGTTTTTTCCCTCTTGTCGTCTGAGTGGGAGCTTCAACTTCATTTCATTATCAGTTTGCAAATATATATTTGTGAACCGCCTCAGAGAACAATCGCATAGTTGAAATATTAGAGGAGAAATCCACCGATAAATTGAAAAACTTTTATAAGTGCTATAGGTTTTCAGGCTTTGATAAGTGGTAGAGGTTTAGGGACGGTATCAAAGAAAATCTTAACACCTTCTTGATTATTTAGCTATAAGAACACGAGATTGACAAAGAAAAGTTTACACATCGGAACATAAGCCAAATAAAATTTTTTATCAACATCATAAAGGACAAAGGATAAAGCTCTCGGCGTTGATCAATGCCTGAGGGATGCGCCATGCATTCGACTTCATTAAGTATCATTGGAGGTGACTGAATGCATATCTGGTCTTTACAATGCCTCTCGGTGCCCTGCCGATGTATCGAGCCAGTGCTGCTATCCTCCCAGACAAGTCTGGGACCAATTTGCCGACGCCGTAGGGATGGAAGGCTTGGTGGGCCATGGGCGCAGGGATCGACTCCATGTGCGTGTCGCAGTGGCGCCTCCACCACTGCCCCACACGTGCTCTTCAGGGAGGTTGGTATAAAATAGGACAATGTTTTAATGTCTTCGTCTTCCTCAGATCCGGATTGACTCGAGTCGAAATCAACTAAAATTGAACACGGGTTGAATGAAAAGAAATTCCTAATAGTTTTATTGTTATTATTGTTATTCTTCCGCTTGTTAGTCGATGAGCGCCATCTATGCCGTACTTTCACCACTTCCACAATTCACTCGAACCATCGCCTTTGGTTTGTCACGTCGTCGAAGACGACATTGACATTGACTCAGACAACGCCACTGATAGTACTCTGTTCAATCCGATGGATAGCACTCAGACGAGGGCCTCGTTATTAACGGAAGCGATGACAGATGGCATCCATGCCTATGTGTCATCGTCCTTTGTCATTCGCTGTTCGGATTTTCTCCATACAGCGATTCGTCTCATTTTTCATTAAACTTTGGCTCGGTTTTTTATTCCTACATTGTTTTTTTGTTGTTCACTACATTCAAAGGTTGAGATAAACGATCAACTTTTTTTGCTCTATTTTGCCAAATTAGTTGCGACTTTTTATATCGTTTTTAGTTAGTTTAGTTAGATTTATATTCAGTCATTTTTTTCGATCGATATCCATCCTGAATATTTTTCTCATAGAAAAGAATGTGGAAATCCTGGAAGGTTAATCAAAATATTTTTCATTTTCATTTTACATGACTCCAGTTAGTGTGTTATGTGGATCTCAGTACATTCTCCCTTTGATTTGTTTTCTCGCCAGAAATAGACATTCAGTACTACACTTCTACTCTCGTTCGCTATCGAAAAACTGAAAAAATAGTGCTCCCTGAAGAAGCATATGAAAAACATTCTGGTAGTAGACAGTAGTGATTTCGCGCAGTTACATAACTACTCACCTGCCGGCATATTTCAGTTCTCTATTACTTACCGTCTTAGGGTTCGACGATTTCTGAAGTATTCCCTTTTGATTTCTAAGCTTCCGGAAGTGTTGCTATTCGTTTTCGGAAAGCCACCATTTCGTTGTAGTAAATTCAATCAAAAGTACTTCTCGGTCACTCATCTATCTCATCTATGAAGTCATGACCGTTGCGTTGATATCGTGGTCGTCGAGTTTAGAATCTGTTTTTTCAACGGTGGTTAATTCAATGAACTCGAAACGCATTTTCTGGTCTTCTCGTTCTTTATGCACAATTCCTCCAACATGATTTTTCCATATTCTTTGAGCGCATTGGTTATACGTGTGCTGTAATCTCTATAGTAAAAAAAACCCATCCTTTTTAATTTGGTTTTTGTTACAGCGTGGGCTGACTTGCGTGCAGCGCAGTGGTTAGAGGTGACCTGCAATGCACACTGATCGTTGAGTCGATCTCCAGGCTCACTGGCAGCACCGACTTTGTACTTACATCGGTGGGCGACCGCAAACCATTGCTTGGGATCAATACGCGTTCAATCACTTTTACATGATTTGGTGAAGTAGAATGCATGGGGTATTCCTCAGGAATTGATGAACGCCGAAGGCTTTACGTTTTTTTGGTGTTGCTTTTTCATGGAGTGGGTTTCTTCTTCATTGAACTAACCAGTCTCTTATCCACCTAATGGTGTCCCTCGAAATGATGACGATATTTTCGGCAAAGCGAATCCCCTCTCTTAGAACTTTCCATCTCTTAGAACTTTCCATCAATGTGTATAGTCTCAATGTTCAGATCAGCTGATTTCATTGCATGAAATACCGCAATAAAGTTGCTGTCAGGTGGTACCACTTTGTCGAGCTCCTCTTAGTGGTGGTGACGTGTCGGTGCAAGTGCTGTTTTCACTGTGCAGTTGCCAAAATGGAAGAGATTGTTAACATGTGATACGTTCGTGGTTGGCTAACCAACGTTAATAGAATGAGGTGTTAGGATTTATACTTTCACCTGTATCACCTGTAGTCCCGTTGATCGTCGAGTGACTCGAGCGGGCGCCAGTAAATCCTCCATTTTTCCCTATCGCGGGCAAGAGTTTATACTTTAGAATAAAGAATTAAGGGTAGTTTTTTTCTTAACAGTATCTATTTTACATCAGAGAAAGAATAATCTAACCATTCTTAAGCAAGGTTAATAGTGACTCTTCAGACTTTTTTTTCGGGTTGCTTCTAAAAACCTTTTTTCACCTGTACTGTCTTAAGTTCCTCTGCGAAGTTTTTTCACCTGGCTCTTAGTGCCTTCAATGTTAGTGGGGAATTTCCATGTCCGGATTGCTCCGTCTCCAATTTTCTTATTTTTTTTTCTGAACTGCTCCTTAGAAAGTGTGTAACAAATATATTGATCTAAGAACTAAGGCATAGGCCTCAAGACTTTTGTTTTTTTTTTTTTTGAGAAGCGACTCGTATTCTTAGCTTAGATGTTTTTTGATGTCCCATTCGTATAGCAAATGGGTTCCGTTTGAAGTGTGTAATGTTTTCATCAAACGTAATTCTCCTTCTAACTGATGACAGGAGTTTCTTCCTTCTCACTTCTAAATCGAATCCTTGAATGGAGAGTGCGATCATATCAACTGTAGAATAATTGCATTGTAGATGTTTTAAGTAAGCACCATCTTCTGTCTCTGAGTCTGTCATCGATTTCCGCTGAGTCATTTTCATCGTTCCTTTTTAGCGCTGATTTTTCCTCTTCTTGAAAAGTGAACTTTTACGGAATAATTGTACTGCAGACAGGGATATTAAAACAGGGTTTCTATTTTTATCTGGATCTCTTCCAACTTTCCTACTGTAAACACTTGTTTTTCGAGATCCAGCTTTGAATACTCCTATATAAAAGTTGTGGAAGGGATTTTCATTTTATATCATCCTATGCATCTAAAGTAGAACTCGTCTAATTTTCACGCATCAGTTGAATGAGTTATTGGGTGGTAATTGATAATACAACGGCGGGTAGCGCAGTAATAGTGATACCGATAATCGCGACCAGGGTGCTTGTTCGATCCCGTCTTGGACTCACCAAACCTACTATACCTCTGTTTTTCGAGAACTAGGTACCGGATTTGTTTGGGAAAAGCTGACTCTCTACGATGAATTTGGAACGCTTTATTCCCGCTATCTCAGGCCTCCAGGGAGAATCAACCCGACCAACATTGGACGACATTCATGGATGCTAGGAAACAAATCAAATGCGAGGGATGCGCTGGGATCGCACAGTGTATGTGAAAGACGGGTCATATGAAAGAATTGATAATGCTGATTCCTTTCTGACGTGGAAATTGAAGACAGAGTAATGTCATGCTAGCGGCATACTAGTGGTCCTATCATGTGATAGGACCACTAGTATGCCAATTCGATTGGTGACAAGTAAATATACATCGATACATATGCCAGCGAGTTATCATGGTGGGACTATTTTCCATTGATGACATTGTCTTCTTCTAGTTAGCATATGCCGATCTTCTTGTTTTTTATCTCCTGTGGCGTTTCACTCCGAATTTTGATCGTCATCGAAAGCAGTCACTGGCCCATATGAATCGAAAGGAGATGTTCTTTACATTAATTTATTCTTAACTAGGTTTCTGTATGAAAGTATTAAACTATTTCACAGTTCGAGATACTCTGCTAGAGGGTGAGCCTCTTGCAGAGATGCAATCCGATTAGCTCCAGCCATAGTGAGAGGTCAACGATGGGGTTTATCAGATGGTGTCCTCCAATACATATTAGAAACAGTTGAAATTTGTAAATGGTCTAGAACCGTCTTTTTTTATTTTTATCAAAGCAGCAAAACCCAATTCTCGTCGGTCCGATTCGATCTATCACAAAATTTGCACTAATTCAATACGTCTAATTAAACAAAATTCTTTACCGTTGTGCCTCAAATGAGTTTATATCGCTTTCGTTTCATTTCCGTATGGTGGAACAATGTTGCTTTGTGAATCAGTAGTGAGAGCTCCCAGGTGTAAGGCGTTATGTGAAGCGCCGGTCGTCTGGAGATGACCTAAATGAAAAACGGGAGTGGAGCGACCGAGGTCCAGCCGTTCGGTGTGCTCCTCCGGCGTCGAATCCACGCGGCTCATCGTGATTTAACCCGAATCCCAAACGTCATCGAAGCATTTGCCAGGTAGCTATACTTTTTTCGAAGCGATTGATTCTTATGGAGGATAATGGTATTCTAAGATTAAATTTTTCTACGGTTATTGCAAATTAATGTGTGAAATAAAATGAGCAGCAGTTAAGTAGACCTCTCTGGACTTTTGTGCTTGGACAGTTATAAGATCGATCACTGTTTTCTTAAACGAAAATAAACATTATAGAGGTTTAAAGTTGCGACCTAAGATCATTGGAGGCCTATCCGATGGAGGCAATGGAATCTGAGTATTGGACGAAGCATACAAATATTTGATTTCAGATTGAAATTTTGGAATGGATTGTATAAAGATTCACTGATTGGTACCATTTTAGCCATACAGGGTTTGTCGAAAAAATTTGTACCTCTTTTATCATACGGTACTCTCGTTGTAAATGTCTCCATCGCAAGCCATTTTTTCTGATCACAGCAATGGTCTTAGTTTTTCATAAAAATGATTTGTAGGGTTCTCAGATTATTAGTCGCCGTTATTCTGAATGACACGAGGTTTTTGTTTTTCGTATTCATTTGTAAGACCTACCGGATTAATGGAAATCCTAGCCATGGCGGTTTATCGTTGTTCTCTTGAAAACGTTAGACTCGTTCTGTTTCTGCATGAGTAACCATGGGTGGAAGGCTAGCATTACTATGCGTCGTAGTGCAACACCCACGTCACTTCATTGAGTACTGCCCTGGAAACACCTAATGTCACAAGTACTTTTATTCCTGTGCTTAAAACAGGCTAGTGGAGTTTCTTTTCTAGATTTCTTCAATCACAGTTCGTCTATGAGCAAATACATTAAGGTGGCTCATAAATTTTTTCAAATAAAAGGCTTCTTTAGTTACTGGAAACCTGATTCATCTCCGACAATCAACGTAGATTCATCACATCCACAAAACGCACCAGGTAACTTTTTTTGATACACGTATAATTTTCCATAGAGATATTTTTTCATCTATTAGGTTGTTCGGAAATTAATGCTGGAACTATAGGCTTATTTTTCTTTCATATGATTTACCGTTGAGTTTTTTCAAAATGTTGCGCTATTACATTTCATTTGTTTCTTTTTTATTTTACTTCGTTCCTCGCACCCATTATCCACGAAGGCCTTCCAACATTTTGAAAGTTGGTTCGGTTGCTGTTTCCGCATTGTCTTCTTCTTTATGAATGTCGTTGAATGCTGGTCCAGTTGATTCCCTCCGGACTCCTGGGAAAGCCGGGATAGATAGAGCGCTGCTCCCACTTGGATTGGAGATAGTGAATTGTTCTTAAGCAAATCTGGTAGCGATTTCTCGACCTCTGAGGGATGAGTGGATTAAAGAACCCGGGGCGGGGTCGAAGAAGTGGGGTGCTCGTCGTTATAGGCAACAATAGCACTGCGCTATCTTTCCACTGCTGTATATCAATGTAAAGCTACTTTTGTGTACCCGTAATTGAATTGCAATGCAAATTGTGTCTTCGAAAAGTTTACAGATAGGTGCTTATTCATACTTAAATCCATACCAACCTATAATACTTTTTAAAATTGCAATTTGAACTATTAAGGGACTAGTCGCGCAGTGGTAGTGATGTCGCACACAAGCCCCTAGTCTGGCTATCCTAGGATTCCAGCAAGAATAGACTCGACTACCGTTTAACCACATTTACATTAGAATTCCTCAAGCAGCAGACGAATCCACACGCCAAAAGTTTGAAGACCTTCGTGGATATCATTGTGTAGCGAGTCGAATGCAATAACTGCTGAGATCCACACAGCAGACATGTGAAACAGCAAAATAATAAAATTACAAGTTAAAAATTGAGGCGTCAAAACAGCGATTTCGACAAATCTACTTCTGCGAATTCAGACTTAATCATGCCTTGTATAAGTTGCCTGCTATATTAATAACGCATAGGTCCGATTAAGTGTGAACGAATGGACAGTGCAATCTTGGTTCGGAAACTTTCGTCATGATGAATTCGACGTTGAAGGTGGCAAGGGTGCTTGACGTTTTTTGCTATTGGCAATGATGAACAGAAGGCTTTGATGTAAGCAAATACACGCGAGGATGTCAGTAAATTGCAGAACTCGGTATCATCGTTCCAACTATTTGGAACAATCAGAAAATAGTTGAGAAATTAAGAAAGTGGAAAATGATGCCATACGGATTGAATTATCTTCCTCCACGATAGCGCAAGCTCACACTTCGCTCTGCCGGCACAAGGATTAACGACTGGAGTGTCGAAACTCTGCTTTATCCAGGACCTCCTTCTTACCGATCACCTTTTTTTCAAACATCCCGAAAATGTCTTTTGCGAGAAATCCGTCCAGGAACCTATCCAAGGTCGAAACTTCCCTCAACAACTTCACCACCTCCAGAAGTTCAGAAAATTGTGTAACTTTGCAAATGAACGTTTTTCTCGTTTAGAAAAGTGTGTAGATTCTTTTAGATTCTTTTTTATGTCAATCAGTAAGGTTTGTTCTGAGCTGAAACATGCTTTTATAAAGGAACTGGCTTGAAAATTTGTAGGTACGTCGTCCGGTAACGGGAGTTCCAACACGGAAAAGTTGCTGCAACGAAAAGAAAGGTGAGGTGTTCCTTTGCGAACGAACTCGCTGCTATCAGCAGCTGCTTCTGGAATTTAATTTATGGTCACTGAGAGGAAAAACTGAAATTATTCAGTTGTTATGATTTTCATCAACCCTCCCAACGGTTTACCGCTTCATCGTTCCATGGAGATGTTCTTGGGTATCGGACTACGATGTACAGCGTCGGAATTCGTCCTTCCGGCAGGGTCTCCCAAGCTGAGAATGAGTCCGGCGTTTTCATCAGGAAGCCTAGCTACTAATAAACCAATGCCAGGATCCACTACCGTTGTGGTGTCTAAGCCGCATGGTGGCAAATCTCCTTCTGATCCACAAGGGCTGCGACTGCCTGTCATGGTGACTAGATGGGGCAGACTTTGCCCAGGCTGCCCTCGGGATTCCAGGGAACCAAATCGCTTAACCAGAAAATCTCCGAAAAACGGTGATTATACTGGGACCCACACAACTAGTGAGGATGGGCCGTTCAAATATCAAGTTTAAGCATCAAGTATAATTCATCAACTTCACCATGTTTTGTATTCGCTTTGCTTTGTAAAATTCCGCTTTCAGTACTTTTCGTCTTTAAGTATGTGTTTGATCATTTGAACATGTAATAATAGGTTCGTGGACCAGTATCTTTTGAATATAAATGGTTGCTTGCAGCGGTTCGTTGTGCGACACCGTTGTGACTACGGTGGACGGTCGGAAATTCGATATAAAAGACCTTGACAATGACACATGGTTGGCGATGGTGTCCGAGTGGTCGCTACCCATTTTCGAAATCGCCGAGAAACATGAGGATACACTTCTTAGCCGTGTGAGCACCGATTATCACCGTAATGATTATCCATAAGAAAATTTTTGACAAAAAAGTTTTTCTGATTTGTTGCAGCTTATAAGCACGAAAGGATTAAACATGGGACTACCCTAACTTTTGGTCTAAATCTTACATTTACGACCTCTTGCTGCCCATTTCTCTTATAAGGAGTTTGTCATCCGATGAATCTATCATTTTATCCAAAGCTTTTTTCAACCACTTTTTTTCTGGAGTAAGGGAGGGAAATGGGAGTTCTTTGAAAGATTCGAAAAACTCATAATGCAACAATAACAAATATCTGCTAGGAACGTAGCGATTAATAACTCATTCAAGCCCAGTTTCGAAACAACTTTCTTGATACGCAAACACGAGGTTGTTAACAGTGAGACTTGTTCATTACAATTCCAGAAGACATTCCGGCGGTTTCGCCTTGTTCAGAGCCCGAGAATGTCAACTTCACACGCAATCCACTCAGTCAAACATATAATAACCTCAGCAGACAAAACATCTGCATAAATGATTATTTACATAGTGAACAGTTGCGAAACTACAATGTTAACTTTTTATTTTCTGCCTACCATAATTTTTTACGGTAGGGTATGATGTGAATTACAACCACAGCGATGCTAAAATACTTGCAACACTTGAGAGAAACGCCGAACAAAAGCTTCCGTGGTTCGGTATCCGCGGACCTAGATCTCGGAAAGGGAAATCTTGGTGCGATCTGGCCCGGGGTCCAAGTCTTTCGAAACTCTCAGCATTGTTGTGTGGTTGCGAAACTGTTCTTTCCACTTACTTCTTGTGTTTTGCGCAAAAAAGCATTTATATTTACGAACATTGCTAAAATCGTAATTCAAATAAAATGAATTTGAAAGAAAGTGCAAACATCATGGGAATACTATGCTAGACGTCTCAGTGTTGTTGAATTAGAAATGAAAGTTTCCGAACTGTCTGTTATGCTTTTAATGGATTTCTTTGAGATCACTTATGCGGTCTTCAAGCAAGCGGACTTATTTCGAATATTCAAGTTGTCGCCAATCAAATTCTTCAACTTCTTTCACGCTCTCGAGCGCGGATATTGGGACATACCTTGTCAGTTTTTTTTTTCATTGGAATCGACTCACTATGACAGTATGTGTGTGTGTGTGTGTGTGTGTGTTTGTGTGTGTGGGTGGGTATGTGTGTATGTCTATGTATGTACATATGTCTATGTATGTGTATGTGTGTGTATGTATGTGTATGCATGTGTGCATGTGTGTATGTACGTATGTGTATGTATATATCTATATGTATGTGTATGTATGTATATGTATATGTATGTATGTAGGTAATGTATGTGTATATGTATGTATGTATGTTTGTATGTGCAGGTAAATGTGTATGTATGTACTTATGAATGTATGTACATGCATGTGGTGTGTGTTTGCGCTTACATATATGCATATATATATATATATATTAGAATTACCAGAGACAAAGCATAATAAAGCTTCACAAACCGACTTTCCTTTAACCTCGATGAGAATGATCAGTATACCTTCTTTCATTGATGAGCTAACACGAAGCTGATAACTTTATTCGGGTAACGTTTCGACGTCTTCGTATTCGTCAGAGCTCATGACCCGATTGGATGTTCACAGTTTTTCGCACCTCAACCCTTACCCTACGCTTTTTGCTATCGTATAATATCTGGTATCTGAAGGATGGATTGTTCAAGAAAAACAGGTATTATCACCAGACAATTATATTAATAACAACCATCTTATATAAAAGAGCATCGCTTGGTGGGTTGCCTCGTTCGAGTGGTGCTCCCCTGAAGAAGGTCTGACTCGTTACGACGACGTGGACATCACATCAAGAAGACGAACAACCGTGGACCATCGACTTGGAACATCGGCTCTGAGCAAGGCGAAGAGGTCGAAACGTTAGCCGAATGAAGTTCATTTCGATCTCGTGTTATTTCACCATTGGAAAATGGTATACTAAGAGATTTTGCTTGGAAACGTTTTCTTAAAATGAAGATTCATCAGTAAATTTAGATCACAATCGAGTTCATGCGGCAGACGTGCTGCATGGCTGCTACTACCTCACATGCCATCCGGTTCACCCACTAATCGGACCCTCCGCATCACCGGATTCTCTGCTTCCGCCGACCTTAGCGCAAGCCACTCCGCTCTCATGCAGCATGAGCACATTGGAGGTTGGTTTGTCGTCGTTGTCCATAGTAATTTAGTTTGTTTAAGCAAATTATTTCATCTGAAATTAGCGAAGACCTTAGCGAAAACGTTATGAATATTAAGTATGTGGATGAATATTAAACGAATTGTTTCTTTTTCTGCGGAATTCTCTTCTCCAAAGAATAGCGGATTTCATCGACAAATGATGACAACGATTCGCTGCCCAATTTTTGTAAAAATTATGTCGGTTTACTCTTTGAGCTCTATCGATGGAGTACAATGCATCTTACTGGTTACCTTTTCTAGTTATCTTTTCTCTTTTTCGCTTTAAATTCACAGTGAATGTTCGTAGATTGTTCTGAATTTTGTTCTTATTGTCTCATTTTATCATAGTAACATGCGCCCATGGTCCACTAAGCCTTCCATCTCTCCGGGATCGACAAAGTGCCAGACTTGTGGGTAGTGGCACTGGCTCAATACATCGCTAGGCCACCGCGAGTCATTGCGAAGGCCAGATACGCATTCAGTCACCTCCAACGATGCTTAGTGAAGTCGAAAACATTCCTCATCCCTCGAATTGATCAACGCCGAGAGCTTTCTTTAACATCATATTTCCTTCATCTCATGTATTCAGCCATTTCCACGTAGTCGCGCACTACTCATAAAAACAGTTGAGTGTATTTAGTTTTGTTCTCTTTATTGTAATGGAACTCTCTAATGACGGTATACTAGTTCAGCACAAAGTATTGTTTTACAGCTTATGGCTTTGTACACTGCGGCTGCTATGCATGACTATGATCATCCTGGTAGGACAAACGCATTTCTTGTCGCAGCAGAAGATAAGAAGGTGTGTGATGAAAAGTTACTGCAGATATACATATCTGAATAATTCAAGAAAAGAAAGAATTAGAATGCTGAAAACAAAAACATCAAACGTCATCAATATATTCGAGATGACGCTTATTGTATTCATTGCATGCGTGCGGGATCTTCTACGAGAGGAGATGACGGTGTCCTGAAATTTCGATTCTTTGTAAATTTCAATTTAGAAAAAAATTAGAATTGAAAAAACACTTTGTAAAAATTTCAAAGCCTACTCTAAATGCCATGCCCTTTAAGTCCTCACGTGTTTAAGTGTTCTAGTTATCAAAGGTAATAGATATTGAAAACCCAGCTTATGTTGCCCTTATGTTAATGCCGAAATATTGGCTCATAAGGATAGCGAAGCTAATGAATCACAGCTTCGAGGGTCATTTTCCTTCTTTAAAGTGGTTTATGTCTCAGAAAAAACAAGTCTAATCCTGTTTCCAGCCTTATGGCCATCATCATAGATTCAACATCGCCTTTGGAGGATCAATTTAATCAGTTCAGAAACACTGTGAATTGTCGAGTCGTTGTTTTCAAATTGTTTTTTTTTTTTGATAATCATTTGATGGTGTCCTTAGCATTGTTGTTTGTTTTAGTCCATCCATCCATTAAGGCGATTCTCTACAATGATCGATCAGTGCTCGAGAATCATCATGCGGCTGAAAGTTGGCGACTATTGCAGCGAACGGAGAACAACTTCATTGAAACGCTTGACTCGGCCGAAACTAAACGATTCCGGTAGGATGATCCTTATTCTTTACGTATCCCTTTCTCATCCCAATCGAGTGTCTTCATTATCCGCTGCAGTGCCGCAGTGAACGCCGCTTTGGCGATATTGTGTCACTCTGTCCAACCCTTTTCCTATGGGTATGGTAAGAAGTCGATGGAAAGGCTGTATTTTCGTAGTACAGTTCTGATAACAGTCAAGCAGAGATCTTATGCAGAGCAGAGGTTTTCCTTGGTCGACAAGCGCTGATAAGATTGCATTCATTTCGGCACTGTCAAACGCTTTTTCATAGTCGACAAAGGTTAGGTCTAGAGGCAACTGGTATTGCCGACAAACTCTGATGACCCTGGACACAGTTTGGATGTGGTCCATGCAGCAAAATCGTTTTCGAAATCCTGGTTGCTCGACTGTTTGCGCCTCATCCAATGTCTTTGATGCGCGAGAGGATAATCTTCGTGAAGAGCTTGTAGAATACACTCAACAAGCATATCGGCCGGTAGTTGCGAAGATCCTTTCGGTTATCTTTCTTGGGCAGGATGACACTTAAATATCTACTTAAACTGCTCATGCTCATCTTCACAGGACATGCGACTCCTAGCACTTCTTCCATTTGTTTCGTTGTCCTTCAAGCATGCAAATAGAAATGGTCAGGCTTGTATGTGGCTTCGGCTGTGATTTGAGAATCTCTATTCTTCTGTGGTCACTAACGTGATGAGTGCATATTGTTTTACCCGGAGTGGCTAAATAGTCATGCTGAAGCGCTCCAAGTTAGTGACCGTAGATAATGGTAGGCCTTTGTTGGAAAACTCACTGCTTGTAACACACTGATTCCTCCTGGTAATTCCGCGATTAATCGACTGATTGGCCGACGATGATGTAGCAAACCTAATCGTAAACAAAATTTTCGTCCAAAACGACTAGGTTATGGAGATGGGTTTGCAAACATGTAGCCTGTTTTTCCGGAGTTTAGTTGGGGTTTATACATTGTAGCCGCCACTGAAGCTGTTCTCAAATACTTCCTGGTCTCTTAACTGCAGGATTTATTCACCTACCTAGATATTATAGCTATGCGAAAGGTAAAAGCCCGCTTGGCGTTGCCAAGCCATAGAGCTCATTCTTTTACTCTAGCACCATCTTGAATTAAATATGTGGCTTGTCTTGGTTCCATCTGACCATTAATCCGCTATTTGCATGATGTAACCTCTCGACTAACCTGCTTGTAATTTCCGGGCAGATCGGGAACCCTGGTACTTGGTCACTAAATAATCTCGGTTGTAACCACATTCCTAGTTTTTGTATTTGTTTACTATTATCTACATTCTTTATTTTTGTGCTTTTTAGGTACCTTGTTCTGGAGTATATTCTTGCCACTGATCTCAAGCAACATTTTGAGATTATTATGACGTTCAATGAGAAGGTCCGTCGAATATTCCGTATTACTATAAAACAACTATGAATATGAATATATATGAATAATATAATATATATGAATATAGTATGATTTTTTTTTATTTGTCAAACTTACAGTCCAATGAAATGGAGCTGATGAACGAATCTGATCGAGTTCTCATGGCGAAGATGGTGATCAAAATGGCCGATATTAACAGCCCAACAAAACCGTATGCTCTGCATCGGCAATGGACAGACCGTATCTGCGAAGAATTCTATGAACAGGTATATGGGTATCGTTGTTTGATGGAATGGTTACCATAGTTGGTGCTTCATGAGTGAACAATGTCGTTAACGGATAGCTCGCCGTCACCTCTCATTAGTCAGCTACCCAAGTTCACCTGGACTTATTGCAGCTTGGTTGTGTAGTTTCAGTTTTGTAGTGATTCGGTATGGACATTCTTTGGTTTAGAAGGAGCATGTTTTAGAAATACAGAAATGTCATACAAAGTGATGAACTCTTCCATACTAAGTTTTCCAACATTCTATTTGAATATATAATTTTTCACCTTCAGATTGTGGACAAAGGAGCATAAGACCCTGCAAGATTTTATTTTTCTTTGCCCACATTCTTTCTGTTTGCCCAATTTTTCCTTTTCCTTTTTTTTTCTTTTCCTTTTTCGTCTTTCTTTTTATTTCTTACAGTGACTCCGAAAAGATTTTTGATCATTACGTTTTGTTAGTCAGTAATTTCGTTTTCCTAGTAACTCTTGCATTATAATATTTATAGTGCGTTCAATCTTTTTCAGAAGTGATTTATGGTGTAATTGTAAATTAAACGTCACGAGCGACTAATACGTGTTGTGTAATTTTTTAATGTAAATTCTGTTTTGTCTGAAAATGTCTTTAATAAAATGATGAAGGGATTAAAAGCTTTCAGCGTTGATCAATACCTGAGGGATGCGCCATGTATACGACTGCAATAAGCATAGTTAGAGCTGGTTGAATGCATATCTGGGCTTCACGATGACTTACGGTGGCCTACTGATGTATTGAGCCTGTGCTGCTGTTCTCCTAGAAATGTCTGGTACCAATTTGTCGACCCCGTAGGGATGGAAGGCTTGGTGAGCTTTGGGCGCTGGGATGGGTCCCTTGTATTTGTAGGGCGCGTCCGACCACTGCGCTGCACGCGTCCTTAATACGATAATGACAATACACTGAAAAAAATGAAAAATAATTTAGAAGGGTGGCACGTATAACGCACTACGAGCAAAGCGTTTATTGATCTCTTCCTGAGCCCAGCAATGGTTTCATCACGCCATGGTCGGAAAATTGGAGCCCGATTTTCTAGGGTAAGCGAAATCCCTCCATTCCGTAAAAACAGGTGACTATATCCGATGGAGAATAGAACGACTATTTCTGGATTTCACTGGGAATTGATTCCACCAGCATTCAACGACATTCATGAAGAACAAATCCTCAAGCACCATTTGAATTCACGCAAAGATCCGGAGATCTTGGTCGAATACGGGTTCCATGCGGCGGATGGAATGCAAAGAGTGTTAGGATGTGGACAGGATATGCGATGCCGGGTCTTCTAAAAAGAATATAGCCCACTGGATAGAGGTATTCTAGAACGTAAACCAAACACCCTTTCCTTCTGTAGTAGCCCTTCCTGCTAATCCTAACTCCAACAAGTCATTATATACATGAAGTATGAATTCATTCACTTCTATGATGTTGTTAATAGCATCGAATGCCTGGCACATCCTTCAAAGACTGATCAACGCCGGAATCGTTATCCTTTTATTCTTTATAACAAAAAAACAATCTCATATTTACAGAAGAATGAGTGATAATTACCTATCAAACAATTGTTCACGTAATTTTGTCTTTGAGGCAATTCAAAGGCAAACAATGCTTGTGGTTGTGAATTGAGCATGGACGCCGCTGTTTTAACCTGGTGTTTTCTTTTTTTTATTTCTTCGGATTAAAATTTTAGTCTAAAGGAGTTATCTACCAAGAAAAAAGTGTGTTAAAAGGTATGAAAGGATAAAAAACGGGATGGTATTTGTTTTGTATCTGATTTTCCTGACTGTTAGTGCTGTGTTAAATTTAGGGTGACGAAGAAAGAAGGAGAGGTATGCCCATTACTCCGTACATGGATCGAACTGATGCGCAAGTCGCAAAACTGCAAGATTCGTTTATTGCGCACGTCGTCAGTCCGTTAGCGGTGGCAATGAATGAGGTAAGAGAATACTCAGTACTCCACCAGGTACAGTTGTCTCCAACAGCGGCTACTGATTTAAAAACGTTCATCTAGAGGTAGCATCTGTCTTTGACTGTTTGATTATTCAGAGGTTCGAAGCAATTGAAAATACTGGAGTTCATACCTAAATATTAACGACGCTACAACGACTAGTCCAGTCGAATTAAAAATGGGACAGGTTAATTCTCATATAAATTGGAATTGGCCGTAGTTTTCAATTGGCTCTCGTAATACCTTCAATCCCTCAAAGTTTCATAATCGGAGCAATGTTTCCATGGATGGATATCGAACCGTACAAGTATCAGGTTGTTCAAGCTGTTATGTTTAGTGAAACTGATGAGAGGATAGAATGTGACCTACAATGTCAATTCCATAATATACCAAGGGTAAACTTGCCAAGAGTCGTGCTGTTTCTTAAAAAGATAAAGTCGCAACGTAGCTTAGTTTCCTGCAATTCACAAGCCTGTTGTAATGAATTTCATAATCAAGAAAATGTAAGTGATATAGTTTGAGCTTCTTGCCACCGGTTTATAACCTCATCGAAGCTGGGAAGTGTTTTTGGGTGCTGGGCTCCGATATTCAACGAGAGGATCCATTCCACTGGCAGGGTCTTCCAAGTTGAGAAGGAGTCCGGCATTGTCATTAAGAAGCCCAGTAAAGAGTAAACCAGTAGCAGGATCCGTTGCTGTCTTGGTTCCAAACTAGTCCCGTAGTGGCAAATCTCCCTCTAATCCCGCAGTGACGGTAGCTGTCTATGATGATAACGACCTGGGCAGACTTTGGCCTGGTTGACCTTGGGACTCCAAGAAACCACAGTAGCTAAAGCAGCAAAACTGCCAAAAAGTGGTAATTACGCTGGGGTCCGCACAACCTTTGAGGATGAGCCATCTAAGTATCCAAATAATTTCAACTGACTCACACACTATCTTTCGAGGGACCAATCAATTAACTAAGTTAAGCGACCTTAGAACTGGCTGTTATCATTCAGTTTGTGTTTGTGTTTCCAGCAGTGTTTGTGCATGATTTTCAGTAGATATCTATTGAAACCACAATGATTTTGAGATATGGGCGAAACCCAGTGCCTTAGACGAGCTTCGAATCGGCAATTACCCTTAGCGGAGGCTCATGTGTTATTTGTTGTTTGTCTCCACTTTACCATCGAGGTTGTATTTCACGTAGTACTTTTCCGCTAAAAAATTCTAGGCCATAAAAACTAAACTTTATGATTTGTTACAATTTTTGATATTAAGAAGTTTTTCGAATAAGTAAATTAGAAGATTGGATGAAGGATGATAAGGGTTAAACTATGTTCATGGGAGAAGTTTATGAAATCTCAGTGACGGGCGGGTTTTCCATTTGCAAACTGGTTTAAATCATGAATGAAATAACATTTTACTTAACATGAAGATATGGACTCGGTCAAACTGATAAAAGGTGAAAGACAACTAAACTGATGTTGGTGCAATGATTATACCTAAACGCAATGCTATTAAATTTGCTTATTGTGCATATTTATGTCTGTACTTTTCGACATCAATTTTGCTATTGCCTTTCTCTATGGCAACGTGATCGTACTAATGCTTGATTTACAGGCTGGTCTGCTTCCAGTTCTACCGGGTCTTGTCGAACCGGAAATGATGATCAATCTAAAGCACAATCACCAGAAATGGTTGCAAGAAATCGACAAGAATACAGTTGAAGGAGGTAAGAAGTAAGCACTAGGTAGTACTTTAGTGGTGTCGCTGACGCTTTCGTCGTAGATAATGTGCTTTCTGATCCCTATCATACTAAAGTATTTCAAAATTTAGTTAGATACTTAGATACCTATCTTCACTTATCAACAGATCGTAGCACTACTTTCATCAGTAAACCATTAATCGAGAAGTTCGGATGTGGACTTCCCTCCTGCTACTGGATTTATATCATTACCTCATAACTGAGGTGTTGAATACTAGTCAACCGTGATTTAACGTGTGATGCTGGGACTACTACACTATTGAGAAAAGAGGATGACGAGGTGTGTCAGGTTTTCAACACGAGCACTCGCTCGCTGCCTTCTCGTATTCTTACGGGGCGACAAGTATTCCTCTGACGGAAACGAATGCTATGATCAGTTGACCGATTTGCATTCTCAAATTTAGTGATTTTATATGATACTGGACAAAAATATTGCTTTATATTTAAAGAATTATAACTTCGGTATCTAAAACATTCATTTTAGCTGATGAATTGTGCCTTTTTTTAATCTCGGATGTGTCGTTTATATCTCGTACAATATCCTTAATAGTACTCGAATTGTCTTGTCATTATGAAGGTACTGATGCTTTCAGCTCCGGTATTGGGAAACGGTGTAATAGAAGAAGAAAGTTCTACCAGCGAGAGTCCTGATAATCGTAAATGTAGTCCGTTACTGGACTCGGAACTCGAGGTATGTTTTGCCGAGAGTACCGTCGTGACCAATCTCGGATATACTTTTCTGAGACTGCAGGGCTATTTGAGCTCAGCTATAGCTACAATCGCGAACGATTTTTTTTAATAAAAAAAAACAAAGTGATTGCAGTGTAGTTATTATCTTCAATGACTGTTCGGCCATGTGTAATCCAAATAAGAGCGTTCTTTGTCCAATTTTAAAAAACAAGAGATAAATTCTTACGAACTGCCCTTGTTGGAGTGAGGTTGGTGTCATTAGTTATTGCTGTTGTTGTGAACTGGTTCGATGCCTGCTGTTTCGTATTCTGCAGAGCCTGGACGTATGATATGCAACGATCCCGATATAATTCGGTAAAATAA
Organism: Angiostrongylus cantonensis; assembly: GCA_009735665.1. NCBI lineage: Eukaryota > Metazoa > Nematoda > Chromadorea > Rhabditida > Metastrongylidae > Angiostrongylus > Angiostrongylus cantonensis. Next base: position 581,685 of record MQTX01000057.1, read on the forward strand.
AGAACTAATATACATATTAGACCTATTAATTAACAGCACTATGTTTAAAAACTAGTCACTGTATTGTTAAGTGTGGGGTAACCCGTGTGCTATTCACTGGGATAACGAGTGAGACCCATCCAGATTAAAAAAAACCAGTGTGAGAAAAGACATCAGGCCACGTGTGGTAGTGAGACATGTCTTTCAATTTTCGTTACTGTACTTTTGAAGTTTTTCCAAAGTACTTCAGGCGATGAATAATACATTGGAGAAACGGTAGACCACTTTGTGTTCGCATAAAAGAACACCTAGACTGGAAACTTAAAATTCGGCCAAGTACTACCCTAGGTACACAAAAGGTATAAAGCACGATAGTGATGATTTTGACTGTCGGAATCATATCGCAGGAATCAAAACATCAACGCATAAGACCCTTGAAGTGTTCTGAACAAATTTCGAAAGCCCAAATACGAACCAGAAAGAAGAATAGCTCACTATCGCATGTGATCTGGTTTCTTTCCTAGGAGTGATTTTTTGATTTGGATAAATTCCACTCCTCATCCCACGTGTCCTATACACGAATGGTCCCACATGCAACAACACGGCAATTGATTTTTTAAACAAAATGGCGTTCATATATATGTTTAATCTTCATTAATACTATAGATATTTTACCGAATTGTAAGTTATATGGTTACATAAAATACGGCCGAGCTCTGTAGAAGGTGAAATCGACTAAACATCAGCCGTCGAACCATATCAACAGCAACAGCAACAGCAACAGCAACTGATACCAACCCAGCGTCAACTCATCAAGGGCAGTTCGCAAGAATTTATGTACAGAGAACTGCATGATGAGGATCATTTCTTCACGGCTTCTCTTTCCTATAGTGCTCAGTCGTCTCCACTTGTAGGTGTGAATGAGGCTAAATTTTGATTACTCGGTGTTTATCTATTTCTCTATACTATAAAGAAGTATACCGTCAAGCGGGTATGTCGCTGATGTTTTCAGTGACGTATTTCTTCCTCTGTGTGACTATTCTTCCCATCCTCGTGCAAGTCGATCATCAGGCCTATTCATCCTCTATCATTCCTTTTGTTCTTACATTCTGATCTGCCAGAGTGATCGTCTACTCGAGAGCGAGCTTTTGCATTAAATGGTGAGCATCGCACTAACACCATTGCACTGCTACTAATTGCAAATGCATGGCACTGTGTTCTTTCCATTTATTCACCATTATCAATAATTACAACAGTTGAAATTATCAAAGTGAACTAGTAACTGATAGAATGTAAAATGATGATGATAAAAGATAAATGTTTGGAGATGGTCAGTTCCGTAGGAACTAGCCATGCATTCCACTCCATTCATATCATAATAGAGGTGGTTGAATCCATGTTTCGCCTATGAAATGCTTTACAGTGGTCTAGCGGTTTATTATGTCGGTTTTTTTATCCTTCCACACAAGTCCTTCGCCAACTTGGCGATCCTTGAGAGATGGCGGGCTTGATTAGCTGTGGGCATAGGATCCGACCAAAGCTCATTTGTGTATTGCAGGGCACCTCCAACTTCTGTATCACATGCACAGAAAAGTGCTATATAAAGGCGAATGTTCTTTGTTCTTTCCTGGTACTGCCAAGAATTTCTTCTTGGCGCTTTTTTCCTACAATATCATCCTAAGTATTCTAGGGGCGCGTTTAGCGCAGGGTTAGATGCACGCTGCTGTGCACATAAATTTGATCCTGCGCCCCTGGCTCACCAAGTCTTCCTTTCATCCGGGATCGGCACATCAATACCGGACCTCTTTACGAAGATAAAAGCACAGACTGGATACATTGATAGACCACCGGGAGTCTCACTCCTAACTTCTAACAATACTAGAAGTCGAATGCATGTGGCGCATACCTCAGGGACTGAACAGCACTGATAGGTTTATCCTTTATCCTTCTCAACTATTCTAGGAAATTAATACAAACATCCAGCTTGTATGTAGGTTTTTTTGCAAATATCTTTAAGTAGTCGAAGTTTTTGAAAACATTTTTCAGTGGTACAAGGACTTCTTGCTGTTAGGCATCTCATAGCATAGTTTTTCTTATAGTTTTTTTTCACCACAATCCTTGCTTAGTTTCTATAAGAAACCTGTTACAGTTAGTACCCACATGTGATCTTTTTGAATGTCTTAGTGAAGAATCATGAAGTGCATGATAGTTCATTAACCCTAAAATCAATTTTATCACCTTTATACTCCGTACGTTTCCTTGTTTTTGAAACAAAAATCTTATTTAGTCCAGGAATTCAATTTCCCCAGCAGAATACTACCTTAGCTAAGTCCCACTTCAAGAAAAAAAGTTACCGTCAGAGTTTATAGTTTTAAATGGACGAAAATATTAGACATAGAGCCAAATTCTTTTGAGCACCAAAATCATCGACGGGTGGCCAACTTATTGTTGTATCGATTCAGATTTCGTTGGAAAACAGTTTAAAAAGTGTTGTCAAGTTATAAGCTTTCTTAACAGGTTTCAAATTTCTTTTTTTTTTCAAATTCCTTGTTTTGCATGTCACTCACTTTTCAACCAAAATGGGATATGATCTTCTATATGCTATCACTGGAATAAGGTATCCGTGCTTTTATAAACTGGCTTTCACTTAACTTTCGTATAAATAGTGAATCCATAAAGGATAAAGGTTAAAGCTCTCGGCGTTGATCAATCCCTGAGGGATGCGCCATGTATTCGACTTCACTAAGTATCGTTGGAGGTGATTGAATGCATATCTGGCCTTTACAATGACTCGCGGTGGCCTGCCGATGTATCGAGCCTGTGCTACTATCCTCCCAAACAAGTCTGGTACCAATTTGCCAACCCTGGAAGGATGGAAGGCTTGGTGGGCCATGGGCGCGTTCCACGTGCGCGTCACAGTGGCGCCTCCAACCACTGCGCCACACGCGCCCCTAATGAATTCATATCACTTTTAATTAATAAGCTAACACGAGGTTGATATCAAACCTTGTAAGAGTAGCGTTTCGGCGCGTTGTTCGCTTTCTTCAAAGCCGGAATGATTTGAGTCGATTCTCTACAGCCGTTCGTCCTGGCGGTGTTCGTTGGGCATCCAGGAGCTCCTCTAAGATAATAAATCTGATACCAATTTTCAACAGCGGAGGAATGAAGGGCGTGACTTGACTGGAGCGCAAAATCTAACAAACTACTTTGTGTGTTTTCTTGATGAGCAGACTCGAGGTTATTATTCACCTGCTACCTGTCGAGGTTGTTATTACACTACTTAATCACAAAAACTTCGGTTTTGCCTAACTTGGAACGTGGAATCGTCAAATTGACCCACAATCTCTTCAGTCAAACAGTTTGATAACCTCATCAGATAAAACTTAGTGCATAAATTTTCATTTGAACAGTAAACAGCTTTTAAACACTCGCCGATTTGTTCTTTGTTCTTTGAATCGCCGATTCCTCCAGTTATTGAATGGAGACTAGCCGCAGAGAGCTTACATGCATGAGGAATGGGCCTGGCTCAGGTAAAAAAAAATTAGGTCAAGGAATGGTGCGAGGTCACGGGTAACAAGGCACTCTTCTGTGCGGTTCTTCTTTGGATTTCCGTCATTCGTCCAAAGCACTCCAAGGGTTTTACGAGCTAATTTGCTGAAGTTCGGACGTGGTGTACCTAATCACTTGTAAGGTATGTAGGACGAATAGATTGGCGAAATGGGTAGAATATCTGCGTCCGCATAAAGAACATCTAGTTGGGAAACTCAAAATCACAACACTCAATTAAGTACGCAATGGACTCAGAAACACAACGAAGAAGATGTTGAAGTAGAAGTTACGATGCTCGCACAGAAATCGAAAACTCTAGCGCGCAAAACTCTCGAAGCCTTCTGGGTGAATTTTTAATAGCTAGCAATCAACCGCAGACAGGAGTGCATTGCGATCACGCACGACCTAGCGCCATACTCGGGCTCATTTTTTGACCTGACCCAGGCACCTTCGTTACCACTGTGAGACTCTATGCAGCTGGTCTCCAACAATAACTGGAAGACTTGTAAAGAAGAGAGAGGCGAATGTTCAGAAGAAGCTGCTTATTATGCGAATGGAGATTTATGTGTTACGTTCTGTCTGCTGAGGTTATGGAAGCGTTTTGCTGAGTAGGTTGTATATCAATTTGACATTCTCAAGCTCTGAGAAAAGCGAAACCACCAAATGGTCACCTATTGTGATTAAATAGTGTAATAACCACCTCGGTGTCCGTCCGTCAAGAAAACAATGAATTATTGATCGACGCCGAGCTTGAGATCGATCGCTGCTGTTTGGGATCCTGTGTGCATTGCAAAGCACACCTAACCGCTCTGGGTGGTGCGCGCACAGCTAGTTACAATCATCGTAGTATATTTCTCTCTTTTTAATTTTATCTATAAATGTACAAAATTCTTTTATAATGCATGAGAACTTTCACTTGCTTGGACCGGAACGTCTTGTAATAGTGGAGCATGCGAGTTATTCTTCCGAAAATTGTCTTTTGCTGGTTTTTTAAAGTTAATTTTTATTTGATGGAAAGCCAAACTATTCTAACATCGTTTCTGTTCACATAACAACAGTGGCCACACGATTTCTCTACGGCCTTGGTGGCTTGTCGTTTCAATGTGTGACCATTTTTTCTGGGTTAATGTGATTGTAAAAAATGATTTCACATATTTTCAGGATCAATTCGATATGTGTACCATACAGGAACACGACGAGGAGGAATATTTGTAGCTGTGATCTCATGTACCGTATCCTGTCCGGCCATGTGGCCACGAACATCCAGCTCCAGTGATGTCAAAGACAGCGCGCAAGCATTGTTCTTACCGATCATACCCGATCAGGTTCTCTGAACAGAATCTGTGAAGTCGCTGAAAAGACACTGGGTCGAATGTTCGCTATTCGTTACGTGTGTTTACTACTGTTATCACCATAACCATTGTTTTTATGACAATTTTTCTTACGATGACTCATATCTGTGAGGTATCAATGTTAATAACGTATCATACTGTCGCCTTAAAAGTTTTTCTACTGCAATCCACTGTATTCATAGTCATTTTTTCATGTGTTTTCTTCTATTTCATCTTTCTTCCCATTCCTCCACGCGTATGCGCCTGTGTACTTGTCCAAGATCTCTTGCCAATTCGTTTTCCATCTAGCTGATAGACCTTTGCAATTGAATGAAATCACATTGGTTAAAAACATATTGTGGCAAAATTACAAACCACAATCGTTTTTTGTTTTTCTGGGCTGTCTTCAGCTCGTCACTACCTCACTGCCAAAGATTTCTTGCAAGAAGCCAGTGGTGCTGGACAATGATGAACATAGTCATCTACTCATTCTTTCTTATTACCATAACCTTATTCTTATTTTCTTCTTATTCTTTCATCCTCTATGGTATATTTCATCTGTGTTCAAATCCAACAGGTTTTTACTGAATAGCCTGCTCTGCACATTACTATTGTTACCAAGTGGCTGTGATTAGCAACTGTAGTCTTTGGTTCGATTCATGTGCAGCTGATTTGCATTTTCATGAGCTCCTTAGTTCTTTCTTTCTTTCAAGTGCTAGTTTTCGTCTAAACTCTAAAATCATACACTTCAGCAGCAGTGGTAAACTCTAACGAGCGTAGTCAAAGCTGTTATAGGTCGCGACACGATCAGGATTGCGACCATATCATTTTATTCCCCGTCTTCCATTCGCACACTAGGGCTGTTGGTACTTTATACTTTATTACATAAACAACTGTACCTTTTTTTTTGAAATGTCATAGTCGAACGCTACTCGATGGGTACCGCGCGATGAATTCTTGTTGGGAAGTTCCTCCATTACAAGTTCATCTATTTCGCGAAGATACCTTGAAATATTCTACACAAGGCTGTGATTTCCACGAACTATTCGATTCTTGAGCGAAAAAGCCGTGCCGAAAGTACAATGCATAGTTTTGCGACAAATAGGTCACACATCGTGTAATGTGTTCTGCCCTTATCTTAGGACAGAGGTGTGAGTTAGTGTTGCATGGTGGGTGCTAATGCCATGGTAGAATGTCACTGATAGACTGCGATCTAAGTGTACCAATAGCCTGAGCTGCACTCTCTGTGGCTTTTTACTGTGATGTCGATTTGGTAATATCGTTATGATAATGATTTCAGTTATTATCGTTATTAACATTGTCAACATTATTGTCATCATTACTGTTATTGTCGTCATTATTATTGTTCAGCGTATTAATCTGTGCTCTCACGGGACATGTATTGTATTGCTTCTATTCGAGTCTATTAAGATATACATGTTATTCTTAATTTCTTCAATGCACGACGGAACAGCGGAGAACGAAGGCACTCCTAACATTTCGAATAGTTGCTAACATTCAGTGAACGCGACTATATATGTTTCCCTCATCTTTTTACCCTAACGTCTATCATTGGAGTGGTCCGATCAAAATCTCTTCCAAACTATTTAATATGATGGTTTTTTTTTTATATTGTCCAACATCACACATGGTACAAATCCCCACAGCATTTTCATTCGGTTCGTTCCCTCGCATTCATCATCAGATATCCCCATGATTTTCTTGCGCGTTCGGTTGCTGTTTGAGAATTGTCATCTTACTCATGAATGCAAATGAATGCTGGTCAAGGCAGTATTCCTGAAATTCTAAAGTAGATGTGATAGCGCGTTCCTAGATCTCCATGACATGCAGTGGTCAAGTTTAATAGATTTCAGGAAGCCAGTTGGTCTCAGAAAATTTTGGTACCACTTTTCCGAACTCAAACGATTAGTTGGTGGGCTTTGTTCACTCGGTTCAGGGTCGATCCAGGTCGTTGAGTGCATTGGAAGGTAACTATATTCTGCGTTACCTACTTTCCACGTTAATCTAATATTAACAAAAGAGTGAAAATTGTTTGTGGAAAATTTTCTAATCATTGTCCTCGCTTACATTGTTTTAGTTGTCCATATGCCACCTGCACTCTTGTCGCATGTTCTGTTCATCCGTGCCATGGCCCACCAAGCCTACCACCCTTCTGGGGTCGGCAAACTGGTACCAGACTTGTTCGGGAGGATGGCAGCACTGGCTCGACACATCGGTAGGCCACCGAGAATCATTGTAAAGGCCAGATTCACCACCAAACGATGCTTAATGAAGTCGGATGCATCGCTCACGGATTGATCGAAGACAAGAGCTTTTTTTATTACCACGTTTGAAACGGAATTGTAGCTTTCCATAAATTCCACTGCTTCATTTAGTTTTTGTCAAGTGAATCAAAGAGTGAAACAACTAATAAACACATGATTGCAGGAATAAGGAAAATAATGAAGGCGCTCGCTTATATACGATTGTTGAATAGAGTAGATTCCTAAGACAATGTTTACTAAAATGAAATAAGGAAAAACTAAATCTGTATCAGGCCCATAGCGAGATCGAAACTACCTGACGGTCCTGTTTCGGGCGTCACTTAGCTAAATGCACGTGTTCGGCGTCCTTAAATTAGCGATCGACGTTCAATCTCAACCGGTGCCAGTGAAGAGACTAAGCGTGTCAAATGATGCATACTGATTAAAACAATTCAGGGAGCAAACTGAAGGCGCCTAGTTTTAGTGAAATAAGATCATAATTTACATAATGCAAGTGGTTTGAGACCCAAACCAACAACTTTGTGGCAGTTTTGATCCTAGTGCTTCGTTCAAGGTTTCTTCATTTTTAATCGCCATCAAAATGAAAAAGTAGAGCAGTCAAGAGACTTCTAAGTTTATGCTTTTTCTGTAATGTAATTGGAATATATTCCTAATTTTCCCTTCACACTTCACTGCTGAGGGTAGGAATGAGGTGGGATGTGGGAAACTGCCCCACAATTTTAATGAGCGTTTCCTCATAGGATTAACAGGAATCCACCATCATCGATATGTAAGGACTCCATATTCCAGAACAGAGGTGAATATAATAGAGCTTCATTAGTTTCGTCTTAAGAGTTTCTGCCACTCGTCATTGTGAGTTTGAGCAAACTGACTTGAAAAAGTAAAAAAGAGTTCCTAATAAATAATAGAACAAAGGCATGAGATAAAACGTAGAATAAATGAAAAACTAGCGATATCAAAAGGCATCTTCCGAACGTCACCTTCCTTTACCGAAGTAGTCCTTCCCTCTGCCCTTTCCTATAGTGTTTCGCAATATAATGTGTGCTCAGCATGTCTGTTTATCCACCTGGTTTCAATTCACTGCTGTTTTCAAACAATAATTTCACGCTTCTCTTCATTTGACAAGTTCTGACCACATTAGATTCTTATTTATGCATCCCCACATGGCGTATGAGATTAGTCGAGGATGAAAAACGACTTTTACTTGCCCGAACGAAGATGAACTGTAAGCAGATTCATGGCAACATATCGATCTCACTGCTGGGCATATATCACTTATACTTTCCGTAAACAATCATATCTTTGCATACATTCTGCAATCTTCGAAGTGACCCACAATAGAAAAGCCTACTATGGGAAGAGCCCAACAAGCTAACTGTGAACGTTCCGAAGTCTTACGGCCGATTCCAAATGTTATACGTGGAAACTCACTCTGTTATTAAGGAAGAAAAGTAGGAAACACACACAAGCAATAGTATTGTTCATATACACTGAGCTAGTTAAATCTACCAGGCAGGTTATGCCAGATTTATGCAAGTAGTAGGAACTAACGCGGAATTAATATCTGCTCGTTGATGAAGCAGAGGTGAAGGAGGCATCGAACTACCGACCGATAACTGTGCGCACTGTAATGCACCTCCTACACTGGATTACAAAAAAATCCATTCGAGCACAGACGATAGATTGATTTGTGTTTCATACCAAATACTAAATTCTTTGTACCCTTCATCGCATTTCTATACAAATGTAAATTTCGAAAAAAAATGCTCAAGAAATGTCATAATTCAAGAGGAATACGGAGTAATTGTGAACAATACGTATTCAATAACATGGTACTCGTAACACAACTGTGAAATTGACATAGATGGGTGAGGAATAGGAAAAGTGGAAAAGAAAATAGATGAGAGAGAACGTCCAAACAACAAAAAGGAAAAGGAAAGAAGAACAATGAGATAAACGGCGTATTTGCCTTGCAGGAAAAAATATCCACATTACAAATGGATGAATTTTAGGGTCATTCATAAAACCATAGAAGTAATCTTGCTTTCTAATTTTATACTCAGTCGCTTCACCTTAGCAAACTCAAATTTGGACGCCCAGAACTTTCCTAGGTTCCAGTAATCAGTAGATATGGTGTATAAGATGTCCTTGAATTCTTCAACAGCACTGTTTCACTCCAGATAGATGTCTTCTGTCGGATGTGCAAACGCCATGTATTCGTCGTAAGAACGTTTGAAAGCTCGTCTGAAATCAATAATCGAAGGTACTTCGGTTAGTATCCAATTGGAAGGTATCGGGCTCATAAATCTCATTGTTGAAGAAGAATGAGAATTTCTGATTGACGACGAAGTAAAAGATAATGAAAAGCGGCACAACAATTGAATCTTTAGTTAGGATTCCTAAGCCTACGCAGTCATCAGAACGATGCCCAAAGGTTGATTTATAGACTTCTACATTTAATTCCTTGAGTAGATTTTACCAATCTGAACATTTTATTGGAAACAGATAATTTTCACTGAAACCTAATCAACACACTAGGTTCATTCTGAAAAGCATGTTGTGCCATAATCTGTAATTCCTGGAATCCGCAGTAAAAGCTGTACTATGTTCTTAAGAAGTCACCATTTTCTAGCGTTTCCAACCTATCGAAGCTTCTGAAATCCAGAAACAACTAAAATCCTAACTGACTGTTAAAACAACAGCGATAAACCACCCTCTTAAAGCGCTTGTCTGTGGAAAGGATGCCCTGTAGATAAAAGAAAATCTCTGGGGACAGCAGGAGGTCTTCCGTGTGATAGATAGTAAACAAGCACTATAAATATGAAAGCGTAACATCACAATGTAATGACGGAGAAACAAAATCCACTGACTGTTGATTTATAGTAGGAACATTAAGAGAATAGAATAATAGTATCAGAACCTCCCTCTCCTCCTATCTGAGTGTCTAATTTTTTAAAGGACCGATGAAATAGGTACGTACCCAATTGACTCAACTATCGGCTGTGTAGAAGTACTGGACAAGAACACATGGCAAGCAAATCGCGGTAACAGCGGATGTTTTGTGATGAAACCAAAATATCTGAGATTGAACTTTTGAAGAATAGAACCTAGGCCTGAATGGAAAAAATACTAAAGCGAAAATATGTACTGAGCACATACTTGAGTTGCTTTGGATGCGCTCCACAAAACGAAATATTTTGTAAACTGTAGAAGAAATCGAACGTCGGACATTGGAAAAACTGAAATCGATCTGTTTTGTCTCTCGTTTAAAGTTTTCTTTTTTACTGTGATCACTGACTTATCATTTCCTTTCCGATACATCCAATGTGTTTCAGTTCAGAGGATATACTGGACATTTTTCACAAAAGTCAGAAGGCTTAAATATAATTTATTGCCCATTCCTTCTTCTTGGTAGGGTATTGCGTAAAATATAACCATAAGGATACTAAGATATGCGCTGAACTCGGAACCTTAGTTGGCTTCAAGCCCGTGATTATCGTTTTTTGGGGCTCATTTACTATACGCCACACCAACTGAGGGTATTGCTTCGCCGTTCTGTCCTTCTTCATCTCATTCCCGTTGAATACTGATTGTTGATAATACCGTTAAAGTAAAAACATGGTTGAGAGAAAGTCAAAGGAAGGGCCTTGGTTGGTGTGGTGGATAGCACTCGAGACCCCGGAAAGGGTAATCACTGGTTTGGTATCCAACTACGGTTCCGAGTCTTGTTCATACTTCAGCATCCTTGTTGATGCATCTTTCGTAAAGTTTCTATGCATCAATATGATGTCTTATTGCTGAACACTGACAAAACATCAAATGTTATACGTAGCAGGTGGAGTAGGTGTATCACAGTGTTCAGAAGCGCCCTGTAATATACTATGGCTGCTAAATCGATCCTGTTTTCCAGACAAACGAAATCCGGCAAATTGGTGCCATATTTGCATGGATGGATAAAATCACTGACTTGGTACATTGGTACGTCGCTGCAAGTCATTGAGTAAGCTAGCCATGCATTCAGTGAGCTCTCCGATACGAATAAAATCGAGTGCGTAACGTTTCGCTAAGGTATTGATCAACACAGAACGCTTTATCTTTTTCAACCAGCACCATCAAGCAAAATTGAGAATGTCAGCAGCAAAGCAAGTTGAAATCAGCACGTGGTAAATGGGAGTTTTACTGGGAGATGAAGCTAGAAGATAACTCTGCGAAAAAATCGATTTTCTTCCTTGCTACGTACCTTTCGTTGTTCCTTCAATTACTCTTCTCCCATAGGATGTAGTAGCTCATAGATTACAGTAGATTTGTGTTTAAAAAAACTATTAAAAACTAATAAACAAACAGTAAACAACGTAACATCACTAACGTTCTTTCTCCTCTTGTCAATTACATGAATCCCACGAAAGGAAACCTCCATGAGAACCGTCTGCGGTACGATCACCTCTTCGTGGTTTTTGTACATCGACAACACCTAGAAATCGAGATCTCTCAAGGAAACAGTCACCAATAAGATCACTAGAAGTTCTCTGAAGAATTATTTCAAACCGTCTCATTTATTTTTCGAGGAAAAAATTTAGCAGTTTGACTGTTTCACTACATTTCCCTTTCTTTTTCATCTAACTTCACCTTCATAGGACTTGGTAACATCTTCGTACGCCAATTTTACACAACGGCGAACGATTCTCATATGAAATGGTAACCTAGGATTTATTTAAATGATTTTTATTCATAATTAAGTCCTTCGTTCTCCAGAAGCTAAAATTTCAGCTTAAATCATACCTTGTTCATCGCTTGAACGAGAACGTCGTTGCCTTTATGATGACCTACTTCAATCGATGCCAACATAGTCAAGTAGAAAGTGTCTCGTTCTGATTCGGTCATTTCTGTAAAACCTACTGCTTAATTGGAAAAGAAAAACATTTGACCACCGAAACGAGGACATAACAATGGATATCGATTGTTCGATCCCCATCAACATAGTCGTTATTAGCTTCTTGGACGCGTATAGCGCAGTAGTTTAGGGTTCTGTGCAATGAAGACAACGTTAATCGTTCATTTCCATGCCTTAGCTTAATCAAACCCTGCATGCTTCTAAAGTCGTAAAATGATCACCAGATCTCAAGATCGACTTTCTATTAACCTCGGCATTGAATTATGAATTCGTCGTTTTCTCTCTTAGCAATCGCCAGGTTGTTAAACAGCATACGTTTACTTCCATACAATAACACGCATACAACATAATCGTAGCTGACGTTTCGGCAGAATCGCCTTCTTCAGAGCCTCGAAGGGTACACCAATACGCAACTTACTAGGTCAAACACTTCAACAGCACAAGCAGAAAGATGAAAATCTGAGCGATAATTACGACATCTACGGCGTCTCGAAAAAAAAACCACCGCTTTTTTCATCTGTCTTCCACTGAGGAAGAACAGCCGCTCAGAGTCGCATATGGTGTTGACGACTGCAGCACCCCCAATCAACGAGCGACACGAAGGTAAGGGGCGAGATCACGTGTGATCCCGGGGCATTCCTCCTTGCTATTCATTTTAGGGTTTTTGGCATTTATCTAAGAAGCCTGAAGAAGCGTGCGCTTGTGTTTTGGCATCTCGTCTCCGCTATGCCTTTGTATCCTATGCCTGCCCAGTTGGTTACTTTGTCTTACTTTTCGTTTGCCATTTAGGTGTTCTTTAAGCGAATACACAAAGGTCTACCCGTTTCTCCAATATATTCGTCTCCGCAAGAACCACCAGAGATCAGGTATATCGTACGTGAACTCATGCAGTCACCGTCCTTGGCCAAAAGGGCAAATTGCGTAATTTTGTGTTTCACACAGACGGTCATACAGACGGTCATACAGACGGTCACGAACTAATTGACGACGGAGAATAACGGGTGGTATTTCTACTATCGCAACCGATTCCTCTAGACCTGCCCTTATTTGAGCACCGTTTTATAGCTATACTTAAGTATAGTATAGCTAAGAACTTAAGCATAGTATAGCTAAGTACTTAGGTAGGTTTTTCGCGCTGTCGACCATGTGACTACCATTTAGATCCTCATCTTTCTGTTTGTGCTGTTGAAGCGTTTGACCTAGTAAGTTGCGTATTGGTGTACCCTTTCAGGCTCTGAAGAAGGCGATTCTGCCGAAACGTTAGCTACGAAATGTGTTGGATGTGTGTTATTGTATGGAAGTAAACGTATGCTGTTTAACAACCTCGCGATTGTTGCAAAAAAAAACGATGCATGATCACCAGATTTGCCTGTGAGAAAAGAAAAAACCTGACTTCTTACACTGGCAGGTCCCCAAAAGTCACTGAATAGACCAAGTATGCTTTCAGTCACCTCTGGTTTGTTTTGAATGGAGCAGAATGCACCGAGCAACCACAGGAACTGATCAGTGCTAAGCGCTTTGCGCTGTGCAATTTCATATTGGTAGAAAAAAGATTCTCATCTTTTTCGCAAACATCTGAAGATTCTACTGAAAACTACTTCAACCGATCGAATTCACTACGAGCTGAAGTGTTTGCTTAAAGCTGACAATTGAAACTACACTCAGCTATCGATGCATCGGAATCGATGCATACTGAAACCTGACTGTTTCGCACATCGAATGATATTGAAAAATCATGCTAGCAGAAAAGTATAATGTGGAACCGAATCAAGAGTAGCAAACGATGAAGGGGATACGAAAAAATTTACTGTTAGCATTTGATGGAAGCGCTCCGAGACAGATTTCTTCGACGATATCGATTTCACAAACAATGGCCGAAGGAAAAATTCCAGAGACTCCGGTTCTGAGATTTGTTCCTGGAAACAATGCTCTAGTGCAAAAATTGAAAACAATACGCTTAATGAAATCGTTTCAGTGCTTCCCAAATAAGTTTTTCTGTACGTCGTCCATCGAAGGACGGAACCACTATATAGGTTATAACTTTTGGCATGAATTCATAATGGGTGAAGTTTCCCGCGTTGTAAAGTCTCTTTGAAATGCTCCACCATATGCTTGTTCCAACCACAAACTCAAAAATTATTTGTTTTTGTGTATGTAAAACAAGACGAGTGATGAACAAGTGGATGTTTCTTCTCTATTTTTTTTACAACTCATTTCATTTCACTTTGTTCTTAATAAATAAGTCACCAATCAATATACCGACCCAGTAAACATGAATGGGTCTAAGATAAGAACCAAGCCGTCTCTGTAGCTGTAGCTTTGACGGGAAATCCCAGTGACTTACCGTAACACCAGTGATCGTCGCATGTTCTATCGACATGAACCGCATCTCCGATATCAAGTAGGACTTCATCACTATGCCTGTAAAAGTGAATCACTAAAAGGGAAGGAGAAACTGTTGAACAATGAAATCTGGAAAACTCAAAGCGGATAAGAAAGTTTGATTATTTCTCCAGCTTTTCATCTGGATGTGATAAAAACCAAGGACAAGACATTGAAAATATTTCAGTAAGTAAATTTCAGCGACTTATAACCAGTACATTCTAGTATATTCAGATAAAGCCACACTAGGAGTTGAATAAAACTGGAAGATCGTATTCTATCATAAACAATGCCCCACCAGTTTGAAAGGCAACTCCGTCTCATAATCTTATATTCAAATAAAAGTTTCAAGTTCAAGAAGCCGTAAAACAGCCATTCTTAGGACCCCTTAGGATTTCACTTTCTTAGGACTTCAATTTCTTAGAAGCATCTTCCTTAGCACTTCGCAACCTACAACGCGAAATTTACACTTTGAAAACGACCTCTAGGAAATCTTCACCTGTGTGGAAAAGCTAAATACCAAAAGAGAAACCTAATGAGGAATTCTTTGCATGATTTTTGGAACTTCTTTCTCCTATATGAAGCAGAAACTTTTTTGAAATTTGTTATTGACAAACCTAGGAATAAATGTGGATTGAGCTCTATGAGTAGGATTAAGGCTGTCGGAAGTGGTACATGACGAGACACCACTAGAGTCGTCTGGAGAGAAGAGGGCTGCAAGCACATCAGCGATATTCCGAGAATTCTCAAGAATAAAGAAAACAACTCTGGACGAGTTTTGAAAACTACGTTCAAGGATACAAGGCTAAACTTTCCTCTTAGTGTTTTTTGTCACTAATTCATTCATTAACTTCAGTAACACTTAAGGGACGGAGTAATGGAAATTCGAAGAAATTCAAATGAATTTAGTCAAAACTGATGAAGCTAGGATGATGTTATCCATGAGATACGTCACTACATACGGTAAATAGTATTGTTCCTTCTTGAAAAGAGTGATCCACACACGGTTCACATTTTCGACAAACTGTTAACCAAGTTGGATTTTTCAAAATGAAAAAAGTAGGATAACGAATGAAACAATTGAACATACACTTCCGCTGCTTGATACGTGCATTACCGTTAATGCCGTCCTCTTCATAGTACGAATCCTCGAACACGCTTCTTCCCATCATCGAATCACTCATACCTGCACAAATTAAGGATTATGTGATACATAACCACAATGGTGCCGAAATATTTGCAAAGCTTTGACACCAGGCACTAGCGATTACCCTTTTCGGGATTTGCGTATTACCCACTGCTCCACTGTGGCCCTTGCTCAGTTTTCTCTCAGCCATTTTCTTACCCTAACGGCGCCATCAGCAAACCCTCGTCAAAGAGGCCGAGCTGGAGAGCACAAGTATGCAATTAACCCGGTTAAGCTGAGTCTATAGCCGAAATAACAGGGTACAACATTTTGTCTACTGCCTATTATTTTTATAGTGGACGGGTATTATGTGAAATGAGATAGGTTGGAAAATATAAGTTCAATGGTGCTGACATATTTGCAAAACTCTGGACTACAGGTGTCTGCGGTAGGGAACACGCCGTTTTCTTTTCCGGGAAGTAACGCGTTCACCACCACACCATACGGGTCCTTCGTTTCGCCTGTCTTTCAGCTAGTTCTTCGATTCCTGCCATCAGCAATCACCCGTCATCGGGATTTATATGGAGAACCCAAATCATTAAGGAACCTAGTTAAATTGAAACTTTAGTTATAATCACAATTTCAACTTATTTACTCCCTACTCTTTTTAATGATAGGTTATATATTGCGAAATATTATTTCAATGATGCTGAGATATTTGCAAAACTCCGGACCGCAGGTGTGTCGGCGGTGGGTGATTGCTGATGGCAGAAATCGATAGAACTAGCTGGGAGACAGGAGAAACGACGGACCCACATGGTGTGGTGGTGAACGCGTTACTCCCCGGAGAGGACAATCGCGCGTTCGTTCCCCACCGCAGACACCTACGGTTCGGAGTTTTGAAAATATCTCGGCATCATTCAAGTTATATTTTGCAACATACCCTGCCAATAAAAAAAAGTAGGCAGTAAATTAAACGGTTAAGAGTTTGGAAAGTAATCATGTCACTACATGACATCCTGAAAATTGGTCTATTTATAAGGCTGTGCCCGACCTTCAAGTTGCAAACTGCATTAGCTTCTCTTAACACGTATAACTTTATACCATCAAACACATACTTATTCCAACCATGACCAACGAGACTTTAGGAAAAATATTTTACCAAAGATGGGGGACAAGCAACTGTGCAATCGTGGTCCCACTTGAATTTTTTTTTTCGCCGTTGCATCCAAACCTTATTCCAGGTTATCGACTTTGGTCGGTCGCACCTTATGCCTTGACGACAACAGAGAAGTGTTTCAAAGCGTTGCAACGAATCAATTATATCAGCGCACATTCAGCAAGGAGTGAACTTTCCTCCTACTAACTCCTTATCGCCTGTATCACGAAAACGTTGTGAAATGGATATCATAAGGCGACACCTCGCTAAAGTTCTTGCCGTAGTGTACGTATTATGAAGCCCCAAACTACAAGAACTAACACTGACACAATATTTGTGAAAAAACGAGAAAATTTGCTAGAAAGAAAGTTTTTTCAAGGCAAAAAACGTCTATTACCTAGTGGAAAGATGCTCACTTCACTTAAGGTAGTAATGGAGCAAGTCCGAATCTCAAGAGTTCAAGGTTGCAGGCTCACAAGTCTTCGCTTCTCGCACATGATTTTAGGCTTCGTCGTTAAGTTTCAGTATAAATGAAAATCTCTACTCTGAATGAAGAGTAGGAAGTCGCTACAAGTCAGCAAGAGGAGAAGCTCAAAATTTAATTGGTTCGGCCAAAATGCATAAAGTTTTTGGTTCAGTAAAGTAAAAAAATTGTATTCATAAACCAGCATCCACTTGTCCACAGAATTTTTCCGAAACCTGAAGCTTCTCGTAAGTTACTAGCAGAACTATCTTTCGAAAAAAAAATTTGAGTATGAGGGATGCTTTCTAGAAAGGATCGGAGCACGGTTTTATATGTAGATTTGAAATTTGGGTGCGGAATGATTGGTAATGCAGTCGATGAGAAAACTAGGTGCTGATTCGAGCCCCTTGCAACGCTTCCCTCCAATTTACGTGGAAACGCCTTAGCCCGTCTTTTTCAAAGAATGTAAGGAAAATCTCCTCGACCAACATTCACAAAGAAGATAAAATACTCAAGCCGCCGCCGAACCCACACGCGAAATGCTTCGAGAACTTTTTGTGGACGATGAATGCGAGGGAAACCAATTGAATGCAGTAAGTGGTAGGATTTGCACAGTGCATAAGGTGATGTAATAGAAATAATGGTGATAAGAATAGTTATAGACGATAATAACAACAAGAAAGGTTTTCCTTGTGGAAAACATGACAGATAATGCGAAAAAGAAAAAAACAAAGGAGAAAAAACCAGCAAAATGTTATTCCTACCATCCATGAAGCATAATGTGTGATCTTGTGGTTTATTAATGGTGTTCTGATGATGCATTGACGTTGTTGGATAGCGTCCGAGATGATGAGAAACCGGAACAAATGGTAGCCGACGACCAGTTAATGATGGAGGCGATCGGTTCACTGAAAATGGAATGGCATTGTGTGGCGATAGCTGTCCGTCTTAGGAAGTCATAAATTCTTCATCATGTTTGAATGACGCTCCATCACATTCAAGCGGTAATGGAAAATTAACGAAGTCAACGAAGAGTGTATTCCACAGCAGTCTGTCCATGCGGCATCAAACGTTACTTATGAAAATCATAGGCAATCATATAAACTTCCGATAGAGTAGTCTTTAATCACTCACCGGAAAAACCGTGACAAATCGCTATTGGAACATAGTGAAAAACATTGCTGTACATCATAGTACGCTCATATTGCCTAAGATTTTGGATTTATGTGTAGAAGATAATAATCCTGGGTTAGATGCGCCCTGCAGTACACATGGAATCAATATCGCGCCCCTAGCTCACCAACTCTTTCATCCTTTTGGGTGAGGAAATTGGTGTACCAAACTTGTCTGGGAGGATAACAGCACTGACTTGACACATCGGTAAGCCACTGTAAGTCATTATATAGACCACGCCTGCGTTCGTCACCTATAGCGATGCTTAATGAAGCCGAATGCATGGCCCATCCTTCAGAGATTGATCAATACCGAGAGTTTTATCCTTTAGAGCTCTATAAGATTAAACATTTAGTTGGTTGTCGGAACTAGAAGAAATTGGACCTACAACAACATTATCTTCCAAAAATATTGGTGTGTTCAGAGCCATTTATCCTACTTTGTGATATGGAAACCATTTTGTTGAACAAACTTTTTTCACTTATTATTGACCACTTCGGGGAACCAGGGCGCATGTGGCGCAGTGGTTGGAAGAGCCACTGCGACTCGCACGTGGAATCGATCCCTACGCCCATGGCCCACCAAGCCTTCTATCCCTCCGGGGTCGGCAAATTGGTACCAGACTTGTCTGGGAGGATAACACCTCTGGCTCGATACATTGGCAGGCCACTGCGAGTCATTGTAAAGACCAGATATGCATTCAATCACCTCCAACGATACTTAATGAAGTCGAATGCAAGGCGCATCCCTCAGGGATTGATCAACGCCGAGAGCTTTACCCTTTATCCTTTCATTGACAACTTAACAGCCCAAACTTATCGTTAAACATATTTCCTATTTTCTTTCATACCATGGCAATTTATAGTCAGCTTCGAGCCAATTCTTCTTTGAACGACTTCTTATTTGAACGTGAGATAGAAATGGTTATCTGCATTTAGAGATAACCAGGAAGCCGTTACCGATCGCTACAACGATTAATCGCTAACTTGACCAACCCCGAAATAAAGTTTTCAGGGTGGAAACATCGACAGTACGACTGATAATACCTACCTTACCTTCTAACAGTGGTTACCTTGAGTCGAAATCATTTCTCAAACAGGTTAGGTCGATAAAAACAATTAGATCCGATCTTCACCGGTCACAACGATGGTGAAACTGTAGCGTTTCTCGCGCTCGCGAACGGCGCTATTTACAGGCTTCTGTTAATTTTAAAGTCATTCCACTTAGCTGAGTGCGATGCCTTCTGGTACTTAACATTATCATACTCTTCACATCTTTGCTTCGCATATTAATTGCAGTATACTTTTACTATTTTATGCATGAAAGTTGAAGAAGAGGAAAGTCTGGGAAAACAAGCTACTGACTGCGATGACAATTGCTGGACATCTATTGAAGGATCTGTTCATACTGGTTCGACAGCTTGCATAAGACTTGAGGGTAATTAAAGAGGAAGTATCATAATTCCCTGAATGAATAGAAAAGTAAAAAGAAATAGAACTCATGGAATGGAAGGCGTGTCAAATGGCACGTAACACAAGGATGGCGTCATTTTGGTTCTTTCCCGAACTTGTTCGCCATGAAGCGGTCGCGGAGCATAAACTCTATAAGACGACTAACACAATACCCAAGTGCTTGACAAAAAAGAAAAATCCAAACAGCTCCTGAAGAAAAATATAAACTAGAAAAGGGATGCTATGCAATTGCCGACCTGGGAGATGGAATTACGCCTTCCATAATTCCTTAAGCCATGGCGTAATCAATAAAGGATAAGGATAAAGGATAAAGCTCTCGGCGTTGATCAATCCCTGAGGGATGCGCCATGCATTCGACTTCATTAAGTGTCGTTGGAGGTGATTGAATGCATATCTGGCCTTTACAATGACTCGCGGTGGCCAGCCGATGTATCGAGCCAGTGCTGCTATCCTCGCAGACAAGTCTCTGGTACCAATTTGCCGACCCCGGAGGGATGGAAGGCTTGGTGGGCCATGGGCGCATTTCACGTGCGCGCCGCAGTGGCGCCTCCAACCACTGCGCCACACGCGCCCTTGGCGTAATCGATAAGGCAGAAAATCCTTAAATAGCTTAGTCTACGACTATTACAGATAAATCGAAAAAAGCCCACGCTCTTGTAGCTACTGATAACTGACCGCTTTTACGCTTGACATATGCAGGCCGGATTGAATGAGTATTAGTACGAAAAGCAACAGTACCTTAAAGACCGATTTGTTCCTAACGGATCACTAGGGCTTTTTCAAATAGCTTGGCTAAGTCAATTCACCAAGGATAGACAAGAAATCATAGGCTTCTTCTCTTATTCATTCCATTCACCTTTTTAAGTCTATTTATAACTATTTCACACCAAAGTCCAATATTTGCACACTGATGAAAACATTTAGAAGTTTGATATTCCATGACACTGAAGCTGCACTTATTGGTCCGACAATGAAATGATGGGAATATCCGAACGTAACCCATGAAGCTTTAATGTCATATTCCAAGCAAAATGAAGGGTATCAGAGAATCGTCATCCGATATTCGAAAATTTTAGCAAATTCATTCCGGAATAAGGTAGAATTTCTGGACTCAAAGACGAAGCAGAACCATAATAATGAGGTTTTGTTAAATTTTGTGTCTAAAATAACTGGCTAAAATTTTGGTACAAAGAGAAGACATTCTATATAATCAATATTTTAGCAGTGATTTTACAGCAAACGCTGACTGTGGTTAGTCTATAGAGAAAATTAGCAAGGAGCAGGTATCTCGTTTCCGCAGAAGAACTCAGGCATGATGATTAATTGGGCGACAAATAGCTAAGAAGAGTTCTAAATGACTGCTGAAGAACGATCGAGCTTGCAGATTACGGTAGAAAGCGGACGAATATCGAGATAAAGCACGCCACTTGTCTGTGATATCATCAGAATGAATACAGTTTGAGAAATAGTTGCTGAAATCAGGTGATGAAAGCTTACAGAAAACTCCTTACTTGATGCGTTGTTTTCTAGGTTTGCAAGGTTCAAGATTTCTTAATGGGTAAGTTATATAGACCAGGAAACGGAAACGATATGAAGAAGTGAAAGAAGAATGGCGTGTGTGGAGAGTCCAAATGGGGAGGGAAATCGATAAGATGAGGACAATGGCAGAATTTCCACGATCAATAAGGAGACGGGCTAGGAACCGACCAAAAATGCGCGAGTGACGTTTCTCTATGGGATATTGAAATCAGAAGATTTCGGGCAAACATGAAGATGATGGAGAAGAACATCAACAAATACGTTGCCATTCAGAAAGCCGGTGACCCTGTAGCATTCCTGTTGAAGAAGATCTCTCAGTAGTACTAACTTTGCTCAATAATTGAAAAATTGACGAACGTTGCAATGTTCCCATCTGACGAGTTCGAGGCTTAACGACAAACGCTCCATGTTCTTCGTTTGTCTGCATTCGTAACCGCTGTTATTTTGCTTTTCCTTTGTTTTCGAAAACAAAGAAAAGTTTCCATAGTGAGTGCTTTGGCTTAGAAAAGCTACGGAGAAAATCTTGGGGGTTGGAAGAATTTTAGATAACCAGTAAAGCACCAGCCAAATGAAAAATCTGCTGAGACTTGGCAGACGTTTTACTAAGGCGGGTCATTCCAGTATTCAACTTAGTCATTTAGATACTAAAACATCATGTGTTGCAAAAAAAAATCGAAACAAAACGTTTAAAAACAATGGAAGGTCCAGATATGATGAAAGAGCTCCATTTTTTTAAATCTAATTTTTAACGGCTCATTAACACAAAAACCCTTGAAAATAGGTTGTGTTGTATTGTAGTGTGTGTTTTTCTATGGAAGTAAATGTATGCTGTATAACAACCTCGCGATTGCTGAACAAGAAAACTACGAACTAAGCCTCAAGCACCAACCGAAGCCACAGGTAAAAGTTGCGAGATCCTCGTAGACAACGGATGCGAGGGAACGAATCAAATGTGAGAAGTGCTGGGAACCGTGCAGTAGACGTGAAGATGGGTCAAACAAAATAAAATGAAACAAATATTCTTTCCTTGATGAGTTTGTACGAGGTTGATAAGTATATTTATTTTCGGCTGTTTTGACGTTTTCGTCTTCATTAATGTACCATCGACTCGGATCATCGGCTCTGATGAAGAGAAAGACGTTGAAACGTTAGCAGAAAATAAATATACTTAACAACCTCGCGCAAGCTCATCAAAGAAAGAATACTTATTCATTAGTCACACCGAGGTTAAACGAAAGGTGGTTTCGAAATATTAAAATGAACATGTTTCTGCAAAAATACCCATGTTCGTTAGCTTCTATATTTCTCCACAGAAGTGCGCACTATCCTAGCACAACGTCACAAACGATTTTTTGTTTGAAGCAAACAAATATTTGCTAAATCTTTACAAATAATTGATCAACAATTTTCATCGCTTGTGTAATCCTTCTTTAAAAACTGCGAGAAACTCAAAGAATCGCATGTTACGGAACGCTCGTAGTTATGATTCAATCTCTAATCGTTAAGGAAAGACGGTTCGGAAGATGGGGAGACGAGTGAGCGAAAATTCTGTTTACTTTATGACGACAATCCATCAGCCAGAGTTGACCTCGTGAATCCCACTACAATGTCCTATCTAAGTGGCTGCTTTTCGCCAATATTCACCATGAACCTTTTCAGTCTTCTAGATTCGTTTGTCGTTAAATTTTATTTTATAACCTCTCATCAACGGAAAGTCCTAAAGGCGAACAAAATAGAAGACGAACTTCACTAATGAACGACATGAACGACGATGACGGACGCCATTAATGGGGACGAGTGAATGAACTTTTTTGAAGAACAATGAAGAGGATTTCAGAAACCAATTCGCAAACAAGAGTTAAAAACAATGATAGCCAGGCCAGGTAGTGCTACTGTCAGATGCACTTTCTGCCCATTAAACGAAGCTATGCAACGACAATGAATTCTCCATCGTACTAGGAGAAATCACTCCTCTCAATTCTTTAAAGAATGACCGGTTCCTTCTGTATGTGACAAGCATACAGTGATTATCTTAACACTCAATCTATAAACCTTTTGTGGAGTGTTGTAAAGCCCCCAGCTGTTCATGTTCATTTGGCTCCATAATCTTATGAGGCCAATATTTCTGGAGAATGGAGCTCTTTTTCACTCTTGTTCAGTGGCCTCATCGTTTCATGAGAGCAGGGCTACCTTATTCTTGAGTCAATTTTCCCTAAATCATCCTGACACTGCTATAAGAGGGAATGTCTCATTAGTTGAAGCCCAACACAGCAGCTTCATTCACCGACTGTTTCGTTTTATGAAAGGTTCGAATTTTTAAGTTCAAGCAAAGTATCAAATATGCCATACTTACTTGTATTTTAACCTTTTTTAATGCTATTCGTGGGTTCCAAATGAAAACTATCGAAACTTTTTCATTTTTGAGGAGGTTTGAAGACAAATCTATTTGTTCCGTTTTTTTATGAACAAGCTAAGAGGTATGTAAAGATATATGAGAATAAAAGAAGCAAGGAGGGAAAAGGAGAATGAAGGAATAAGAGAGGAAAACGGAAAGAGATGGTGAATGATAGGAAAGAGAAAAAAGAAGGAAAGCAAAACAGAAAAAGTGGTTAATACAAGGAGGAAGACGAAGAGAATTTGGTGAATCGGTGAGGAGGATATGGAGTTGCTTCATCTTCATTTGAGGATACGAGCAAAACTCAAGCAACAATGACTTCTTTCTTGCTACACATACTACTATCATATTGTGATACTGTTCAAGCGTTCACGAGTGGGCTATTTACTTTGCCTTACTGGATTTGATACTTTGATGGAAATACAGAACATTCTTGCAGAAGCGTTGAATATGCCAAATTATCACCTCAACAAAATTTGTAGACCTGGGCTGTCCATGACCGACTTTCTATTAACCTCGGTATTCGATTATAAATACGTCGTTTTCTCTCTCACCAATCGCGAGATTGTTAAACAGTGTACGTTTACTTCCATACAATAACAGACATACAACACAATCGTAGATGACGTTTCGGCACAAGATTGGCAGTTGGCAGCACCAAGTCTTGCCAACACGTTCATGTATAGAATGGAAGCCCCGTTATCGATCTCCGGCCGCTACTCTACTGCAGATACATAGAAGACTGTTTTGTCATTTTCTCTACTCGAGAACAGATGGACAAATGCTTTCAGTTATTGAATGAGTAGTCTGAGTACATTTCACCCGGGAGAAACCGAAAGAGATCTGGCTTCCATTTCTTAACGTTCAAGTGAACTTATCAAGTAGCGGTTACATGGTAAAGTGGTACACAAAACCAAGTAGCAAAAACATCCTCGTTCATTTCCTTTCTTCCCATCCTTCACACACAAAGAGAGCGATTGTGAGAAACATGTTTCGAACAGCCACCTCCGTGTGCACGAGGAAGGAATTAAAGGAGGAATCCAGCGACTTGGCTCTGCAAATAACCATCTCCAATGGCTACGAAATGGTAACCCAACGATATATGTTTAAAAGAAGAGCGATGCCCCAAGACCAAACACTTGGCCAAAAGTCGTTTATGCTGCCCTTTATTAGCGATGAAGCAAGTATAGCTACAAATTGGTGCCTAAGAAGGATAGGTCTAGAGGAATCGGTTGCGATAGTAGAAATATCACCCGATACTCTCCGTCGTCAATTAGTTCGTAACCGCCTATATGACCGTCTTTGTGAAACAGAAAAATGAGTAATTTGCCCTTTTGGAAAGAAATGTGATTGCATGCGTTCAGGTACGATATACGTGATCTCTTGTGGTACTTGCGGAGACGAATATATTGGCGAAACGGGCAGACCCTTGTGTATCCGCATAAAGGAACACCTAGATGGCAAACGAAAACTAAGACAAAGTACCCAACTGGCACGCATAGGATACAAAAGCATAGCGGAGACGATTTTGACATAAAAGCCACCACCTTCGCAAAGAATGCCAAAACACAAGTGCGCAAGCTTCTTGAGACTTTTTGGATAAATGCCAAAAACCCTAAAGTGAACGGGAGGGAGAAATGCCCCGAGATCACTCGTGATGTCACCCCGCACCCTCGTATCAATCGTTGATGTGGAGAGGCGCAGTCTTCAACCATATGCGAAGCTGATCAGCGGCTCTTCCTCAGTGGAAGGCACGTAGAAAAACGGTAGGTTTTTCGAGAAGCTGTCAACCGTGTGACTACCATTTAGGCTCTCATCTTTCTGTATGTGTTATTGAAGTGTTTGACCTAGTAAGCTGCGTATTGGTGTACCCTTCCAGGCTCTGAAGAAGGCGATTCTGCCGAAACGTCAGCTACGATTGTGTTGTATGTCTGTTCTTGTATGGAAGTAAACGTACGCTGTTTGACAACATTGCAATTGCTGAGAAAGAAAACGACGCATTTAAGCTGGACTTTTTTCGTACACACTAAGCCAGTGTGTTCCCAAGGTTTAGAGCCGTCAAGGAAAATACTCCAGGTGCTCACCTCAAATTACGTCATATAAGATAGCGTCTTTATGATGAAAATTTGAAGATTTTCTGGAATCCATTTCATCTCCACAAATGTTGTTAGAAGCTACCCTATTGAGGCTCTCCACCTAAAACTCATGTCGAACCCTACAGAATATTTTATAGAAAGCTATATAGATTTTGGGCATTCGGACACCATTAGTCCGATATTCCTCCACTCACAGATCTCATAGGTTGAATTAAGAAAAACAATAAAAAGTTTTATGAAGAAAATATTGGAGTGGTGGAACTGACCACTGACAGGCGTAGATGGTTCGACGTCGTCGGTAAAGAAACGATGACACGACTCGACCGCTCTATAACCAGACAAATCAGCTTCTTCCCTCATGTTCCAAACACGATGACGTTCATTGCTGTTTATTTCTCAAACGTAAACTGTTCCTTCCTTTCTGGATCTAACGGAGACTTTCATGCAACAATTAGCAATTTAAAAGCCATTTGAATTCACTAATGGGTTGAAGAAACGACATAGCTAGAGTTGTAAATCGTGTGCACAAATGATTAATATTAGCAAAACGGAACTTGTAAACTGCTATTTATACACGTTTCGCGTGAAGGAAAGTTAGATGGTTCCACTGCAAAAGATTTTCTATAAGTTCTTCCGTTGATTTTCATTAAAGCATCTGCTGTAGGGTTCGTCAAACCCATGCGAAATCTGAGATTAACCGATCAGATTCGCTGAGGACCTGTTAGCATACCATTCTGCAGTTTCCTCTAGTATCTAATTATTGTGAGCTCAAAGTGTGAGGTAGTTGCCGTCATTTTCTTTCGATGGATAAAGTCTTTCGAAAGTTCTATGGTCAGCGGCAACTGGTCCCATCGATGTGAAACGCAAAGGATGAAGGTCACCATAGAAAACTGCAACTCATTGTAAGAAATGAGTTTCGATTCCTTGTCGAAAGAAATGACTTCATCGAAGATACAGCCATTATTTGTTACAAAAACTAGTTTAAGCACTACCCCTTCGCGGGCTAACACGTTCACCACCACATCATGAGGGTCCTACGTTCCGCCTGTCTTTCTAGTAGTTCTCTATCGAGCAGTGCCATTAGCGATCACACGTCAACGGGATTGATATGGGGACCACAAATCAGCATTGAACCCAGTTATACTGAGGCTGTAGTAGAAAATCACAATATCAGCTTTTTCACTGCCTTTTACAACTACTCTGCCGTGAAAAATTGTAAAAGGCAGTAAATAAAAAAGCTCATACTGTAATTTGAGAATTGTCCTTATGACCGACTTTCATACAATGTCGGTAAGAACAGTCAGTAAGTAACCTTCTCAATGATTGAGCTCACACGAGGTTGATATAAAAACTTTCATTCATCTAATTTGTACGAACTTCATAACGGCTTAATTATGCAAGAAATGAATTGGAGCATCGTTTTCATTTAATCCGAAGAACTTCGTGGATCACCTGTCACCTGTAGTCCCGTAGAACGTCGAGTGACTTGAGTGGGCGCCAGTAAATCCTCCATTTTTCCCTGCTGCGTGCAAGAGTAGCCCAGTTGGTTCGGCTCGATCTAAAGACTCGTCGAGCGTCATATCCTTCATCCAGGCTCTCCGTGAAAAACTTTGACTGTCGGGTTGGTGGTCTTTCTGCAGTACGTTTGACATCCCGAGGAATCCAGTCACTAACGGCTCTTGATCATCGGTTATCATTCATAAGCACTACGTTTCCGGCTCACCTTATTTTCGACTGTTTGGCGTACAGAACGGCATCTTTGATTTTTAATCGTTGACGCAAGTCGGAGCTCGTATCCTATCTCTTGTGTGAAACGGGATACTCCTAGCATCGTCCTTTCGACTGCGTGTTCGATAACGCTGAGTGATCTTTTATCCTGCTTACGCAGCGAACAGGCTTCTGACCCATACGTTATGGCACGAAGAACCATTGAGTCGAAAAGATGGGCACGGAGTCGGGTGTTCTTTGTTCTCTTCACTACATCCTCAATGCTCTTGAAAGCTCCCCAAGCCGCTCCTTTCCTTCTGCTCAACTCTGGAGCTAAGTCGTTCATCGTATTGACTTCCCAACCTAGACAGACATAACTGGAGCTATCGAAGACATTTCTTCCGCTGAGCGTGAATGGGGCAAACGAAACAAATCCGTTCTTCATGAACATCGTTTTCGTGAAATTTAGCCGAAGGCCAATCTTTCCACACACTTTATCAAAGTTCGCAAGCATAAGTTCCACATGGCTAATGTCTGGTGTTACAAGGAAGATGTTATCAGCAAAGCAAAGGTGCCTGCCGACCATCGATCTTCACTCCCATATTATCCCGTGTTCGCATGACGTTCTGGAGGGTGGCGGTAAATAATTTTGGCGGGATTGCGTCGCCTTGCCTAACCACTTTTTTGACGTCAACGCTAATACCGTTGTAGAATTGTGATACCTTGGTTGTGAAATCTTTGTACAGCTCACGAAGAATCTTTATGTACTGAGAAGAGACTCCTTGAACGTCAAGGGCTTCCATGAATGCGGCCATCTCACTTGAATCAAAAGCCTTCTGTAAGTCGATGAAAGTGAGACAGAGTGGTCTTTTGTACTTTCGCGATACTTCAGTGAGCCTCGTTATTGTGTGAATGTGGTCCATCTTACTAAATCCTTTTCGAAACCCTGCTTGCTCGCATGGCTGTCCTTCGCCCAGTGTTCTGTCAATACTGTTTAGGATGACTCGAGTGAAAAGTTTGTAGACGACAGACAGCAAGCAGATTGGGCGATAGTTGCCTATATCGTGTAGGTCCCCCTTCTTGAACAACAACACGATCTTGCTGGGCTTCCACTGGGTAGGGATTTTGCATTCAGGAAGGTAACGTGAGAAGAGCCCAGCCAGTGTTAGGGGCACTGGCGGAAGGTTCTTCAGATGTTCTGATCTTATCCTGTCCGGACCTGGTGCTGTTCGATTTTTCACCGACGAAATGGCATGTCGGGTTTCGGAAGAGAGAACCGGTAGTACAGCATATCCATCCTCTTTTATTTCATAAGACGGGAGGTGGACGTGGCTATCGAAGAGATCTGAATAGTATTCGTGGATGATTTTTTCTATAGGCTTTCTGGACGCTGTAACTGTTCCGTCTGGACATCGGAGTGCAGTCATCTTGGTCTCGTAATTAGAGGAACATCGGTGGGCTTTTTCCAGCCTCTGCAGACCATTACTGCTGTTCTTCTCCCTTTAAGTTCTTCTTTTATCGCCTGTCTGCAATGTTTCGCAAGTTCGGACGTTAGTTCGCCGTTGCTTGAAGCTTGTGCGAATCCACGCTAGCATATCAGCTCGAGAGTTTCTAGAGACAGACGTCTCCCGGTGACTTTCGAACTCTCAGCTTTCATAGCACTAACGTAACGATGTTGAATGAGCCGATCGTATTCCTCGTCGATGTTGTATCAACGGCATCTTCGCAACAGCCGACTAACGAGTTGAATAAGTCCCAGTTTGTGGTGGTTCTGGGACTTCGGTGTTTGAATTTAGCAGCTTTTTCTCCTTTTCGAGAGACATAGAATCTTGCACTAAGGAGAAGGTGGTCTGGTCCCGTGTAGAATTTTGGAATAACAGCGACATCGGTTAGGCAAAACTTTCTATTTACTATGATGTGGTCTATTTCGTTATG
>MQTX01000057.1:611303-670857 GCA_009735665.1 Angiostrongylus cantonensis
GCCGTCTGCGACAGGATCGACTATCCAAAATAAGCCAACTACATCAATAGACAATAAGGCAAAGATCAATCCTGCACAGAAAGACTTCCGAGTGAAGATACTTTATTTGAGTGATGCTCTACTCCACTGTATTTGATTTAGTGGTGCGAAGGTGAACAGCTGTATTTCAAGGAGGAACGACTGTGGACATCCGATTCGGATTACTGTGGCTCCGAAGAAGGTGAAAGTGCCAGGTTGTTACCCACAATAAAGGATTTTTTGCAACAACGTCATGTTTGTTGATTAATACAGCAAAACATTGCTTTCTGAACAATTTTCTGCAACTCAATATTTTTCTTACAACGAATGGTTAATGAGTTTAATTTCAAGAAACTCATAACAGAAAGGAAAGTTGAAGGACTAAATTAATGAAAGTTTCTTTTAGAACTGCAGACCGTTGGAACGAGTTTCGAAGCTACACTATTATCCTCACATCTGTTTAAATCAGTCAGAATCGGCAAATGCGTTAACTAACATTTCTAGTGAAACATTCATTATTTGGAACATTAGCACGTTTTTACGTGAACAAATAATATCTTATAACGCCTTCGGAATAATGAATTGTTGACAGCACAGAGAATCTAACCAAACACGGAAACGTTTCGTTCCTCTCTCAAAAATGTTCTCCTTCAAAACGTCCGGAGCACGTACATAAACGGTAACATCGGCTGGACCAAGGCACGTGACCGTAATATCCTGATTTCTATTTATTAGCTTAAAAATACCCAGAATCATAATAAATATTATGACTGCTTAGTCCTGTGCATTAACCAGAAACTAAAGCGAGCAACGACAATGCTGGGCGTTGATTATCTTCAGGAGCACACCATGGACTCATTCAATTTCATTCGTAGCAATGTAGAAGTTATTGAACTGGAAGTGTGAGTTATTGATCGTCATAATAAACTCAGAGCCTGGTCGTTCCATTCTAATCCGTTGGTCACAATATGACGCTCTACAGACGTTCTTCTGGGTCCAGCCTTAGCGTAAAAACCTCCAATAGTCTTTAACAGTTAATAATATTAATTGGCTAGCAATTAATAGTAGCCAATTAAACAATGTATAGCCTACTCTAGGGGCGCGTGTGGAGCAGTGGTTGGAGGCGCCACTGCGACGCGTACGTGGAATGCGTCCATGGCCCACCAAGCCTTCCATCCCTCCGGGGTCGGCAAATTGGTACCAGATTTGTCTGGGAGGATAGCAGCACTGGCTCGATACATCGGCAGGCCACCGTGAGTCATCGTGAAGGCCAGATATGCATTCAATCACCTCCAACGATATTTAATGAAGTCGAATGCATGGCGCATCCCTCACGGATTGATCAACGCCGAGAGCTTTATCCTTTATCCTTTTTTATAGCCTACTCTACAAAACTTTTCCAAGAACATATAGAATTTTTGAGTTCGTTTTCGTCATAGCTTGATATCGGTGCATAGACGAGAACGATTCTCATGGCAGGTGTTGATCCATATGTTTTCAACAGCTAACGTCCGATTCTGGTTGTTAGTTGATCGAACGAATGAACCGATGTTCATCGACAAATTCGTGTTGACTAGAACACAGCCGCTACCTCTGTTGTCGTGTTGTTGCATGTTCTAACAGTTCTTCGCAAGTGTCACAGACACCCTTGAGCATCTTCTCGTTCCAGCATTCCCACGACGTCGTATCTTAACCTCCTTGCCTGCATGATCAGGCCTTCTATGACTGACTCGGGTGAAGTATATTGTAGACACAGATCGTCTTCTTGATACTTCGACATTTAGCCAGCCAGCATATAGTGGCCCTGAGATTTTAGCAGATTCTCCATACTTCTGCCTCTCAACGCTGCCGTATCGAGAGCTCTTTCGGAAACGGTGGAATGAAGCCCACTTTTTTCACTGTTTACAGCATTTGGTACCCACCTATAGTTCGTTCATCCCTGAACAGGGAGGTTAAACATGCCCATAGATCAAACGTAACGAGGGAGTTATCTGTTACAGGCTACTCCTTAACCACGTCCCATGTACGTTCTACTAGGTTCTTGACTGGTTCTTTGTGGAAATGAGTTGAAGAACATAATCCACATAAACTAGAGCACAACCACACAGGCATGCACCAATATCACTTAATAAACACAGGAGCCGCGTGACAAATTGGCTCGCCAAAAATAGAGAATCTGCCTTATGGATCCATCTGATCCATGGGATACAATATTCATTTAATCACTCAGGAGATCAAGTTTCTATAAACCTCGGCATAAATAGTGACATATTTATTTCCATGGCCTTACAACCACGGATCTCTCTCATATGAGGGATCTCGAGCCACTTAGTCGCGTAGCTACGTGGCGCGTCCACAGGTGGCGGATAGGTGGTTAATCGCGGACCAAAAGCGACCTTTGCTTCGCTGAGACGCAGGTGGATCCAGGGGATGGGCTCCCTATTTCTGCTGCGCCGATTTGGTACATACTTTCAGTATTTGTTAGGCGTATTTATGCGTGGGTGTGTGGGTACATTCTCGTTTTATGAGGATTGTATTCTACGAGTCAATTCGGCCAAAAACCTGCAATCAAGTGAAAGGAAAATATAAGGGAGGCGGTTAGGAGTCGCCTCCGAAAAATAAGCTCCATGGCAACTCTTGGAGAGCGTGGCAAGCTAGCCGTTAATACACCCTGCCTCCACGAGAGTATCCAAATGCTAAACACAGTAAAAAACGGGCCTCATTCACTTTGACCCCGAAAGGGAACCAATTTCTCAGCCTCGGGTAGGACGAGTACGGAGAGGCTGCTAAAATCTCAAGACCAATGGAAGCTGCCTAGATCACGATGAACTATGGTGACGATCTGTATCTACAACGCATGTACACCTGCATCCGAGCGCTCGATAGGCTTGCTCATGGATGCAAGAAGGACAAGGTGCGACGTCATCGGCCTGGCCGAGACAAGACGACGCAACTCATTCAACACCGTCTATGACACTGGTGAAGAACTGTTCCTCGCAAAATGCGACAGTAGAGGAGTCGGCGGCGCCGGCGTTCTCTTCAACACGAGTTTTTCCATGAACATCGATTCATTCGAGCAACTCGCAACCCAAATTGGACGTCTACGATTAAAAAGGTGTGGAGCAATACCGGATTTGACAATCTTCGTCGTTCACGCGCCGACATTCAACAGTGACATAGAACGAGTCGAAACATTCTATACGGATTAGAAGAAGTTTTATAGAGAAGACCATACATTCTTCAAGGTCATCATTGGACATTTCAACTCCAAGATTGGACCAACAAGAATGTCTGAAGAACGTCACATTGGGAGTAACGGTTCAGAATGGAACGAACAAGCTTGGCGGCTGTCCGAGTTTATGATAACGACCAAGAACACCCATGGTAACTCGAAATTCCAGAAGCCCTACCCTAAACGCTGGACGAGGGAGTCTCCTGATGGAGAGTACCATAACGAGATAGACCACATCGTAGTAAACAGAAGGTTTTGCCTAATCGATGTCCCTGTTGTACTAAAATTCTACACGAGTTCGGACCACCGGCTCCTTCGTGCAAGATCCTATTTCGAAGAAAAAGCCGCTAAATTCAGAAACCAAAATCCCCGAATCATCGTAAACTGAAACTTCTTCATTTCATTACTCGGCTGTTGACAAGATGCCGTTGTCCATAGCATTGACAAAAAATACGATCGTCTCATTTAACATGCTCGAATCACCGCTATGAAAACTGAGAGTTCAGAAGTCACCAAGAGACGGCGGTCTCCAGAAACACTCGAGCTGATACGCCAGAATGGAATAGCATGAGCTGCAGGGAACCGCGAACTAACGCCCAAACAATGCAGACAGGCGATAATAGAAGATCTTAAAGAGAGAAGAGAAGCAGTAATGGCCTGCAGAGGCTGGGAAAAGCATTCACAAAGCTCACCGAAGCTTCGCTAATTACATTACCAAGATGATTGCATTCCAACGCCCAGACGGGACAATAACAGCGTCCAGAAAGGCAATGGAGAAAATCATTCACGAACACTGCTCAGATCTCTTCGATAGCCAGGTCCACCTTCGATCATATCAAATAAAGCAGGATGGATATGTTCCATCACCGGTTCCCTTCTGAAATCGTACGTGCTCTCTCGTGGGTGAAAAATCGAACAACACCATTTTCCGATATAAATAGACCATAACATCTAATGAACATTCCGCCAGTCGTCGTAAACACACTGACTCGGCTCTTTAGACGTTACGTGTTTAAATGCAAGAACCCTACTCTGCGGAAGACCAGCACGACCATGTTATTGTTCAAGAAGTGCGACCTACACGATATTGGCAATTATCGCCCAATCTGCTTGCTGTTTGTAGTCTACGAACTTTTCACCCGAGTCATCCTAAACAGTATCGACAGCACATTGGGCGAAGAAAAGGATTTAGCACGATGGACCACATTCACACGATAACAAGGCTCATTGAAGCATCGCGAGAGTGCTAAAGACCGCTCTGTCTCCCTTTCACTGACTTACAGAAGGCCTTTGATTCAATTGAGGTAGAAGCAGTCATTGAAGCCCTTGGTGGTCAAGGAGTCCCTACTCAGTACATAAAGAATCTTCGTGAGCTGTACAAAAATTTCAAAACCAATATTTCATCATTCTACAACGATATTAACGTTGACGTCAAAAGAGGAGTTAAGCAAGGCGATACAATCTCGCCGAAACTATTTGCCGCCATCCTCCAGAACGTTGAACATTACCATGGGGTAGCATGGGAGTGAAAATCGATGGTCGGCAGTTACATTATCCTCGCTTTGCTGATGAAATTGTCCTTGTAACACCAAAAATTAGCCAAGCAAAACGTGCGCTTGCCGACTTTGATAAAGCATGTGGAAAGATTGGTGTTCGACTAAATCTCAAGAAAACGATGTTTATGAAGAACGGATTGGTTTTGTTTGCCCTATTCACGCTCAACGGAACGAATATCTCCGAATGCTTCAGTTATGTCTATCTAGGTCGGAAAATCAGTGTGATGAACGAGTTAGCTTCAGAGCTGAGCAGAAGGAAACGAGCGGCTCGGGGAGCTTTCAAGAGCATCGAAAATGTAGTGAACAGAACAAAGAACACCCGACCCCGTGCCCACCTTTTCGACTCAATGATTCTTCCTGCCCTAACGTATGCATCAGAAACCTGGTCGCTGTGTAAGAAGGATGAAAGACTCAGCGCTATAGAACATGCAGTCGAAAGGACAATGCTAGGAGTATCCCGTTTCACACAAGGGATGGGATCCAAAGCTCCGACATGCGTCAACGATTAAAAATCAAAGATACCGTTCTGTTCGCCAAACAGTCGAAAATAAAGTGGGCCAGAAACGTAATGGGTATGAATGATAACCAATGGACAAGAGCTGTTAGTGACTGAATTCCTGGGGATGTCAAACGTACTGCAGAAAGACCACCGACCCAATGGTCAGAGTTCTTAAAGAAAAGCCTGGAAGAAGGATATGATGCTCGACGACTCCCTGGATCAAGCAGAACCCACTGAACATACATGTACATATATATACATATATATACCATTTTTCCCTGTCGCGTGCAAGAGTAGCCCAGTGGGTTCTGCACGCTTTAGGGACACGTTGAGCATCATATCTTTCTTCCAGGCTTTTCGTCAAGAACTCTGAACATCGGGTTGTTGGTCTTCCTGCAGTACGTTTGACATCCCGAGGAATCCAGTCACTAACAGCTCTTGTCCATCGGTCACACCCATTACGTGTCCGGCCCATCTTATCTTCAGCTGTTTGGCGTATAGAACGACATCTTCGATTTTCGATCGTTGACGTAGGTCGGAGCTTCGGATCCTATCCCTTACTTGCGTGAAACGGGAGACACCTAGCATCGTCCTTTAGACTGCGCGTTCGATAACGCTGAGTGATCTTTCATCCTGCTTGCGTAGCGACCAGGTCTCTGACGCATACGTTAGGGCAGGAAGAACCGTTGAGTCGGAAAGGTAAGCACGGAGTCGGGTGTTCTTTGCTCTCTTCACTACATCTTCGATGTTCTTAAATGCTCCCCCACGACGCTCGTTTCCTTCTGCTCAGCTCTGGAGCTAAGTCGTTCATCATATTGATTTCCCGACCTAGATAGACATAACTGGAGCATTCGGAGATATTCGTTCCGTTGAGCGTGAATGGGGCAAACGAAACAAATCCGTTCTTCATGAACATCGTTTTCTTTAGATTTAGTCGAAGGCCAATCTTTCCACCACACTTCATCAAAGTCCGCAAGCATTCGTTCCGCATGGCTAATGTCTGGTGTTATGAGAACGATTTCATCAGGAAAGCGAAGGTGATGTATCTGCCCACCATCGATTTTCACTCTCATATCATCCCATTTCAATGTTCGCATGACGCTCTGAAGGGTGGCTGTAAATAATTTTGGTGAGATTGTATCACCTTGCCTGACTACTCTTTTGACGTCAACGTTAATATCGCTGTAGAATGGAAAAATTTTGGTTGTGAAATGCTCTTCTCTCTTTAATATCGTCTTTTATCGCCTGTCTGCACGGTTTCGCAAGCTCGGACATTAGCTCGCGGTTGCCTGCAGCTCCTGCGATTCCATGCTGGCCTGTCAGTTAGAGTGTTTCTGAAGACCGACGACTCTTCGTGACTTTTGAACTCTCAGCTTTCATAGCGCTAACGTAACCATGTTGAATGAGCCGATCTTATTCCTCGTCGATGTTGTATCAACGGCATCTTCCCAACAGCCGACTAATGAGTTGAATAATTCCCAGTTTGTGGTGGTTCTGGGACATCGGTTTTTGTATTTAGCGGCTTTTTCTCCGTTCCGCGAAAAATAAAATCTTGCGCGAAGAAGACGGTGGTCTGATCCCGTGCAAAATTTTGGGACAACAGCGACATCGGTTAGGTAAAACTTCCTATTTACTATGATGTGATCTATTTCGTTATGGTACTCTCCACTGGGAGATTCCCACGTCCATCGTTGACGGTGACGCTTCTGGAATTGCGAGTTACCATGGATGGTCTTGGTCGCCATGATAAACTCAGAGAACCGCTCACTCTGTTCGTTCCATTCTAATCCGTGGGTCCCAATGTGACGTTCCTCAGACGATCTTCTTGGTCCGATCTTGGCATTGAAATCTCCAATAATGACCTTGAAGAATGTATGGTCTCCTCTGTAGAACCTCTCCTAGTCTATGCAGAACGCTTCTGTTTCTTCTTCGTCATAGTTTGATGCTGGCGCGTAAACGACGAAGGTTGTCAAAGCCGGTGTTGATCGACATCTTTTTAATCGTAAACATCCGATTCGGGTTCTAAGCTGTTCGAATGAACCGATGTTCATGGACAAACTCGTGTTGACGAAAACGCCGATACCGCCTACGTCTCTACTGTCGCATGTTCTGACGAACAGTTCTTTCCCAGTGTCATAGACAGCGTTGAATGGGTGGCGTCGTCTCGTCTCTGCCAGGCCGATGACGTCGTACCTTATCATTCTTGCTTGCATGAGCAGGTCCACTATCGAGGACTCGGATGCAAGTGTACGTGCGTTGTAGGTATAGATCGTCACCATAGTTCTTGGTCCAAGTAGCTTCCATTGGCCCTGAGAATTTAGCAGCCTCTCCGTACTCGTCCTACCCAACGCTGCGAAATTGGGGGCTTTTTCGGAGACAGGAGAATGAGGCCCGTTTTTTTTTTACTGTGTTTGGTATATTTGATACCCACGTATAGCTTGCTGGGCTTTGAACGTGGAGGCTGACTATACTCATGGGTAGCTTGCCAGGCTCTCCCAGAGTGGACATGGAGCTTATTTTTCGGAGGCGACTCCTAACCGCCTCCCATACACTTCCCTGTCATTTGATTGCAGCCTTTGGCTGGATTGACTCGTAGAATACAATCCGCATAAAGCGAGATTGCACCCACACATGCATGCATGAATACGCCTAGCAAATACAGAAAGTAGGTGCCAAATCGGCGCAGCAGAAACAGGGAGTCCATCCCCTGGATCCACCTACGTCTGAGTGAAGGAAAGGTCGCTTTTGGTCCGCGATTAATTCCCTATCCGCCACCTAGGGACGCGCCACGTAGCCTCGCGACTAACCGGTTCGAGATCCTTCATATGAGGGAGATCCGTGGATGTACATATATATGTACATATATATATGGCAAACTTAAACATAAGATAAACTTAAATAAATGGAAATGATTTCTGCAAATCCCAAGACCGACTTTTCGTTAACTTCGGCTTTGATTGACAATTCAATGTTTTTCTTCAATAAGCAGACGCGGGGTTGTTGTTATACAATTTATTAAGATACTATAGTTGACGTTTCGGTGGCTTCGCGTTCTTCAGAGCCTGGAAAGGTCGATTTGAGATGCGATCTACTCAGCCAAACACTTTCATAACCCTGGCAGATGAAACTTAACAAATAAATTTGTATTCGCATACGAGACAGTTTCATTTAAACACCTACCGTTTATTTGTTGCAAATATTTCTGTTAATTGGTGGATAGCAGCCGCACAGGGGTATATGGGCGAATATGGGCGAGGACTTTGCCTGCGTCAGGTCATTGGATTAGCCTGGGGTACGGCGCCAGGTCACGCGTGATGACAAGGCACCACTCCTCCTCGCGGTTCATTTTTGAATTTTTGGAATTGATCCAAAACGCTTCAAGAGTTTTACGCGCTGTTTTCGATTCGTGCGTGAGGATAGTGACTCCTACTTCGAAATCTTCTCCGTTATCTTCCTGCATCCTATGCGCCTAGTGGAGTGCTTGGTTTTAATTTATAATTACCGACTAGCTATGGAATAGCTATCCACCAACTAACTGAAAACAAATGAATGGTAGGTGCTTAAATGAAGCTGTCTCTTATGCGAATACAAATTTATTTGTTAAGTTTTATCTGCTAGGGTTATGGAAGTGTTTGCCTTAGTAGATCGCATCTCAATTTGACATTTCCAGGCTCTGAAGAAGGCGAAACCGCCGAAGCGTCAGCTAATGCATCCTAATAAATTCTATAATAACAACCTCGTGTTTGCTTTTTGAAAAAAAACATCGATTTTCTGCCAATGTTCAGCGATCGCAAAATAATTACAAAAGTACAATCTTTGCACGAAGTACTCATCTAATGTTGTAATAGAAGAGTTTAACGTACAAGGACGTTTGAAGTTCGGTTAACGTCGGCATCAGACAGTAGATAGATTCGCCATCTTGCGCTGGACTGATATCCTGTCGATGGAGTTCAGGACTGTTGTACAACAACTGTCCATGTAAGGAAATCGATGACGGCAAGTCGCCTGAATGACAAAATCTTCGATAATGACACCACGAAAAATATATTTTGTAATCTTTGCGCATTTCAAAATTTGCCCTTGGGATTAAATTTAAGTTTTCCTTCAATGTAGTCGCAAAAAGAATCTCAGAGGGTATGGCTTACTAAAAGAATCA
This sequence comes from Angiostrongylus cantonensis, assembly GCA_009735665.1. NCBI lineage: Eukaryota > Metazoa > Nematoda > Chromadorea > Rhabditida > Metastrongylidae > Angiostrongylus > Angiostrongylus cantonensis. Next base: position 620,765 of record MQTX01000057.1, read on the forward strand.
TTTCGTTCTACTTTTTAATGAAATGCACCAAGAAAACGGAAAAAAGAAAATATTTAAGACTACTAAAATGGTTATCGACTAAACGCAGCAATTGCTATTATCATGAGAGGATGTTCGAAAACGGCAAATCTATCTCCGATTGAAACGACCAGCTACTTCCTATGATGAAGATTAAAGAATGGTTTAGTACGGCAATCTGACGATTACATAGGAAACCACACTCGACGGGCATTGAAAATATCATTTAGAACAGAAGATGCCAAGGCCTAATGTGTCATCGAGTCAACATACTAATCTAATGACGCTCGTCATTAGACTGCTCTTTAACGATTGTTTATCCTTGGAACGCCCTATGACCATGTGTAGTTCTTTTAAAGAATCATATTGACTCTTGTAAAATATTGATTGTTATTCTTAAATCGAAATTCAGCACAATAGTGGCTTCGAACACAATACATTCTATATAACGACTTCCATGCTCGAGAAAAGAGCCTCAACGAAGGAAACGAAGAATTGATTTTTAGCACCCAAAAGAACGGAACCTCGTCGTTGCGTAGTAAACACATCTTATTGGCTAAGACATGCAGGTACCGATAGCTTTAATTCCAAAAACCGAAATTACGTCGGGTATTTCTTGGTTAAAATTAGGCAGAAAGATGGAGTACTCTCCATATTGCATGGGTCATATATGATTCATCTAGCAAGAAATGTGTTCATTTTTAGGAAAGCGGACAGCAGAGTGGTCTCTCCGACATTGATGAAAAACAGATGAAACATAGGTCCCTCCGATGCCAATAAGAAATAAATGGAACATAAAGAAGTCAGTATCTGGGAAAGAGTTCACTCTGAAGAGGTGATTACTAAAAAAAGAGCCAAATTTGGAATCTCATCCGGATCTCCACTGGTCGTTACTTTTTTACCCTTATTGATTTATTTTTCCTCGTCTTGCCCGTTAAAAAAGTGTAACTATAATCTCTTTATACAACAGTAGAAACCTACTGAGACATGGTAGCACGTCAGGTCTTTTTGGGAGCTTTCGCCGTTCACGCTTAAGTTCTTCCGTGGTGTACGATCGTCGAATGTGATCTGAGTGGCTGCATCCACTGCAGACACCTGACTGGCTGCCATTCCGACACTTGTGTGCTGAGGTTTTGCAAGCTTCCGCTACCCTGTTGTGACCAAAACGTTCTTGTTTAATCGTTTTATCGCCGCGGTCTATCCAAGCCGATCGGTTGACTAGGTCACGTCTAAAATTAGCAAAACATTACTTCGAGACCTACAATTCAACGAGCTAATACTAAAGCAATCACACCTCAACAGAACTCTGAAGTTTTTGAGCGAAATTTGTTGCTTGAAGACAAGTCCAATCATTACCTCTCAACCTCGTCAAGTTGCGAAAAAGTGGGACTCTTGTGCGTGCTCGATATGAATCGCAGCTGATTGTGAACGGAGTGATTTTCATTTATCTGGCCACCAATTCGTCCATGTTCGATACTCATGTGAAAGGATTGTGATCGTGGTACAAATGTCGCCGCAATAGGTGTTGTCCATCCAGTTCGTGTTGAACGACTCATAACGTCCTCTTCAGGCCAAACCTTAAAGTGCAGATATGTTCTGTGTTCTATTGTTATTTTCTGGAAGTTCTTTCTATTGTTCTGGAAGTAGATGCAGCAAACTGTAAATAAACATAATAGCTTTAAAAGCAGCATGATTCATCTCGAAGAGCGACTGGAAAAATCGCCTTCTTTAACTAACTGGAAATAAATATTTTTTTAGCTTACTTAATTTAATCGCAACACAAAGATAAAGTGGTGGAAAGAAAGGCGAAGCAAAGGCCTCAGTAGTGCAGTGGGTAACCCGTCAGTCCTGGTAAAGGGTAATCACGGGTCTAATCTGACATGGGGCCCACGTTTTGCAAAAATCTCTGCATCACAGTAGATGTATTTCACATCATATCTTGCCGTAAAAAATAATAATGGGCAGCGAATGAAAGGAAAGGTACGCATTATTTGTAGTATATTTAGAACAACTACTACGTTAAATTAAGACTAGCAGAAAAGAAAAGTGATTTACCACCTAGGCGCATTTCCCACGGTGACGAGCTTCGTCTTTGCTTCATTGCACCGGCTGATACAGTGATACTGTACAGTGGTGTGTTGTTGTTAAAAAGTAAACATTAAGCAACTGTAACCGCATTATTATGCAAAATGTGCACGTGCGACATATATAACCATAGTGTAATGTGAAATGTCTACGCACCAATTGCAGTGAGCAACACCGAATACGCTTGCAAATGGATGAGTTTGCATTTTGTATTTATAGTTAGCATATGTAGCAAGCTCTAATAAGATACGATGTAAAAGAAAAAGACCACAAAAGACGGTGCTAAGAATGAGATGGAAACTAGGTTTGGAGCCTAAAACTGAAAACTAACACACTATGTATAGCTAAGGGATAGTAGACTATCGGAGTAAAAATAGTCGCCACTCATTACCTATGCGATGTCAAGCTCAATTCCTTGACAGGACACATATCCTTTAATATTAGAACGAAATATAGGGCTTTCTAACGCTGCTATAAATACGAAAAGAAAAAAAGATGGGAAAGCGCCTACGGCGTGACGAATACTCGATCAGATTCTTTAATTAATTCTTTCACGCTTTTGCCTAGTTCGTATTCGTCATGACTGGCATTTGCATCGTGTGATTTCATAATTTCGCCTACCTCTTGATGCGGCCAAGGATCTCGTTGAAGAGAATCATCATCTGAAGTGAGATTATCGACATACGACGACTGTTCCGGAAGGGATTGCTTCTGCATCGGAGTATGAGAATTGTTATTCTGCTCGCTGACTGCAAAACACCACATGAAACTATAGGGGATTTTAAAAATGGAGAGGAAAGAACTGAGGAGAAGTATTTTCGTTCCACTGGGATTCTTCCTCATTCTCATCAGCCGTTTTCAGAAGAAGTTCAAACAAAGAGCGTCAATGAAAAATTTAAAACGAGTTCCGAAACCGAAAACGAGTACGTCGAATTCTTTATATCCTTGTGCGTACTGTACTGTGCCTATAAAGGATAAATTAAGATAGAGCTCTCGGGGTTGATAAACCCCTTTATGGATACGCCATGCATTCGACTTCATTAAGCATGGTTTGCAGCTGCTTGAATGCATATCTGGGTCTTTACAATCACTCGCGGTGGCCTACCGACGCATTGAGCTAGTGCTGTTATCCTCTCAGACAAGTCTGGTACTAATTCGCCGACCTCGGAGGGATGGAAGGCTTGGTGGGCCATGGGCGCGGGATCTATTCTACGTGAGTGCTGAAGTGGGCCTCCGACCGCTGCGCAACACGCTGTGCTTATATGCTACAAATCCTGACTGTTTAATTGCTTGTTAATGAATATTGACTCATCAATGTTACACTAATTTAAGCCATATTAATTTACTGGTGGTGAACGCGTTATTCCCCGGAAAGGGCAATAACGTGTTCGTTCCCCACCGCAGACACCTGCGGTTCGGAGTTTTGCAAATATCTCAGCATCATTGAAGTTATATTTCGCAATATATACCCTGCAATTAAAAAGAGTAGGCAGTAAATAAAAAGTTGAAATTATGAATAAAACTAAAGCCTCAACTTAACTGGGTTCGTTGCCGATTTGGCCCCCCGCCCAGATCACTCCCGGTGACGGGTGATTGCTGACGGCAGAGATCGATGGAACTAGCTGAGAGACAAGCGAAACAAAGAACTCGAATGATGTGGTGAACGCGTTACTCCCCGGAAAGGACAATAGCGTGTTCGTTCCCCTCCGCAGACACCTATGGTTCGGAGTTTTGCAAATATCTCAGTACCATTGAAGTTATACTCTCCTACTTAATTACACACGAACTTGGTCCCGTTAGAACCTACTGAAATAAACGAAAGATGTATAGCACTATTAGAAGAAGCTCAAGCACATGATAAAACTCAGGTCCGAAAGAGTTTGCATCTCGTTCTTTTAGAATAAAACTATTTAGTTTAAGAAAAACTTAAACTATTTAAAACTATTCTAAACGTATTTAGGTAAAAGATCTCTAAAGAATCGTCATTGAGTCATCAATCGTCAGCAGTACGGGTGTCGTGTCTTAAACGACAACAGGGTTGCATTTTCAAGTAATGACAACAATTTTTAGCTATAAATGAGGCGTAACCGTAAAAATTGAGGATGGGAAGTGTCATAGGCCCAGGAGGACACGCGCTCATGTAATTTGTTTCATTGGGCTGCAGGAGACGAGAGCGACAAACGAGCAACGAAAATGGTTCGAAGGGAAGTGAATAGGAAAGAAAGAAGTCGCTGCTTGTTTCATATCGAAGAAGACTGATCACCGTAGGCAGATGCGTCAACAGAATAAACATATAAAATGAGGCCTTTACATCTCCATCAATTAAACTGACATCTTCATTGATCACATTTTGCAGAAAAGTACACCTTTGCTCTCATGACGGATTGCGACAAGCTCAGATCTGCGGTAATGCTTTAAGATAGTTCATTCAGAAGTGTTCAACGAAGCTCCTTAATGCTTCATCAAGTTGATTAGTGATGGAAATAATGTCGGCTTTTTTATGAGCTGGAAAGCATGCGCAAATTAATTAAGGATTAAGATTTTGATTTCAGCTGTATAAACTTGACTAAACCAAGCTTGCTTTAACTGCTTTTGTCATGCCAACATGTGTCCAACAAAGGTAGATCTGAATAAAAATTCCCGAAACATTTAGAGATTTATGAAATGCTTTTGCATCAAAATACATAAACAGAACTGTGTCGAACTAATCCAATATTAGTAGGCTTAATAAAAGGCTGACCACTAATTGTCTACGTTTTGGTAATTGTAGGTAAGTTTTTCTAGCATCGTTAGAGGTACTGGCACTCGGAACTCAACGCTCGAGATCTCGTTAGACACAATTACCTTGGCTGTTCGTTGTTCCTCTTGCAAGCATTTCCTTCATTTTTTAGTAAAGAGCTTTATTTAGCTTTAGTTTCAAAGGTTGCTAGCACTCTCGGTTTTTTATCACTATGGCTTTTGGCTAAGTGGTCCCAATGCTACATCCTAAATGTGGTTGTGATTTACAATCTCATTGCTTCTGTGGTTTAGTTCGTCTTGGGTATCCCGCCTCTACTAGTAGTATTAACTATGTATGGACGAATAAATGAATTCAATCCTCAGAAAATGAAAAGTGTGACGGCGAATAGAAAGCGATGATGGTTAATAGTGCTTCCAATGGGAAAACAATCATCAAATGATAAAAAACAAAAAGAACGATTCGAGGCGAAAATTGGAGAGCAATAAAACAAGCAAACGTTTGTGGTTGGAATAAAATCAAGTCGGGAGAAACAGGACAAATGACAATCCAGATTACTGATGAAGAAATGCCCAGCAAGGCGGTATTCATCGAACCTTGCTTTCGGATAGGATGCCCCGATAGGCTGGTAATTGTAACAATGATGGAGCGTAAAATTGAAACGAATGAGACGAGACCACAACCGCTAGAGGACAAATCCCGAGAGGATTGGAAACGGACTAGGTCGAAATAGGTCGGCAAGCAGAATAAACTCAAAAACTAAAACATATCGTTTTAGATAGGTGAGCTAGAGGCTTCGCAATCAATTATTTGCATAGCTTTCTATAATGCTTGCTCTACCATTTGTTTTAAAGCCACCACATTGCACTTTACCTCTGTGTATAGGCATATCATTCAGTCCTATTTGAAGTAAAGAACGTTAGATCTCATTTGGTTACGTGAAAGATAGGGTGGAAATTCCTTAGAAAGCTTAGTTCCCAATGTTTTTTCTCATGTTTATTTGCGTTATTTCGCCTTCCGATCTACACAAGCTCAGCAACCTTGCTAACCCAGAAGTGCTTTCAGTGAAGTTCATCAGCTATGTCGCCAATAGGCCACTTTTCTATTTAATATCAAAACAGGTCATAGTGTAAAACGCAACTGAAATAACATAATATTTACAGTAAAAACACTTTTTTGTGAACAACACTGTAAAATCCCTCAACTGACGGAGGGCACATTTCGATTATCTCAGCGATGGTTTATCGTGTTTCAGTGGAGAGACGGATTGTTTTAGCTGCCGAAATGTGGGGCACAACAAGAACGACCCGTCCCTGTCTGTACCACTATTACGGGATAGTAAGAAACAAGAAAAAAACTTGCTCAATCAGCACAAAACTCAAGTAAACACAAATTGCAAAAAATGGCCATTTCGACCAATGTAGAATGTGTTTGTAATGACCTCTGTCATTTTTTCTTTAACACTAGCCTGTACGTTATTAAACACTTTTGCAAATCAGAAGACCAGTGTCTCCAAAGCACTAGAAATGAAGTATTGTCGAAAAGTATTAGAAAAGAATGATAACTGACTTTGGTTCTTAGCACGTGCGTATCAGTGCTGAAACATTGCGCCCATATGTCAGTGTAGGTAGTCTTTTTTGACTTTTAATAAAAATTCTAGAAATTCAGCCACTGTTGAATTCGCAATTGTAGGTTTGAAGTGTTTTTTACAACAGGTGAAACGCAACTACTTTCGACAGCCATCTCGTTGCTTTTCTATTCATTTATTTATACGAGCCCAGATCAATTCATCCACAGATCCCAGCATGACTTCCTCTCGACCACTTTCCTAGCACTCACACCAAAATCTTCGGATCTGCTCATTGTTTTCGCTACTGGTTGAAAATTTAGTCTACCATATAAGTGTCCTTAAACGACTATCGAATAGATTTTCCATAAAGTCCTGGAATAGCTGCGCTAGGGGCATTCCCGGTTCTCACCAGCAGTTGTCTTTATCGATGGTAGGAATCTTCTGCCAGACAGTTCCGCTACCAATTTGGCGAGTTAAGAAGCTTGATTGGCCTATGCCGGAGTCGACCCAGTGATCGTGCGGGTATCTTTGAGGTTCTTCAACCATTGCGTTTCCCATGGGTGAAATCCTATATAATTCGTAATATATGCCGATCCCCCTTACCTAAGTGAAGCGCGCAATTAAAACTCGAATATAAACACGGATAATAATTAGTCACCTTTATGATTAGTATCGATCACTGGATAGCAGCTGTTCGAGAACTCCGATGCAACGAAGGCAACGTCGTCGTCGATGTTGTAGGGTGACCACGAGCTGGTTTGTTTCTCCTCCTTGTGATCACATCGCTCGTTCCTGTTGAGACACTCCGGTGCTGACGAACATTCTAATTGACAAAAATGTTTGTTTCCTAAACGAAAATATTATTATTTACAGACTACATCAAAGTAAACAACTTTGCTTATAAAAAAATGGTTTTTTCCACAACCACAGCAAACTCAAATAAAAGATCTCGTCTGGAGGAGTCTGCTAATAAATGGACTTTAACATAAGAACTTAATAAGCAATTAAGATTTTTAAAAGATAGATCTAAAATTACATTCTAATTCGCTGGTGTGACCTCAGGAGCTTAAAGTGGTCTGGGAACTGTCATCATTTCAAACCGAACAATACCGTACTCATTAGCAATGGAGATGCAGATTGTCCACCTAAGTATATGTTGGCCGGAGACGACCAACAAGAAGCTTTTCTCGATCCCTTTGAAACCTGCAGTGAAAGAATACAGTTGCGGTGTTAGTCGCATGAGATAAGACTATACTCTAAAGGAAAAGGAAACACTACCTTTTTAGTTAAGCTTTTTAATTACACGAGCATAAATTGAACTTTCATCTTCAATGTGTACGCTTTTAAAAGTCATAAAGAACAACCACAAGAAACCTGAGATATGAGAAAATCTCAGAACTCCGGGTGGACTTCGAATCAGCGATGTCGGGTACTCACGGGCTATCTAGCACACCAACCGATGCTCTTGATTTGCTTTTCTCTTTATATCGTTGTTTTGAGCAATCACCTATCAATGGGAATAATTGAGAACACATATCAGCAAACCAAGGGAATAATTGAGAACACACACCAGCAAGGGCGCGTGTTGCGCAGTGGTTGGAGGCGCCACTGCGGCGCGCACGTGATATGCGCCCATGGCCCACCAAGCCTTCCATCCCTCCGGGGTCGGCAAATTGGTACCAGACTTGTCTGGGAGGATAACACCTCTGGCTCGATGCATCGGCGGGCCACCGCGAGTCATTGTAAAGGCCAGATATGAATTCAGTCACCTCCAACGATACCTAATGAAGTCGAATGCATGGCGCATCCCTCAGGGATTGATCAACGCCGAGAGTTTTATCCTTTTTTTACCAGCAAACCATATTTTATTCCCCAGGAAATGTAATCGTGGGCTCCAAGTCCACATGGGGTCCCACGTTTTGCTCCTATTTCACCTTCTTTATGGTTGTTTTTCATACTGAACCCTTCCATGAACAAAAAAAAAAGCCAGACGGTGAATGAAAGTTAAGGCCTTGCTAAAGATGTTGGTAGAAAAATAACATTATGTGTGAAAATAAGAGGAATCATATTTTCATGAATGTTCTTATGCATTCGCTGAAGAGCACGTAGCAAAGGATGCATATTATTAAAGGAAACTAGATGCTTTAAGATTTATGAAAAAGACCTTCATCGAATCTGTTGTTAGCGTATCGGGTTCAGGCCATTTCTCGTTAAGGTCTGGAGTGAAATTTGCTACCGGCGGCTCATCATCCACCACCGATTCCCACATTTTCGACAAATTAATCTGAAAACAAATAGCCTTCTTCAACGAAAACCAAAGACTCGGATTACTAGCACTTACTAACGCGATTAGAAAACTATCTTAGTGGACATATTTTTCAACCATATTGTTTTCTGAAGTAATAATGAGCATGTACGGCTAATTTTGACAAAGGTTTCTATCTTTTTTACCTCAAAAGCTGTTTTACTTGATCGCATACGAGGCGGATCCGTCTTCATTGTGTAGGCGGACTTTGATTTGATCAGACTCCGTAGAATTGGATGGACAAGAAATTCGGCATCACTAAACAATTACTCGTTGTCAGGGAAGCTTTAGCCATCCAGCCCACCCTACTCACTAACACTCACTAGCACTCAAGAAGGAGAAAGACATCAAACCTACCCACATTGGTTGTTTTAAGGTTTATTAAAAAATAACGACTTTTAAAAAAGCACAAGGATGGAATTCTCAATGACTAAGACTGATACATAAAATCGTTGCCTATGCGTATTCATGAATACCGGCCCAAGTTTTAATTTCATCCGAAACATTTGATGAGCAAATACTGAAGAAAGAAAAGAGAAAAAGGAATTTCGTCAAAAGATCTTCCAAGCGATGATGTCTTCCAAGACCGAAAAACGATATAGCTGACAAAATGCAGAGCCAATATTGTCTATTCTGTTTAATCATTTATTACATTACAGGATGGGTGTGGCCTAGTGGTTAGAGGTGCTCTGCAATTGATACTTGGTCAATGGTTCGACCCCACGCACTAGGTTCTAAAGTCCGCCGTCCTTTCGGAGGCGCCACATTGGCACCATAGTTGCCTGGGAGGACAGAAGCAGACTCAATACATCTGTAAGCCACCTCGAGCTACTGTATAGGCCAGGCATGCATTCAATCACCTCTAACGATGCTTAATGAAGTTTTGTCCTTTTATTATATGATTCAACCTCGACCAGCGTTAAACAAAATTTACAAGCAGACCAAAACGTGCAAGCATCAGATAAACCTATATACGAACATGATGACTTTCACAAATGACGGATGCGACTGACGAAGCGAATGAAAGAAGACCTGGGCTCCGGATAACGTGTTTGGTCGAACGACCATTCGAGGAGACGGACCGCTGAGGAAGACCTGACTCGACACGAAGGCGAAGCCGCCGCATCGCTGACGGATGCGACTGACGAAGCGAATGAAAGAAGACCTGGACTCCGGATAACGTGTTTGGTCGAACGACGTAGAAATAAACAGCGTATTATTTTACTTGCAAACAAAGTGGTAGCAATAGTTGACAAATGAGTTCCATTTGAGAAATTTTGTCGTGATCAGTCATGAAGCTGCGTCAAGATGATAATCATCACAAAGGAGATTTTGACAACGATCAATCAAGCGGCCATCATCGTTTTTCCCTGAGGTGTAGGTGAGTGCAATGGACGAATTCCCTGTATCCGGTCGACTAAAATGATTTATACCGTTTAAATACATTATTATTCAAATAATTTACTTGTATGTATGCGGATTATATCACATGCTTCATTTCACCCAGAAGCACATAATCCACTGACCTCCAGGCTACGCAGAAGGCGAAGTCGCCAAAAAGTCAGCCTTCGACCTACAAAATCACCTGATGATAACATTGTGTCAATTCAACAAGGGCAGTTCGTAAGATACACACAAATCCAGTGACTCAAGAAGAGCGTAGAATTCGCTGATTCGCCAAAACCTATAGAGATAACGGGAATCATATGAGACGATTTGCCATGTCTCACATGGAGAATATTAAGAACATGGCATAGAGATCTTGGCATGTATTAGGTACTTTGGGAATTAATGTAGGATTTCAACCTGTATTTTCAAGGTTGCATGAAGGCGCGTAAATTCGATCTCCGCGTCCGTGGCTGACTGCCATCCATCCAGGCTCGGCAAATTGGTACCAGACTTGTCTGGGAGAATAGCACCACAGGCTCGATAAATCGGTAGGCCACCGCAAGTGATTGTACAGATCAGATGTGCATTTAATCACCTCCAACAATGCTTGATGAGGTCGAATGCACGACGCATCGCTCAGGAATTAATCAAGGCCGAGAGCTTTTTTGAAAGCTAAAAAGTTTTAAAACTTTTCAGCTTTTTTCGTCGTTGCATAGTTCAGCTCAAAAACCATTACTCGGAAGAAAAACCGTTGGCAAGCATCAGCTGAAGTATCTGCATTCCGCCGATTCGCTGGGCGTACTTCTCCGCCGTAATCGTTTTGACCCGATTCAGGTGGCTGTTGCGGATTAATCCAGCTGTAGACGGCCAAAAGATCAACATGATTTCCTTTTCGTCTTTAGAAAATGCTGCGAAGCTTTGCCTCGGTTTAACCATTGACATGATCGTAGACAGTTGTCATAGAAAATCTAGTTTCCGCTGTACACTATAACACGGTCGAGATGCGGTCATTCTGATTCAGTATAATAGAAGCAGCGATGACTCTTCATAACAGCGATTCCACTGATTGCCATTCAATTCGTTCACCGCGAACTTTTCGACCTTCTTCAACGTTCTAATGTTTTGAACAGTTAGAATGTTTAGGCGGGTCCTACTGAAGGTTCTCGAATTGCCTGCAGGGAAGTCTTAAATTCACCGTCGTAAATAGCAGAAACATGTTCAAGACTTCCTACATTTTCAAGGTCGAATTCGTCATTACGGAAGTTTTCAAACCAGAGTTACGCTGTGCTCTCGTTCACAGTTACTCGGCCTCATGCTTGCTGCTTTGAGCAATTTGTGCTGCGTACCACCGAGACTAAATTCGCAGAAGCGGATCTGTCGAAAATTCTGTTTTGAAGTTTGAAATTCTAACTCTTAGTGCTTTGAACAACACAATTAATAATATGATCCCATCATGCAAAGCCAAAGTGCCTAAAATGAGCTTTGTAATAGTATACAGTTTAATCTCTCAAAAACCTGACAATAGAATTTTAAATACGAATTGTCCAACACGGTGATCATACACCGATACATGATTATTTACTTACTACCAAATTTATGAAGTGATAAAAAGATGAAAATAAGCCCGAAGAGAGCACCTGTCTTCGCTATGCTCGGAATCGCTAGCAGCACACGACATTCGTTAGAACTAGCTGCAAAAACTGTTGTAGAATAAAAGATTTTTAGGTCGCCACGTTATGGTAAACAAGAGCATATCATTTCATGAGGTTAATTTAATCGCGTAGTGAAGCCAATCGAAAAAAAAAACTCCTACTATAGTATTAATGAATTCGTTGATGAACCCCTCAACCAGCAAACAGGTGAATGCTGATGGCCGTTAGATTTTCAACCAGGTACTTTTTCATGAAACTGATAGAATAAAATGAAAACAATAGATAAGAGAAGAGATGCTCTCTTCTCTTCTAAGAGATGATTCTAAGAGATCATAAAATTCTGGTGACAAATAGTGTAGAGCAGCTGGCAATAGAAAGTAATCAAGCCAGTCAATTAAGTGACAAGCGAACAGCAGAGCTGTCAGGAATGTCACCAGCAAATGGTAGTTACGCTTCCACACACGTCTAATTAAGGGAGACACTTGACACTTGAACGGCCCGTCCTCACTGGTTGTGCGGGCCTCAGCATAACCACCGTTTATCGGAGATTAATGGAGAAGCAATTCGAATAGAGAAAAAAGACCATGAGTAATAGTACCCTGGATCGACTTTCTATTAACCTCGGCATCGAATTATGAATTCGTCGTTTTCTCTCTCAGCAATCGCGAGGTTGTTAAACACCATACGTTTTCTTCCATAACACATACAACACAATCGTAGCTGACGTTTCGGCAGAATCGCCTTCCTCAGAGCCGCTTTTTACATCTGTCTTCCACCGAGGACGAACAGCCGCTCAGAGTCGCACATGGCTGACGGCTTCATGAGTAATATTTTGACGCGTTTATTCCTTAATGTTCGAGTAAATAACGCTTGACCTCAATTCGGTGAGATTAGATCTTGAGAAGACGCTTAAATCCTTGCTGCCTTCAGAAGTGCACAACTCTTCCACTATTCGCAGTCAGCGCATAATTAGGGATACAAGTTTTTTAATAATGAATGACAATTTTCCCGATAACTAAATGATTTGAGGGACTAAGCACATGATAGGCATATTCAAAAAATCTTGCTTCGTCGTTTCAGTGGTACATTTAGCGTCCAGCAGTCAACTACACAACAACATTGTTGTCAGCAACGTCGTCAGCTTTTTAATTATTACCTATTCTTTTTTCATGGCAGGTTGCAATGTGTAATACAACCACAAGGATGCTGGCATATGAGCGAAACCTGGAACCTCAGCTGGGCACCGAACATGCGATTAGCTTTTCCGACGACCCACGTGCCATCCACCATCACGTGCCACCCCAGTATCTATGTGGCTGTGTTTCACATGGTAACTTACCATGGAAAAAGAAGAGGCAGTAGATAAAAAACTGAAGACGTGATTTCGATTGAAATTTCAGCTTAACTCAGTTGCGCTCATTTGTACTCCCCAAATCATTCCCCTTGGCAGGTGATTGCTGACAGTTACGATAAAGTAAAAACATGGATGAGATAAACGCAAAGGGCCTCGGTTGGTGTGCTCGATAGCACGTGAGCCCCAAATAGAGTGATCGGGGGTTCGAATCTGGAGCGGGATCCAAGTTTTGCAAATAATTCAACAACTGCAGTTGCATCCCTTCAATACGAGTACTTTGATCTATTATAACGATTGAAAATTGAACAACAGTCAACTACAGTTAGAGAAGCGAAGCACAATATGGAATCGCCTGTACTTCTCGCAGAATGCCATGGCGGAAATGGACCAGAAGAAAAAGATTTTGAAGAGTTGTGGATGAAGTTAGCGATGAATTATCTGAATGTATAAGACCTTAAAACCGCAGTTTTCTCGATGAAAGTCAATCTAGTTTGGGTAGAAAATTCCTGCTTTAGTGACAGAATCGATAGATTTTCTATGAATTTTTTATTCATGCTATTTGGTAGTTGATGGCTATCGACATTCTTTTTCAATTATTATAATTCAAAAAAAGCAAAATTCATTTCAGTGATATATACAAGACTCATATTCCACTCCCGTACTTATATTCCACTCCTGTCGCGGTCCTAGCAATTAATAACTCTTCCCTACTTCTTCCTATATGGCCGCGAACCAGAATTTTGATTAGTTGTTCCACATTTGCTATTAGGTGATCCATGCGAATTGAAAAGCTCATAAAGTGTTTTTATGATTCGCATTTTAGTTTGCCATCAAGAGATGCGGACTACAGAACCAGGTATTGTGAGACTCAACAGGCGTTGTCAAGATGTGAAGATTCATGAGTCTTTTCGTCAAGATGGGCCGTACTTCAAATTTGAAAAATTACTGAGGTTAGAGTCTCGCCCTTTCATATCGTTCCACTGCACGCTATATTATAACGACAGATAGATTCAATGCCGGTTAGCTAACATACAATGAATGATCGACTGGACAACTTAAGGGATTGGACTACTAAGCGAACTTATTAAAAGAAATTGGAGCACAACATGTAGGTCCCAAATGTATATATATATGTGTGTGTGTATATATATATATATATAGTTGGTTGAAAAATAAGGTGGCGGGTACCACAATGGTTGTGGTGCAGATCACCGCGAACACGGTACCGGTTCATTCCAGCTCCGGACCTACAAAGCCTCTCATCTACTCGGGGTCGCGAAATTGGTACCGGGCATGTTTGAGAAAAATTCACCCTGTGCAACATCTCAGGACTCCAGGGAGAATCGACTCGACTACCATTCAACAAATTTCATGACGAAAGGAAAATCTTCAAGCAATAGTCCAATAGTCATGTACAAAGTTGGAGGAAGACCTTTGTCGGTAATGGATGCGAGAAAGCTAATTGAATGCAAGAAATGATGGGAACCGCACAGCAAATGTGAAAGACGGGTCGTATACGAAAGAAAAGATTGAAAAATTAATTTTATTGAACACCGCGTTCGAGATATAAAGAAAACTTTGAGTTGGTAAAACTGGATAACTGTTCCAAAAGATGAAATGTACCGAATGTTATTGATAAGCGCATACTCGGTGAATGCCGAGCCATTCTTAGGAGGTCTCCGCAGTGAATTACGGAGGATCTCATCATGACGAAAAGGTGTCCTCAGGCGTCAAGCTTTCGTGTTCAAGTTAACAAATTTCTCATTCTCTTCGACAGCAACGGTCTTTTAACGTAAAATTAACTCATCCAAAAGAAGGTTTTCAAAATGTTAAATTTAGACATTAGATTCTCAGCCACTCGTCACCTCCTGCTCTGGAGAAATTATCAATCCAAAACAGATCTGTGGAAAAACAACATTTCGCAGGTAATGTGTTAAATTTTCACTTGTCACCTTACTGAAGTTCTACTTTACCAGTGCTATCTTTGAAGAATCGAAAGTTCATAGAGTAGGTTCATTACTTTCTAACGAATGCATTGATTTCGGCGGCAATAGAAAGAACCTAGCTCTAACGAGATTGCTGCGAACAAGAGCTATCATGTATTCATCAAAAGCTGAACCAGAGTGCATCTTCAGTGAAAAGATTTGGCTCTTGCAGAATGAAAAACCTTCACGAACTCGAATATTTCCCTATGGAGAAATATTTGCGGGGACTATGAGAAATGACTTAACTCGGTGGTATTGGCTGTTAGCAAGAACGCAGTAAAATTCCATTAAAGAATCTCATCACTTTTTGGCAGTTATTCCGGCGTTTTATAGCATCGCATATAATGAACTAATGCATTTTCAGCGATGTATGAATGTCTTTCCAGAAGATTGAATCTCACCGTGGTTAAAGCACCAGCAACAGTGCGGCTACGTCAAAGTACAATCACCAAGAGAAATGAATAGAGCACAATGACCATATCAAAAATGAAGCAGTAAGCTTAGCCGACAGAAGGTAAATGTTATAAAGCAGAAAACGTAAGAAGAAAAGTAGAACTTCTTTCACTTAAGCAACGAATAGGAACGTTGGGAGAGGATCGCCTGTAGCGAAAGCTTATGGTGTCAATCAGTTAGAAATTCTCAACCAGAAGCCTACCTACGACTTAATCATTGCAACGGAACTCACGACGAGCTTCCTCTGGTCGCCTTTTTCATAGAAAAAAAACGGTACGAAAAATATGTCTTTCTAAAATGTTTAGTGCTCGTCGGATTTCGTTAGAAGCATCCGGAGTTCACAGAGCACCTTTTGACGCATGACGAGAACGTACGGAGAGTTTAATGATGATCGTTCGGGATCACTTAACGATGAAAGGCAGTGAACGAAAATAACAACAGCATAATGTACTTAGATGACCAATATTCACTTGCGGGTATGATGAATTCCTTATTTCGTTGTATTTTTTAAACTTCCGTCAGTTGAGTTAATAGGCATTGCGTATCTGTCGGGCTGCAAACTGAGAATCTGTTATTATCTTTGCTCTTTACATGTCGAATGCTGTCCAAAAATTGCATTATCTTAAATTGCGAGATAGTCTATGCCGGAGAAGTCTTCATTGAAAGCAGTCACCTGATTTCGTTTATCAGACGCAAGCGGTCTGAATTCTGAACACCCCAAATCTATCTTCTTGGCTGCAATTCTTCGGAGTGTATACAGAACGTTGGAGACACAAACTGACAGCCTTAATGGCAAGGGCTTCGTGTTACCGTGACAGCAACAGGAGCGAGATGAAGCTCCCTCATTAATTTGTGTATCATTTCCAGCAACGTTACTAGAAATTAGCAATGCGTAGTCTCGTGGAATGAATAATTTTAAAAAAAAAATTAGCGCGGAAAATCTCTGTCGTAAGCAGAAAGATTGCTTTGCATCGTTTGGACTGCGACTACAAATTCAGTCGCGAATGAGAAAGTTTCTAATAGACATTATTTGGGCAATCAGAATTATTATGACAAAGGGGAACTTCAGCCGAGGAATTCACGAGTGTTATCTGAATGGTCACCGATCATCCGATCGTTTGAGGCCACCACCACTAAGTTCTCCAGTTGTCGAAGTTTTACGCCAGAGTTGCCTTATGTGTTCCCTTCAGACATGAAAAGCACAAAGCTTTTCTTGTCAGAGTCTCTAATTCAAATTCTTTTGGTAAAGTGCTCATGTATAACTCGACGAGCTCTGTCGGGAAGCCAGAAGAAAGCGCAAGAAGACAGCAAGGTTTCTTTATACATAATCACCTGTATCGTATCGTTCTGTTGAGCGTCGAGTGGCTTGAGTGAACGACAGTAGATTTTCTATTTTCCCTTTCGCATAATGAGTAGTTCAGTGGGTTCTGCTTGCTCAAGGGAAGGGACTGGTTAAACATTTTATCTGTGGGGTTGGTGATTGACCTGCTGTACGTCGCTAACGACTTCTGTCTGTGGCGTGTCCAGCCACCTTATTTTCGACAACTTAGCATACATAACAGCACCTTCAACTTTTGATTGTTGATGTAGGTCGGAGCTGCGGACCCTTTTCCTCATTTGCATGATATGGGATACTCCCAGCATCGCCTTTTGAATGCGCGTTCTACAACGCTCAGTGATTTCTCATCGTGTCTTCATAAACGATCAGGTTTTTGAAACGTATATTAATACAGGAAAAACCGTAGAGTGGGAAAATTAGACACTGAGTTGGGGCATTCCTTGTTCCTCTTACCACTTCCTCTGTGCTCTTCAAAGCTCCTCAATTCACTCACTCCCTCGTGCTCAACTGTGGAGTTAGGTGGCTCAAAATGTTGTTTTCCCTACCTAGATTGACTCAGATGAAGCATTCCGAGATATTCGTTCTTTTGAGGGCGAAGAGCATATAAAGCTTCTGTTCTTAATGAACTTTCTGCACAATAATGGCGCTAATTACGTTTATAAAATAATACTGAAATTCGGCTAAAATGGATAGTGAGAGAATAAAGAATGTTTTGAACCACTTACTGGTACTCAACACTTTGTCTTAAACCATTCCATTTATACCTATAAATTCAAGTCATCAATTCAAATTACCTACCAATTTTTATGTTAAATTCCATTAAAAGAGAAACTAATATTGAAGGAAAGTAAACAAAAAGCGTTATTCCTATAAATGAAGAACAAGGAAGAACAAATTGAGCTGGGGAATGGAAGGATGTGGGAGCGAGATTCCTGGACTTGTTAACCTGAACTTATAAAGAACCAAAGGACAGACCACAGCAAGCTTTTGCCCAAACCTATGATCCTTAACAAATTCATAGGTAACGAATTCACCAAAGACCTGATCATTTTACTTTGATTTATTTCAAAGTAATCAAAAATGCAACGAGATGCACAGAGATGTAAAATACAACGTTAATATTTTAGGGTTGGTGAACACATCTACAGTACGAGCACAAGACGATGGAAACTGTGTCATGAAATACTATGAAACGTGTAAAATAAGAAGACATATTTTCGAGCAAAGGTAAGAAAAATTGTAGAAACGGTAAAGAGTGAGAGAAGTTCGCGTGCTTATCTGGCATTCAAGCCGTGTGCTCGGATGTGAGAGAATCGATTGCAGGAGGCCTCGCATTATGGAAGGGCAAAGTCAGGCGATCATCTACTGTCACAAACAGATTACGTCAAGTTGTTGTGTCATATTCGAGGTCGGCGAACTCCTGCCATATTCAAGGAGACGTCATTAAACGTTTTTAAAACAAATCTGTTCAGGGATACATTCTAGGAATGTTGGGAACTCACTGAACAAAATCGAATCCACTGCACTCAAACTACAGTATAAGCCTAAATAATTGATGTCCCTTAGACATCAAAACACTTTCGAATAATGAAGGCCACTTCTGGAACACCACCACAATGATTTATTGATCTCACAGAGGCGGCGGGTGTTCCTCTATGGCTAACCGGCGACATACAGCTGAGTTCTTCTCCTAAGCGAGGTCAAATAAGCTGAAAAGGATTTCTATCTGCTAATTTATTTATTTTATCTCATTCTACATGGTCCGTTATATCACCTGTCACTTGAATCACCTGTAGTCTCCTTGACTGTCAAGTTACTCCAACAGGAGCCACTAAATCCTCCATTTTTCCCTGTCGCGTACAAGAGTAGCCCAGTGGGTTCTGCTCGCTTTAGGGACTCGTCGAGCATCATATCTTTCTTCTAGACTTCGTGAAAAACTTTGACCATCGGGTCGGTGGTCTTCCTGCAATACGTTTGACATCCCGAGGAATCCAGTCACTAACGGCTTTTGTCCATCGGTTATCATTCAAACGCATTACGTGTCTGGCCCGCCCTATCTTCGACTGTTTGGCGTATGCAACGGCATCTCAGACTTTTGATAGTTGACGAAAGTCGGCGCTTCGGATCCCATCCCTTACTTGTGTGAAACGGGATACTCCTAGCATTGTCCTTTCGACTGCGCTTTCGATAACGCCGAGTGATCTTTCATCTTGCTTACGTAGCGATTAGGTTTCTGACGCATACGTTAAGGCAGGAAGAACCGTTGAGTGGAAAGGTGGGCACGGAGTCGGGTGTTCTTTGTTCTCTTCAGTACATCCTCGATGCTCTTGAGAGCTCCCCAAGCCACTTGTTTTCTTCTGCTCAGCTCTGGAAGTAACTCGTTCATCATCTTGATTTCCCGACCTATATAGACATAACTGGGGTATTCGGAGATATTGGTACCGTTGAGCGTGAATGGGGCAAATGAAAGCAATCCATTCTTCATGAACATCGTTTTCATGAGATTCAGTAGAAGACCAATCTTTCCACACACTTTATCAAAGTCCGCAAGCGTACGTTCCGCTTGGCTAATGTCTGGTGTTATATGGACGATATCATCAGCAAAGCGAAGGCGATGTAGCTGCCGACCATCGATTTTCACTCCCATATTATCCCATTCCAATGTTCGCACGACGTTCTGAAGGGTGGCGGTAAATAATTTTGGCGACATTGTGTCGACTTGCCGAACTCCTCTTTTGGCGTCAACGTTAATATCGTCGTAGAATGGTGAAATTTTGGTTGTGAAATCTTTGTAAAAGTCACGAAGAATCTTTACGTACCGAGTAGAGACTCCTTGACTAGCAAGGGCTTCCCTGAGTTCTTCTATCTCAATTGAATCAAACGCCTTCTGTAAGTCGATGAAAGTGAGAGAGACAGAAGTCTTTTGTACTCTCGCGATACTTCAATGAGCCCTGTTATCGCATGAATGTGGTCTATCGCACCAAATCCCTTTCAAAATCCTACTTGTCACACGGCTCTCCGTCGTCCAGTGTTCTGTCACTCCGGTTTAGGATGACACGAGCGAAATGTTTGTAGACGACAGGCAGCAATCGGATTGGGCGATAACTACCGAAATAGTGTAGGTCGTCCTTCTTGAACAACAAAACGGTCTTGCTTGTCTTCCACTGAGTAGGGACCTTGAATCCAGGCCGGTAACGTGTGAACAGCAAAGGCAATGTGTTTACGACGACTGGAGGAGGCTGTTCTGATCTTATTCCGTCTGGACAGGATGCTGTTCGATTTTTCACCAACGAAATGGCATGTCGGATTTCGGAAGGGAGAACCGGCGGTGCAACATATCCATCCTCTTTTATTTCACATGACGGGAGGTGAACCTGACTGTCGAAGAGATCTGAGTAGCATTCGTGAATGATTTTTCTATAGGTTTTCTGGACGCTGTAACTGTTCCGTCTGGGGGTTGGAGTGCCATCATCTTAGTCATGTAGTTAGCGAAGCTTCGGTGGGCTTTGCGAATAGTTTTTCCAGCTTCTGCAGACCATTACTCCTACTCTTCTCTCTTTAAGATCTTTATTTATCGTCTGTCTGCATTGCTTAGCAAGTTCACACGTTAGCTCGCAGTTGCCTGCAGCTCCTGCGATTCCATGCTGGCCTGTCAGTTAGAGTGTTTCTGAAGACCGACGTCCCTTCGTTACTTTTGAACTCCCAGCTTTCATAGCGCTAACGTAACCATATTGAATGATCCGATCTTATTCCTCGTCGATGTTGTATCAACGGCATCTTCCCAACAGCCGACTAATGAGTTGAATAAGTCATTTTGTGGTGGTTATGGAACCACGGTTTCTGAATTTAGCAGCTTTTTCTCCTTTCCGTGAAAAATAAAATCTTGCACGAAGGAGGCGGTGGTCTGATCCTGTGCAGAATTTTGGGACAACAGCGATATCGGTTAGGCAAAACTTTCTATTTACTATGATGTGGTCTATTTCGTTATAGTACTCTTCATTGGGAGATTACCACGTCCATCGTTGACGGTGAGGCTTCTGGAATTGCGAGTTACCATGGATGGTCTTGGTGGCCAAGATTAACTCAGAGAGCCGCTCACCCTGTTCGTTCCGTTCTAATCCGTGGCTCCCAATGTGACTTTACTCAGGCGATCTTCTTGTTCCGATCTTGGCATTGAAATTTCCAATGATGACCTTGAAGAATGTATGGTCTTCTCTGTAGAACTTCTCCAAGTCCATGTAGAACGCTTCGACTTCTTCGTCATAGTTTGAAGTCAGCGCGTAAACGAAGAAGACTGTCAAAGCCGGTATTGATCCACATTTTTTTAATCGTAATCGTCCGATTCGAGTTGTAAGCTGTTCGGATGAATCGATGTTCATGGATAAACTCGTGTTGACGAGAACGCCGACACCGCCCACTCCTCTACTGTCGCACGTTCCGAGGAACAGTTCTTCTCCAGTGTCACAGACGGCGTTGAATGGGTGTTGTTGTGTCTTCTCGACAAAGCCGTTGACGTCGTACCTTATCATTCTTGCTTGCATGAGCACGTCTTCTGTCGAGGACTCGGATGCAAATGTGCGTGTAGGTACAGATCGTCACCATAATTATTCGTGATCCAGGCAGCTTCCAATGGCCCTGAGATTTTCGTAGCCTCTCCGTACTCATCCTACCCAACGCTGCGAAATTGGGAGTTTTTTCGGGATCAGGAAAATAAGGCCAGTTTTTTTTTACTGTGTTTAGCATATTTGACACCCACGTATAGCTTGCTGGGCTCTGAACGTGGGGGCTGATTATACTCACGGGTAGCTTGCCAGGCTCTCCCAGAGCGGACGGAAATGGAGCTTATTTGTTGGAGGCGACTCCTGACTGGCTCCCATATACTTCCCTTTCACTTGATTGGAGGCTTTTGGCCCAGTTGACTCGTAGAATACAATCCTAATAAAGCAAGTATCCACCCACACACGCACGCATGAATACGCCTAACAAGTACAGAAAATATGTGCCAAATTGGCACAGCAGAAACAGGGAGTCCCTCTCCTGGATCCACCATCGTCTCAGGAAAGCAAGGTCGCTTTTGGTCCGTGATTAACTCCCTATCCGCCACCTGGAGGCTCGCCACGTAGCCTCGCTACTAGCTGGCTCGAGATCCCTCATGTGAGGGAGATCCATGAGTTATATCATCTGCTGTGCGGATTCCAGTAATTCTGGCCTCGATTCATTTTCCTCGCATTCATCCTTCACAATGATGTTCGAACCTTTTAAATGTTGTTTCGGTCGCTGCTTAAAGATTTCATCTCCTTTATAAATGTCGTGAAATTCGTCGAGTCGATTTCCTTGCAATTTT
This sequence comes from Angiostrongylus cantonensis, assembly GCA_009735665.1. Lineage (NCBI taxonomy): Eukaryota > Metazoa > Nematoda > Chromadorea > Rhabditida > Metastrongylidae > Angiostrongylus > Angiostrongylus cantonensis. Next base: position 642,996 of record MQTX01000057.1, read on the forward strand.
GAAGATAGCCGAGCTAAGGGGCTCCTGCGTGAACTGCAGGAGAGCGTGGCGGAGGGTGCCGTATGGGCACCTTTGCTTCTTGGTCAACGGCTTCACTAACCACTGAGCTACTCTTTCTCCAAATTCTAAGTCTCAAATTAAGAATGAATCAACCAGAGTTTGTCGAACATCCCTTGAATACTCTATGACCGAAAACTGGTGTCGAACATCCCTTGAATACTCTATGACCGAAAACTGGGTTCCTGGTGCCTGACTATTTTGATGGGTAACGGATTTATAGCTGATACAAGCGGTGCATGGTAGACAATTCAAATCCGTTCCTGCGCGACAATTTTTAAGGTCCATAATTTTACTCTTTAGGAGTTGGCTGGAATTACATTTAACTGGTCCGTCCCTATATTTTAGCTCCAGCATTTCTTCCATTCGTTTCACTGTCTTTCAACCGTAATCCATAAAGGTGGTTAAGCTTAAGTCTAGGCTTAGCCATGGCTTGACAAGCTGTCACCTTCAGCACTTACCGAATTGTTGAATAATGACATCAATGCTATTCGGTGGCGGCCAAAGATCAGAGAGAAGTTTGTTACACTGCATGATTCTGGTGACTCCGCATGATGCATCGTCCTGAACTGGTGGTTCGAATTACCATGGAAATTACTGACTTCTGGAACTGAATAACTCTCGTCATTACGGAAATGAACAAATCAAATAATGGATTTTTGTGGTTAGAGGGTAAAATTGCATGTCCCTCTTCGGTGGTTATCATAATTAATTTCGTACTAATTTTCATGACAAACGTTTTCCCCAAGTTGTTTTGACTTCCTGGGCATTTTTAAACACAGAATGACACCGATTTAGAAAGGTTCGTCAAAAAGCGTAAAAATGAGGAAAGTGAACTGTTAGATGTTCAGGATCGAGTGTAGTTATGGCTGGACAATACAATACAATACATACTTCCATTCACTCAGTGAGGTGCCCTCGACGAGGTAGATATTTTTGCTTCATCAGGCCTGAAAAGAGAACAAGGAACAGCAAATGAGCAAGGCCAAGAAAAAATCACTAGACAAAAGATGGTGCTAGTAAAGTTTTGTTTGAGAGTGATGCAGAGTTCTCTCACTTTTTCACGATCGGATATCTTTTGCTTTACTTGTCTTCGAAAATCGAGAGATACTTGCCTTTGCAACAATCATTACAATGTTCTACTTTCTAATCAAAATCGTATTGTAGTAAAACCAATTGACTTCATCATGCTCATTTGTTGCATAGCTCTTTGATTAAGCTTCGAGAGAGAATCAATGTCATAACAAAGTAATAAAGGATTACTATGCAAAAAATCACTCCTTGGCTGATGCTTACTATTAGCCTCATAGCTGAACGACTACAATTCGTAGAATTAATGTTCGAACCCACGATATTGTACTTAATATTTTCAGGCGGAGGTCGCCGAACTTTTAGCATTCGTGGATAAAGACTGTAAACATTGCTAGCCATGGTTTACACATCAAGATCTGTTCAATCTGTTAAAAAGCTCTAGTCATCCCTGGTCCTTTGTTTTGTATTTAAACTTCGTCTAATATCCTCAGTTATGGTTTAAGAGGTAGCTTCCAGTTTACCGCCTTGAGGTGGAGATGTCCCTGGGTGTTCCGCTGCGATGTAGAGCGGGGAGATTCGTCCCCTCGGCAGGGTCTCCCAATCTGATAAGGAGTCCATCTGGTAGTCCAGCTAAAATACTTACTTGCTTGGATACTTGGAAGGTCCGCCTTAACGAGTTGTGGGGACCCCGGCACATATACCATTCGTTCCTTTCTCTCGCAATTGTAGTCCATGGTGGTGGTCTTGTTCGAGCATGGTATCGCTTGCGAGTCTCATACCGTGATCTGTAAAACCACTGCAGTTGCGGGTACAACTGATTAACTTTGTTTACGAACACGTCCGTCTAGCGTGTAGGTGTCCATACTGGGGAACGTTTGCATTCTCGTGGAATCCACTCTACAGTTCTTTTCGTCTGTTGCCTGTTCTTCTCATTACGTGACCGGTCCATCTATGTTTCGCTATCGATGTATATTCTCCTGGATCTCGAACATGTGGCAGATTTCGAAGGCCAGAGCTTCGCATTCCGGCTAGATATTGAGAGTGCCGGTTATGTCTCAGAAGACATCGCTCAAGCGCTCTGTGAGTAGAGCGAAGAATTCTTGACGTTGTTGAAGTATCAAACCACGTCTCTGCACCATAACAGAGCGCTGGGAGGACCGTAGAATCGAAGAGATGAGCGCGGACTTTCGGGTTCTTCAGTTGGTCGATGGCTTCTTTGAGAAGCCTGAATGCGGATGTGGTCCATGCAGCAAAATGCTTTTCGAAATCCTGCTTGTTCGACTGGTTGCGCCTCATCCAAAGTCCATGATATGCGCGAGAGGATAATCTTCGTAAAAAACCTGTAGAGTACATTTAGTAAGCATATAGGACGATCCACGGATCTCCCTCATACGAGGGATCTCGAGCCGGTTAGTCGCGAGGCTACGTGGCGCTTCCCCAGGTGGCGGAAAGGGGGTTAATCGCGGACCAAAAGCGACCTTTCCTTCCCTGAGACGCAGATGGATCCAGGGGATGGTCTCCCTGTTTCTGCTGTGCCGATTTGGCACATGCTTTCTGTAATTGCTAGGCGTATTCATGCATGCGTGGGTTGGTGCGTCAGGACGGGTCCACTCTTTGGTCGACGAGTGCTGACAGAATTGCATTCGTTTCGACACTGTCAAACGTTTTTCATAGTCGACAAAGGTTAAGACTAGTGGCAAGTGGTATTCCCGACAAACTTCGATGACCCTGGACACGGTTTGGATGTGGTCCATGCAGCAAAATGCTTTTCGAAATCCTGCTTGTTCGACTGGTTGCGCCTCATCCAAAGTCCATGATATGCGCGAGAGGATAATCTTCGTAAAAAACCTGTAGAGTACATTTAGTAAGCATATAGGACGATCCACGGATCTCCCTCATACGAGGGATCTCGAGCCGGTTAGTCGCGAGGCTACGTGGCGCTTCCCCAGGTGGCGGAAAGGGGGTTAATCGCGGACCAAAAGCGACCTTTCCTTCCCTGAGACGCAGATGGATCCAGGGGATGGTCTCCCTGTTTCTGCTGTGCCGATTTGGCACATGCTTTCTGTAATTGCTAGGCGTATTCATGCATGCGTGGGTTGGTGCGTTCTCGCTTTATGCGGATTGTATTCTACGAGTCAATTCGGCCAAAAGCCTGCAATCAAGTGACAGGGAAGTGTATGGGAGGCGGTTAGGAGTCGCCTCCAACAAATAAGCTCCATGTCCACTCTGCGAGAGCCTGGCAAGCTACCCGTGAGAATAATCAGCCCCCACGTTCAGAGCCCAGCAAGCTATACGTGGGTATCAAATATACTAAACACAGTAAAAAAAAAACGGGCCTCATTCTCCTGTCTCCGAAAAAGCCCCCAATTTCGCAGCGTTGGGTAGGACGAGTACGGAGAGGCTGCTAAAATCTCAGGGCCAATGGAAGCTGCCTGGACCAAGAACTATGGTGACGATCTATACCTACAACGCACGTACACTTGCATCCGAGTCCTCGATAGAGGACTTGCTCATGCAAGCAAGAATGATAAGGTACGACGTCATCGGCCTGGCAGAGACGAGACGACGCCACCCATTCAACGCTGTCTATGACACTGGGAAAGAACTGTTCCTCAGAACATGCGACAGTAGAGACCTAGGCGGTATCGGCGTTTTCGTCAACACGAGTTTGTCCATGAACATCGGTTCATTCGAACAGCTTAGAACCCGAATCGGATGTTTACGATTAAAAAGATGTCGATCAACACCGGCTTTGACAATCTTCGTCGTTTACGCGCCAGCATCAAACTATGACGAAGAAGAAGCAGAAGCGTTCTGCATAGACTAGGAGAGGTTCTACAGAGGTGACCATACATTCTTCAAGGTCATTATTGGAGATTTCAATGCCAAGATCGGACCAAGAAGATCGTCTGAGGAACGTCACATTGGGACCCACGGATTAGAATGGAACGAACAAGGTGAGCGGCTCTCTGAGTTTATAATGGCTCCCAAGACCATCCATGGTAACTCGCAATTCCAGAAGCCTCACCCTCAACGATGGACGTGGGAATCTCCCAGTGGAGAGTACCATAACGAAATAGATCACATCATAGTAAATAGGAAGTTTTACCTAACCGATAGCGCTGTTGTCCCAAAATTTTACACGGGATTAGAACACCGTCCCCTTGGTGCAAGATTTTATTTCTCACGGAAAGGAGAAAAAGCCGCTAAATTCAAAAACCGAAGTCCCAGAGCCACCACAAAGTGGGACTTATTCAACTCATTAGTTGGCTGTTGGGAAGATGCCGTTGTCGACAACATCGACGAGGAATACGATCGGCTCATTCAACATCTTCACGTTAGCGCCATGAAAGCTGAGAGCTCGAAGGTCACCAAGAGACGTCTGTCTCGAGAAGCTCTCGAGCTAATACGCCAGCGTGGAATCGTACGAGCTGCAGGCAACCGCGAACTAACGTCCGAACTTGTGAAACAATGCAGACAGGCGATAAAAGAAGATCTTAAAGAGAGAGGAGCAGCAGTAATAGTTGAAGCTGCAGAGGCTGCGAAAAGCATTCGCAAAGCCCGCCGAAGCTTCGCCGATTACAAGACCAAGATGATTGCACTACGACGCCCAGACGGAACAATAACAGCTTCCAGAAAGGCAATGGAGAAAATCATCCACGATTACTACTCAGATCTCTTCTACAGTCACGTTCATCCCACGTCTTGTGAAATGAAAGAGGATGCATATGCTGTTCCACCGGTTCTCCCTTCCGAAATCCGACATGCCATTTCGTCGGTGAAAAATCGAACAGCACCAGGTCTGGGCAGGATAAGATCAGAACATCTGAAGAACTTTCCGCCAGTCCTCGTAAGCACACTGGCTAGGCTTTTCACACGTTACCTGTCTGAATGCGAGGTCCCTACTCAGTGGAAGACCAGCAAGACCGTGTTGTTGTTCAAGAAGGGCGACCTACACGATATAGGCAACTATCGCCCAATCTGCTTGCTGTCTGTCGTCTACAAACTTTTCACTCGAGTCATCCTGAACAGGATTGACAGAACACTGGACGAAGGACAGTCATGTGAACAAGCAGGGTTTCGAAAAGGATTTAGCAACGATCGAAAATCAAACATGTCGTTCTATACGCCAAACAGTCGAAGATAAGATGGGCCGGACACGTAATGCGTATGAATGATAGCCGATGGACAAGGGCTGTTGGTGACTGGATTCCTCGATATGTCAAACGTACTGCAGGAAGACCACCGACCCGATGGTCAAAGTTTTTCACGAAGTCTAGAAGAAAGATATGATGCTCGACGAGTCCCTAAAGCAAGCAGAACCCACTGGGCTACTCTTGTACGCGACAGGGAAAAATGGAGGATTTAGTGGCTCCTGCTGGAGTAACTTGACAGTCAAGGAGACTACAGGTGATTCAAGTGACAGGTGATATAACGGACCATGTAGAATGAGATAAAATAAATAAATTAGCAGATAGAAATGAGAATGGCAACCGTCCTGCGAGACGGTTGCCATTCTCATTTCTTCCTCCTAATCCATAATTTCCGATCCTGTATTCGCTCTCGTTGGCCTTTCCTATTCTAGCGTTGAAGTCTCCGATAACAAATTTATGATAGGCTTTACCATTGCGGATGACTTCCTCCAACTGATAGTAGAACGCATTTATTTCGTACTCATCAGCTGAGTCGGTTGGTGAGTAGCAGTTGATGATAGTGATCTTCTTATGATGCGACAGTTGAAGACGGAGGACGGCTATCCGAGTGGAAAGGATCTCGTATGAGTCGACGAGATGGACAATGGACGGGTGGACGACAAAGCCTACGGCGCCGACATTTCGTGACGGGACCGGGAGCACCCAGTGTGCGAGGTACTGAGGATGGCCTATTGCTGGTCGAGCAATTTGGTCCTCCATGGAGTCCTGACTTAACTTTGCAAAGGGCGTATTCAGGTCTTCACCACGATGTGGATCAGAAAGAGGTGTGTTTTCGGCGTTGGATCCTTCGCTCGGTCTTCCTACTAGTTGATTCGGTGAGGTGTTGAAACCGAAATCAGAAAAGAAAGTAGGAATGTAAAAGTAACCGACCGCCCAGGGACGATGTAGAAGCCGAAAGCCCCCAGCTAAAACAAACCAATACCAATACCAAAAACCACCACCGTCTTGGTACCAAAGTAGTCGAATGGTGGAAGATCTCCCTGTTATCCACAAAGGCGGCAACTGTCCATGGTGGTGACGATCTGAGGCAGTCTTTGGCCAGGCTGACCTCGGTACTCCAGGGAAATACAATGGCTAAACCAACAAAACTCCGAAGAATGGAGAATATGCTAGGGCCCGCACAACCAGTGAGGATGGGTCCTCTAAGTATCCATGTATTCAAGTATAATTTTTATACTTTGTGCTTTCAAAATTGTACGCGATTAGAAATAAAAGTTTCAAAACATTCATAAAGGATCTTAAGTTCTTAAGATTTCCGACAGAAAAGCGACAAATGCAGACATAAGCGTTCACCTCATCTTAACAGGGTTCATTGCCGATTTGCGCTCTCCAGATAATCCAGATCAATCCCGTTGACGGGTGATTGCTGATGGCAGAGATCGATAGAACTAGCTAAGAGACAGCCGAAACGAATGACCCGCATGGTGTGGTGATGAACGCGTTACTCCCCGGAAAAGACAATAGCGCGTTCATTCCCCTCCATAGACACCTGCGGTCCCGAGTTTTGCAAATATCTCAGCATCATTAAAGTTATATTTCGCAATATATAACCTGCTATTAAAAATAGTAGGCAGTACATAAAACGGTTGAGATTGCAGACATAAGCGTTACATTGACGTTCACCATGAAATAATGCTGAAAGAATCCCGCTTTCTCGTTTGATTTCGTTTTTAAAGTATCAATCTTGAAATTATAGGGGCGAAGAAATCTATGTCATGGACTCCAGCAAAGCAGAAATTCATTACCCAAAGATAAAAGAATGTTCATCATGGAAGTAAAGATTTTTGGATCCTAAGTTCTTATTCAAATAACAAAACTATTAAGTGCTGAGATGTGCTTAGTTAAAGATGGAAGCTGCATCTATGACTCCTAGTAGAGGTCAGTTGCCGCGTATTTGCTAAAGAGGCAGTTAAAGCAGTCTATTTTTGTGCGCATTGAGACCAAGACTGATTTTAAAGGAATCTGGAACAACTTATGTGGGTTAAGAGTTTTAATGTTTGGAAGTCAAAAGTTTAAATCTCGCTGAAAGGATAAAAGTCAACTTTATCACGTGCCGTTGGAGGTGACTGAACGCATAACTGGCTTGTACAATGACTCACGGTGGTCCACCGATGTATCGCGGCAGTGCTGCTATCCTCCCAGACAGATCTGATACCAATTTTCCGACCACAGTGAGATGGAAGGCTTCGTGACCTTGGAACGCAAGGATCGATCTCATATGTATAGCAGGTTGCCTCTAACCACTGAGCTGCAGACGCCTTTTTAAAATCTCGCTTGGATCTTCTGACTTGAAAACACGTTTAAACGCCGATTTTGATTTAAACTCCTTTCACTTATGCGGTGTTGGAATGCACTCAGTTCAACTCGATTTGATTACGAACACCTACGTCGCGAGAGGAGACAACTTTTGCGGGTATCAGAATCGAATCATCGCAGCTGTGAAGGGAATGGAGGCGAAACAGTTACAGCAAACTTTTGTGAAGGACTCGTTTAAGTTCATCAGTAGATTACCGCAGGAGTTTCCATCGAATGTCATTCACTTCTAGTAAATTCCACAGTGATTCTTTTTCAACGCTATAGCAGTCGTTCTCTAGTTGATGAAGCGAAGTTGCAGCTTAGTTCGGACGACTTTGCACGTCCTCTAGCCGCCTGCAACCTCTGACCACTCGGCCAGTTGTGCCATGCGCGGATGGGAACGACGACTGACACCGTGGACCGCCCACGACCGCCGTCCAGGACCGCCCAGGCTGTCCGCATAACTGGCGAATGTAGGCGAGCCTGGGTCTCCGTCCAAAGCACATGTCTGGTCGTCGCGGGTGCTCATTCGATCGAATGAACGCCGATCGTTCGTACTTTGTTTTCAGTCACGCACCGATCTCTTCATCTTTTACCTTTTTCAAAGTAATAGTCGAATTTTGACGACATCCTTTTAAGCGCTCATGGTTTTCTTCCATATCAACAATGAGTGTTACCTCTCTGTTTGTCTGTCTGTTTGTCTGCCTGTCTATCTCTCTGTTTGTCTGTCTGTCTGTCCCCTCTCTCTCCAATTCGTTTTATACGTGGAAATATTAAGAAAAGCCACTATCATGGAAAAGGGGTCCATAAATCTTCTGTTGACGCTATAATATTTGATCTCGATTAGTTATTGTACTTTTTTGTGCGTGTAAAGGGTTGCATGTAACGCAGTGGTTAGAGGCGCCATGCTACACACATGGGAACAGTATCGCGCTCGAATTGTTTGTTATCAACAGATGATTCGTTTGCAATTGAGATTTCTGAAAGGACTGAACTGGTTATAAGTAGTAATGATTTACGAACAACAAAAACATCAGAGGAAATATACATACATATATAGTACATATATTCTTATGAACCGCACTTATTGTGCTGAGGTTAGTTCGGTATCGGTTGTTGTTGTGGTTCGATGGCTTACACCTCAACAGTATCGCCTTCTTCAGAGCCGTGTTGTTGCGTGTGGGACCACCCATATGATGGCCACGTGGGATGTTGAGAAATCCCACGCGCAACAACACGGCTCTGAAGAAGGCGAAGTCGCCGACACAACAACAACTGGTGCCAGTCAGCTCAACAAGAGCAGTGCGTAAGAATATATATACATATATCGATTACTAATGTCCACTTTTATAGAAAATCGGTTTTGTGAATCATCAGAAGAGAATAACATGCTCAGAATAAATGGATTACATCTTGAAGTAACTTCCACGACCGACTTTCTATTAACCTCGTCATTGATCAAGTAATTCTTCGTATTCTTGTTGAGCAAATGCGAGGTGTTATTATTATTCTTTATTCACAAATAAGCTGACGTTTCGGCGGACTTCGCCTTCCTCAGTAAAATTGTTATATAACACCTCGTGTTTGCTCAACAAGAATATGAAGAAATGGATTACAGATTGAACATGAATCAGCACTCTCTGCAGAGTACTGGCTTCTAGAAATGAATACATGGACAACTCAGTGTCCTAACAACGTGCTAGACCAGGTGTAGTTATTAATATTGAGGTTGGTCTGAGGGCCAAGAAAACCACGGAAAACATTCGCTTAGATGCACTTTCTCCGTAACTTCACTACTTTTATACTATTCCAACCGCTGCTAAGCGTAATATTCTGAGCATTTGTCTCATTGCGCTACATTTTAGCAGTCGGTTTAGTACTAGAAACATTATCTACCTACCCATTCATGGTTATTAGAATGCTATGCTTGGAAATCTAGGTATACTAAAGGTTCCACTCGTAACACCACGGCTGTGAGGAAGGCGAAATCGCCGAAACGTCAGCCATCGACCAACAACACCAACAACAACGACAACGAAGACATATACCAACCTCGCACCAGCTTTAGAAGATCAGTTTATAAGATCATAAATAAATATATACTAAACAGCTGATTATAGTCGCATATGGTCATCAGCCATATGCGACTATAATCAGCTGTTCTAACCTTCCTTATTGGAAGTCATGTAAGAAAGCGGCTCTGAAGAAGACGATACTGCCGAAACGTCAGCTACTGTTGTGTTGTATTGTGTTTTTCTATGGAAGTAAATGCATGCTGTATAACAACCTCGCAATTGCTGAACAAGAAAACAAAGTATTCATACTCCAATGCCGAGGTTAATAGAAAGTCGATCCTGGGAACTGTGTACTAAAGGGTCTTCTCCAACCAACTGCATTGGACGTATTCCATCTGCTCCTTATCTCTGCACTTATATTGACATTTCGTCTCTTCTACGAGTTTCTAATCTAGATTTCTATCTATTTCAGTAGTTATGAAGATTCGCTTTGTTGAATACTAAATAGTGCATTCGCGAGCCCACTCGGAACTATACGAATCACATATCACTCATGAGTAGAGGAAGCATATTGATTGATACTATGTGATGTTGATATAGATAGCATATTGAAAGCAGCGCGTCGGATGAAAAATAGGCGTAGTCCAGAACTCGTTAGTAAATGAGTTCGCTGACTAAAGGCTAGTCATTAGACCAGAAATTCCAGAAACTACAATTCACGAAATCTGTGCTAGACAAATGAATATTGGTACGCATTGATACCAATGCATGTGTGGGAATTCGATGTACATCGTGTGCCGCGGTTTGAATGCATGCTCTTCCCGACTGTTTATTTTGTTGCAGGGAGTTTACGTGCTATATTTTTATGTATAATAAGTAGCGTATTCAACATGGATATACCAGATATGACACTTGGAAAACAGTTCTCTACAGTTAACAATTTTAAACATGTTCGGTTTAATTCTTCTTAAAATCCACAACATCGAAAAGCTTGAGATAAAACACCCTGAATTGGAGCATTCAGATGCTTTTTTTATTTCTTTTAGACAGACCTCCAAAATTCCGCACAAATCAGCTTACAGTTAGTTCATTAATTCATCTGTATTCTGCAATTCTTTTCCAATGGTATTATTTTATGTCAATGTACTTGAGCCATGCGTGTGTAGCTTGATTAGAAGTATCCCGTTGTGCACAAATAGTCCTTAGTTCGATCCCATATTCTAAGATCGCCAAGTCCTCCTTGCCCTCTAGCTCGGAAAATTGGTGTAGAAAATATTCCTTGTCTCTCAGAAGATGAAAAAAAAATTGACAGGGTTAGTAGTCATCTGTATCACCTGCGATCCTTGCTATCCTATCAATCACTAGGTAGTTCGAGCGGGAACTGACAATTTGCATCGTGTTTTACAGTATAATTATAGGTGATATCTGATTTAATCATTTGGGTCAGTTTCGTCTCAGGTTGATATCCTTTCCTCTTACCTAAGATTTTAATCCTTGGCCCAACAAATGTTTTTCGCCATCGAGTCCCACTTTGTTTCCGTAAGGCTCTACGGCCTTCTTCCCGTAAACTGATTTAGAAATCAAAGAGAAAGCTGAGAGTGATTGTTTGGATTAGTGGAAATGGATTATTCTCTTGCTCTTACTGGTGTTCTTGTCTTAGTTCAACATAAAATCAACATCGAAAATGAATAAGAGGTCTTGTTGAATATTCAATGAGACGTTTCTACTTTATTCTTCTAAGACATTCCGTAGTTCAATGGACACTGGAGAGTTCGCTATAACTGAATTTATATTTTTTTTCCATGATCCGGCACCAAGAGTGTGAATCAGTGTCCATCATTCACGAAGGTTTTCTCATTTCCTTCTGATTTCCACTGCTGCTTGAGGATTTTTGGTGCTCATCCTGAACGCCCTTGAGTACTAGTCAAGTTGATCTTCCCTTGAATACTGGTATAGTCGAGCTACGGCGTTCTTATGTCTTTACAATAGACACTCGCCACTATTTGTGGGTCAGTGAAAGATTTTCGAAAATGAGTGTAAAAACATTTTCTAACACCAGAGACATGCGCGCGCGGCTTGGTCGGCCTGATGGAGAAACGAACAAGCGACTTTGCACGTGCTGTTGAACAGCATCTGCACCATTGCGCCTCCCGCGAACTCCTAAGCATGTGACGAGGACTTCACAATTTGGATCTTAAATAATTACAATAATTGCTTCCTTAATGCAGTCTGACTGCCAACTAGTATAAATTCCGTCTTTCTCAGACACTTTTTACGAAACGAATACGCCAAATTGCTGCTACTTTGAAGTGGACCATGTGAAAAATTTCGAGAAATTAGAAATTTTAAAAATATTGATGTCTTAAAAACTCTCATTTTGGCACGGAACACAAATTTGTTCAATGCTGGAACGATCGTCTAAGCTTTTTCTGAGTCCAATGTTTGAGAAATGGACGCGTTGAGAGAAAAACGCAAAAGAGAAGAAACTGGAAGACGGGACGCTCTGTTTGAGGTCAATCAAGAGCGATGGCAAGTGAGAAAGAGAGAACAGGGGTGCTGGTTAGAAAAGAGGAATAATTGCCACCCTTGACCGAATTCAAGTAACTCACATTTACCGTTCGTTGTCGTGCCAGGTTTCTCTTCGAAATTTCAGACCTTCGAATGTCAAGGTCTAGAAAAGTAGCTATTGTAGAGAAAAACGTTCTTTGTCCTTCAGAGAGCTTCCAATGGAAAGGGACATATTTGCGCCTGGATCCATCGATTACATCGGGGCGCCTGTAAAACAGAGCTTAGAAGTGACCTACAATATACATGGAACCGATCTCGCGTCCCAGCTTACCAAGTCCTCCATTTCACCGAAGTCGGCAAACTGGTATTACACTTCTCTGGGAGGATAGCAGCACTGATTCGATACATCGATAGGTCATCGCGAGTCACTATAAAGCCCAGATATGCATTCAATCACCTCTAATAATGCTTGATAAAGTCGAACACATGGCGTATTCTTCAAGGATTGATCAATGTCACGAGCTTTATCCTTTCTATCCATCAGCCGCCATAATAATGATTACATACAACTTGGTACTCGTTGACAAGTAATCATGATCAAAATGTTACAGACGGACTACCGTGCAATCTCATAAGAAACCGCTGGATATCGACGCTTCGTATGTAATTTCACGGTTGGCTCCAACGTGGTTCTACAAAGCCCTCCACCGCTCTGCGGTTCGTAAATTGGTACGATTTGTCTGCAAAGAGTTCCATCCTATCTGTTGAGGCCGTCGACTGCGCTTTGGAACGCACTAGCATAGCTATCGGAAAGTCCGCTCGACTACCTTTCAACGACATTCGTAAAGAAGACCAAAATGAAGGCTAAAAGCATCAACTGAACCTAGAAGCAAATTCGTGAATGACAGAACGAATCGATTAGATGAGTTGCCAGGATAAAAGGTTAAAAAAACTCTCGGCGTTGATCAATCCCTAAGGTATGCGCCATGCATTCGACTTCATTAAGTATCGTTGAAGGTGATTGAATGCATATCTGGCCTTTACAATCACTCGCGATGACCTACCGAAGTATCGAGCCAGTGCTGCTATCCTCCCAGACAAGTCTGGTACCAATTTGCCGATCCCGGAGGGATGGATGGCTTGGTGAGCCATGGGCGCGGGGATCGATTCCACGTGTGTTTCATAGTGGCGCCTCCAACCACTGCGCCACACGCGCGTTTAAATTGCCAGGACACGCGGAATAAATGATTTTGAATCGTGTCAATTAATCACTTATGATCTATCTAGAAATATCTGAAAAGAAAAGAGCGATAGTAGAAACGGACAGGCATATTTAAAGTTATCTGATATCTGAGAATCTTATTATTTAGCTGGGATTGGTTTGGTAAGACCGTTTGATCCGCTGAGCAAAACTTGCGTAAAGTGATCGACAATTGGTTACTTTAGGGAATGTAATGATGCTGACTTATTTGGAAAACCTCGGACTGCAGGTGTTTTCGGTGGACATCGAACACGCTATTACCCTTTCCGGGAGCTGAAGCGTTCACCACCACCACACCATGCGGCTTCTTCGATTCGCATTTCTCCGAACTCATTCAATGCATTGTATTCTCTCGAAAGCTGAAAATAAAGATTCTTAGGAAAGCCACAAAGTTTAAAGCATAGATTTTTTCAATTCTAAGCGATTTTATTCTAAAACTCCATTCCACTCAGTGTGATCCAGGGGCAAATTCTGCCATGATATTGATATCCGTGCAAAACAGTTTTTACGGTTTACTAGTTGGACGAAACTGTTTCCATTTTCTTTCTAGAGGATCAGAGTAGATAGTATTATAACATACTTGCAATGGAGGTACAACTTTTAGCGCAGTGGTTAGGGATGCCTCGTAGAACACACGGGGTCGTTCGATCATGTACTTCGGGCAATCAAATCCATATCGTAGAAGAGCTTGGTTCCATTCTTGTTTAGGAGGATAGCACTAACTTTATGCATTGATAGGCTACTTCAAGCTACACTGTACAGTCCATATATGCCGTCACTCATCTCTACGACGCTATGAATGAAGTCGAATGCGTAGCGCATCGTTAAAGTATTGTTCGACACCGAATTCTTTATCGTCTATCCTATGCATTTACTAGACTTGAGAATGTCGAATGCCTTCAATTCATCATTGCTTCTGATTAACATCCTTTACGCCCTTTACGCTCTTTACATCGTTCGATGTGTTCTCGTTCGTTCGTTGACCCAAACACCAGCTGGTGATGACACATGACTGATCGGTCAGATTCTGAAGTTACCTCGCCATCGATTAATGCTCCATCGGTCAATAATTATTGCACTTGTAATCCCATCAGCATTCAGCCAGAAATTCTTTTTTTTTTTTTGGTAGAGAACTTGGCTGTGACGAAAACTATCTTCGTATCAAGACGATTTCATCAAACAAAAGGAGCAGGTCCCAGGTTCGACTTTCTATTAACCTCGGCATTGGAATATGAATGCGTAGTTTTCTTGTTCAGCAATCGCGAGGTTGCTATACAGCATACAGGAGCAGGCTAAACCGTTTGGTGAGCACAGCGCTGTGATAAGGACGACCAATTTCTATTTTCTTTTTCCTTTTTCTTTTTGAATTTGTAGAGGAATGATTTGGCATTAATACTCAGTGAACTTCGAAGTTTTTTTTTTGCGAAAAATTATACCAGTTACTTTCCGTTACCAGTTACTACATTCTATCGCGAAATACAACCACAATTATGCTGTGATATTTGCAAAACTCCTGACCGCAAGTGTCTACGATGGGCATCAAACCCCGCTATTCCCTTTCAGGGGGCTAACGCGTTCACGCCCACACCGTGAGCATCCTTCATTTAGCCTTTCTCTCGGTTATTTTTCTATCTGCCAGTGCCATTAGCGATCGCGCATCATCGGGATTGATCTGTGATGCACAAATCGGCATTGAACCCAGTTAAACTGAGGCTGTGTGTTCTGTTGGTTGTTTCTATGAAGGAATCGTTCGAATCACTATTTCCGTGTTGTATTACAACGCTTGAAAATTTAGTCTCACATTTATTATTTTTTTTTATGGATCTTGCAGATTCTTCGGAATTTCAGATGCCTTCACTTTCGGCTGCATTGCTCGACGCGGTCGGAACCAAGGATACCAACGGCGGTGGATCGAGCAGCGATCAGCCTACAAGTCAATGTCGCTTCATGTTTTGGAAACGTTCATGGAGAGAATCTCTCAATCTTTTTGTAAGTCTTGACTATTTATTGGTGGTTTTCCTTCCCTCCCAACGGTTAACCGCTTCATCGTGGCTGGGAGGTGGTCCTGGGTGTCGGGTTGAGATGTACAGCGGAGATTCATCACCCCAGCACAGCCTGACGCCCTGGTCTCAATTTTATGTCCAGAAAGTTATAATTTGTATTTGACTAGGAGTACAGAGATAGATGGACTAGAATCTTAATATCTTACATCAGTACTTTTTTAGTGCTTACTTTCAGATCGAGCAGTTCTACCCACATCACCTGAAAATGATGATGCTGTTCGTCATAGCCGCACTACATCTTGCTTATGCTTGCGAGTTTCTTTCGGCATTTCGTTCATACGAGTCACTAGCTAATGAGGTAATTTGGCTCACTATTATGCCTTTTTTATTATTCCATTATGAAGGACACGTGTAGCGCAGCGGTCGGAGGTTCCCTGCAATACCCATGAGATCGGTCGTGTCTCCTCCTAGGCTCACCAAGCCATCCATCCCTCCGGGTTGGGCAAATTTGTACCAGACTTCTCTGAGAGGATAGCAGCGCTGGCTTGATACATCGGTAAGTCACCACGAGTCATTGTTAAGGCCAGATGTGCATTCATTCACGTCCAAGGATGCTTAATGCATTCGAATCCTGAGAGCGTTATCCTTTATCCTTTTATTGTGCTTTTATCTTCTCCTACATTTAGCTCATATGATTTTTCTTGTACATTTCTATCTTTCGAAATGATTTTCTTTTATGAAGGTGGAGTTTCGAGCGTCATCGGATTTCGAGAATCGCGACGACATTAATCTGGTGCGGTTGGTAATGATGACATTCATTGATGTGAGCATTAGTCTGCATTTTTCCACTGCTTTCATTTTTCTCAAGATAGTTTTTCACATCAGTTTTATAAGAGATCAGCAATCGAAGCAAAAGGATGAAGTTTTCATAGATGTTATGTTTATTTCAATGTTTGAAAAGGTCTTTGGTAAAGCACTGAACGGCAAACTTTCTAAAATACATAAAGAACAATTGTGACCGATTGGTATGTTAGTAATGTTTTACTGTCCATATTTTTGGCCAGCTTTGTGGAACTTGATATGCGCTTGTAAGTGCGCATATAGCGCAGTGGTCAGGGACGCTTTGCAATACAAATAGGATCCATCTCCGCGCCCAAGGCTCGCCAAGCCCTCCATCCTTTCGGCAGATTGGTGCCAGACTTGTTTGGGAAAATAGCAGCCCTCGCTCGATACATCGGTAGGCCACAGCAAGTCACTGTAAAGGCCAAATATGTATTCAGTCACCTCCAACAGTGCTAAAGTCAAATGCATGGCCCATCACTCAGAGATAAGTCAACGTCGGGAGCTTTGTCCTTTTATTGATTTTAACATGCGATTATTTGAGCAATGAAACCTTATTAATACGTACGTTTGCAAAAGAAGAATTGCGACCTCTTTTCTTCATTTTCCCTGTTATCACCGATTAGTTTTTCTTGAGATTAAGTTAGTTTCAATTTAAGTATTCCATTTCATGTCAAGAGTGTCAGAGTAGGTGCTCTCATCTTGCTATTACTTCGTGTATAGTTATGGCGTTTTCAGTTTTTAAACTTAGTTTGTTTTGGAATTTGTTCTCTCAATTTCAGTATAAGAAAAACCTATGGATGACTGTGAGTGCGATGTGTGCGTCGCTATCGACAAGTGCCATTATTGTGCTCTTTTACAACACCTATTGGCCTAACATGAACAGGCTAACAAAAACCGTGGTAATGTCATATTTATTAGTCTCTTCTCATGAAACTTCGGCTTTTATTAACAAATACAATGTTTTCCTAAGTTATTGATAAAACTTCCCAACGGTTTACTGCCTCATCATGGCTGGGAGTTCTTCCTGAGTGTCAGACTGCTATGTACAGCGGGGGATTCATTCCACCAGCAGAGGCTCCCTAGTTGAGGTGTCCAGCATTTCTCTCAGGAAACCCGTCTGAGAGTAAACCAATACCAGAATCCACTCTGGTTCCAAACTGGGCATATGGTGGCAAATTTCCCTATGATCCACAAGGGTGGCGACTGCCTGTGGTGGTGACGACCTGAGGCAGACTTTGGCTAGGCTCATCTCGGTGCTTCAGTGAACCACAATGGCTGTCACCTGTATCACCTGTAGTCCAGTTCATCGTCGATTGACTCCCTACCAATCCGTTCCTCATGAACATCGTTTTCGTGACATTTAGTCGAAGACCAATCTTTCCATTGGCTTTATCAAAGTCGGCAAGCATACGTTTCGCTTGGCTAATGTTTGGAGTTATAAGGACGATGTCATCAGGAAACCGAAGATGGTGTAACTGCCGACCATAGGTTTTCACTCCCATATTATCCCATTCCAATGTTCGCATGACGTTCTGGAGGGTGGCGGCGGTAAATAATTATGGCGAGATGGTATCGCCTAACTCCTCTTTTGACGTCAATGTTAATATCGTTGTAGAATGATGAAATCTTTAGTTGTGAAATTTTTGTACAGCTCACGAAGAATCTTCACTTACTGAGGAGGGACTCCTTGCCGATCAAGGGCTTCCATGACTGCTTCTATCTCAATTGAATCAAAGGCCTTCTGTAAATCGATGAAAGTGAGACAGAGCGGTCTTTTATACTCTTCCAATACTTCAACGAACCTTGTTATCGTGTGGATTTGGTCCATCGTACTAAATCCTTTTCTTGCCTTCATCCTAATCTTGCCCTTCATTAGCGATGAAATAAGTGCAGCGATGAAACGACGCTTAAGAAGGGCAGATCTAGAGGAATCGGTAGCGATAATTGAAATACCACCGAATACTCTTTGTCGCCAGTTAGTTCGTAACCGCTTGTGTGACCGTCTATGTGAAGCACAAAATTGCGTAATTTGCCCTTATGGCAGGGAAGGTGAATGCATGAGTTCAGGCACGATATACCTGATCTCTGGTGGTTTTTGCGGAGACGAATATATTGGAGAAACGGGTAGACCTTTATTTATCCGCATAAAAGAACATCTAGATGGCAAACAAAAAGCAAGAGAAGGCACACCACTAGGGACGCATAGGATACAAAAGCATAGCGGAGACGATTTTGATATAAAAGTCGCTATCCTCGCACGGGACATTGAAGCACCAACACCCAAACTCTTCGAGGTTTTTCGAATAAATGCCAAGAATCCTATAATGAATAGCAGGGAGGGAGGCCTGGAGATCACGCGGGATCTCACCCCTTACCTTCGTATCGATCGTTGATTGGGGGTGCTGCAGTCGTCAGCCATATGCGACTCT
This sequence comes from Angiostrongylus cantonensis, assembly GCA_009735665.1. Lineage (NCBI taxonomy): Eukaryota > Metazoa > Nematoda > Chromadorea > Rhabditida > Metastrongylidae > Angiostrongylus > Angiostrongylus cantonensis. The sequence continues at coordinate 661,653 of MQTX01000057.1, forward strand.
GAGCGGCTGTTCTTCCTCGGTGGAAGACAGATGAAAAAAGCGATGGGTTTTTTCGAGAAGCCGTAGACCTTGTAATTATCGCTCAGATTTTCATCTTTCTGTTTGTGCTGTTGAAGTGTTTCACCTAGTAAGTTGCGTATTGGTGTACCCTTCCAGGCTCTGAAGAAGGCGATTCTGCCGAAACGTCAGCTACGATTGTGTTGTATGTGTGTTATTGTATGGAAGTAAACGTATGCTGTTTAACAACTTGGCGATTGCTAAGAGAGAAAACGACGAATTCATAATTCAATGCCGAGGTTAATGGAAAGTCCATCCTGGGTACTATTAAATCCTTTTCTTCATCCAGTGTCTTGCCAATCCTGTTTAGGATGACTCGAGTGAAAAATTTGTAGAAGACAGACAGCAAGAAGATTGGGCGATAGTTGCCAATATCGTGTAGGTCGCCCTTTTTGAACAACAACACGGCCTTCCCTGTCTTTCACTGAGTAGAGACGTTGAATTCCGGACAGGTAACGTGTGTAGAGTCGAGCCAGTGTGTTTACGAGGACTGGTGGAAGCTTCTTCATGTGTTCTGGTCTTATTCTGTTCGGACCTGGTCTTGTTCGTTTTTTCACCGACGAAATGACATGTCGGATTTCGGAAGAGGCAACTGGTGGTACAGCATATCCATCCTCCTTTATTTCACGTGAAGAAAGATGCCCGTGGCTATCGAGGGGATCTGAGTAGTATTTATGAGTGATTTTTTCCACTTTCTTTCTGGGCGCTGTAACTGTTCCGTCCGGGCATCACAGTGCAGTCATCTTGGTCTTGTAATTAGAGGAACATCGGTCTGCCTTGCGAATGCTTTTCCCAGCCTCTGCAGCTTCGACCATAACTGTTGCTTTTCTCTCTCTAAGGTATTTTTTTTACCGCCTGTCTGCATAGTTTTGCAAATTCGGACGTTTGTTCGGAGTTCCCTGTAGGTCGAGCGATTCCTCGCTGGCGTATGAGCTCGAGTGTTTATGGAGACAGACGTCTCTTGGTGACTTTCGGCCTTTCAGCTTTCACATCGTTAACGTGAAGATTGAATGAGTCGATCGTATTCTTCGTCGATTTTATCAACAACGGCATTATCTCAAGAACCACCTAATGAATTGAATAATTCCCAGTTTATGGTGGTTCTGGGGCTGCGGTTTTAGCGGGTTTTTCTCCTTTCCGCGAGAAATAGAATCTTGCACGAAGGAGGAGATGGTCTGATGCCGTGTAGAGTTTTGGGACAGCAGCGACATCGGTTAGGCAAAAACTGTTTACTCTGATCTGGTCTATTTCGTTATGGTACTCTCCATTAGGAGGCTCCCACGTCCATCGCTGAGGGTGGGGCTTCTGGAATTGCGAGTTACCATGGATGGTCTTGGTCGCCATGATAAACTCAGAGAGCCGCTCACCCTATTCGTTCCATTCTAATCCGTGGGTCCTAGTGTGACATTCTTCGTTCTTGTTGATCCAATCTTGTCGTTGAAATCTCCAATGATGACCTTCTCTGTGGAACTTCTCCGAGTCCATATAGAACGCTTCGACTTGTTCTATGTCACAGTTTGATGTCGGCGCGTACACGACGAATATTGTCAAAACCGGTATTTCTCCACACCTTTTTCATCGTAAACGTCCGATTCGTGTTGTAAGTTGTTCGAATGAATAGATGTCCATTGAAAAACTCGTGTTGACGAGAACGCCGACTCCGCCGACATTTGTACTGTCGCATGTTCCGAGGAGCAGTTCTCTGATGTTATAGACGGCGTTGAAATGGTGGCGTCGTCTCGTCTCGGCCAGGCTGATGACGTCGTACCTTATCATTCTTGCTTGCATAACCAGGTCTTCTATCGAGGACTTGGATTCAAGTGTACGTGCATTGTAAGTACAGATCGTCGCCATAGTTCTTCGTGGTCCAGGCAGCTTCCATTGGCCCTGAGATTAGAGCAGCTTTTACGTACTCGTCCTACCCAACACTCTCGAATTGAGGGCTCTTTCGGGGTCAGGGGAATGAGTCCCATTTCTTTCACTATTTTGAGCTTTTCGATACTCACGTATACCTTGCTGGTCTCTGAACGTTAGGGCTGGGTATACTCACGGGTAGCTTACCAGGCTCTCGATGAGTGCGTATAGAACTTATTTGTTGGACGCGACTCCTTACCACTTCCCATATGCTTCCCTCTCACTTGATTGCAAGCTTTTGGCACAGTTGTCTCGTGGAATACAATCCGCATCAACTAGAACGCAGCCACATAGGCGTGCATGAATACACCTCGTAAATACGGAAAGTATGTGCCAAATCGGCGCAGCAGAAACAGAGAGTCGGTCGCCTAGATCCACCTGTGTCTCAGGGAAGCAAAGGTCGCTTTTAGTTTTCGAATAGCACCTATGCATCACCTGGGACGCGCCTCATAGCTCCACGACTAACCAACGATGGGGATCCCTCATGTGAGGGGATCAGTGGATCACAATCGCTAAACCACGAAAACTCCGAAGAGTGTAAATTATGTTGGGATCACGTAACCACTGAAAACGGGTCATCTAACTGTGCAAGTATTGATAAAGCCGTGTTGAGGAGGTTACACATTGCTATAAGCTTATTGTTCGTTTAATGGGGAAGGGAGACAGTGGGAAACACCAGACTCTTTCTCAGCTTGGGAAACACTGCTGGAGGAATTAATTATCCGACTGTACATCGGAGCCAAACAGCCAGGAACACGTCCCAGCCACGATGAAGTGGTATACCGTTGGGAGGTCGATCACCACATCTCCACCAACAACATATGAAACTTTGTACTGTAAGTGAAATACGTGCCTTTATTCAGGTCTGTATGGTGGATACGGTGGCATTTCTTTCGCTACCGTTCCTGCTAGGCGCCCGTATGATGATTGCGCTTAATTTGACTACCTATATACAGCCATCACTCCGAGCCGCTTCTCGTCTTGTCCCTACTAATGAATTGATGGATGAACTAAAATGCTCAATTGTTCCCATGGAATCGGTGAGCTATTTTTGGATTTGTTATTCTGAAATCTATAGAATCAGTTTTTTCAGAAGAATTCTCTTATCACTTTTGTGTTATTGGCCTTATTTCTGTTATCTTCTGTGACCACATAGGTGTTCAACACAAGAAGTCATCGAGTCCTTAGTGAGATATACTGTGTCAGAACTAATTCATTGAGCTTAGGAATTTACTACAGTAATTCTGGTTGTGAAATTGTAACGAGAAGATTTTACGAATGCAAATGGGGAATAGCTTTTGCCTGGATTGTTAAAATTTTGCTATTTTCTTGTACATTTAACTTTCAGCTTCCTCTCTGTAGTGTCATCGTCGAGAGATCGATCTTCCCTGTCGTTGTTCTGAAGTTCCTGATTGTGCTCTGCGTGCTCACTGCAGCTTATATTCTTCTTGCCTATCTTATCGAATATTGTATTCGTCACTGGTTTCCTCCTTCTGATCAAGACAAAGTGGCAAAACGTGTTCTGGTCGAAACGGCATAGAGAGGTATTTGTGTATGTGTGCGTATGTATGTAGCCTTCCTCTTTGTTAGCTTTACAATGACCTGACTGGTATCCCTGCAGTTCGCTATGCTTTTTCGGCGCTTAGTGCTGCAATATAAGTGCAATATTGCCTTGTTCCTTGGATGAGTCTATTCGCAGCATCAGTCTACTAAGTCGATTATTCTTCCTGTTACCAACTTTCTCTCCATTCTCACTCCATGACGTCAGTTTAATTAAAATATTGCATTCAAAGGACAAGAGAACTTGTTTACTGTTGATATGCAGGATAGGTTTTAAAGCATCCTCTCATCCTGAAATACTATCCTGAAGTACGTATGTGTGATGATTTTAAGGAATTTATATACGATAGAGTGATTCCTGTTCAGTTATGATTTCAAAACGATCTACATTTTGCTTCTTTAGAAATTGTCAACACGGTTGTTTTCTGTATGGCTATTAGTACTTTTATAATGTGAAGTCCCGTCTAAATTCTTTCTATCGGTCTTCGGTGTTCCATTTCTTTTTCAGCTCAACACTTTTCAGTCCCAAATTGCCCATTTATGGCTTTAGAACAACGTTGCCAAAACCCGTCATAGATATCACTGAGCCACTTTCAGTCAACTGTTGCTCGAAATGCCCTGAATGCTGGTGTGTTACCTTTTTCTATTGCAGTACATAGCTGCCATGCTTCCTAGTCTATTTGTTCATAGAACTTGTCTCGCATTCATAGAATGGCATGTATTTGCACTCAGAATTCCATTTGTTAGTTTTTTTTTACTAATAAAATTAGTTTCAAGGAGGTTGTTCACCTTTTTAGTTTTCGTAGTGAGGAATCGCTTAGTTGATTTGATTCAGTTCCAATACTGCAGTCATGAGTCACTATGTGAGTCACTACGCCGTTGTATATGATCATTTACTGAAGATTGAACAACCAATTGTAAGATGAAAACTTCTGCAAATATTGTGAGGAAAGTGCTAGGTAGTAGAAGCCACTACTTATCGTTGTTTTATCTAATTTCACCCAGAAATTTTAAGCTATAAAGGGAAACGATTTTTGAATAAAACCTAGTATCTGTTTGTGTGGGTTTGAGATGCTGCTAAAGAGGTAGGCAAGGCATTCCCGCCTAGAAAGGGTAATAACGAGGTTCGTTCCCCTCAGCAGACCTAAAGCCCGGGGTTTTGCATATGTTTCCGCATCGCTGTTGTCGTATTTTACATTATACCCTGCCATGAAAAAAGAATAGGCAGTAAATAAAAAGTGATTACATTCGAGGAGACGGACCGCTGAAGAAGACCTGACTCGACACGAAGGCGAAACCGCCACATCGAGACGAAAGACAAGCGTGGACCATCGACTCGGATCATCGGCTCTGATGAAGACGAAGACGTCGAAACGTTAGCCGATAATAAATATTATTATCAACCTCGTGTAAGCTCATCAAGGAAAAATACAAAGTGATTACATAGTTAAGACATTCTTTAACCTTTATTTACTGTCTATTTTTTCTTAATAGCAAGGAGGATGTGGAATGCAACCACAATAATGCTAAGCTGTTTGCAAAACTCGGAACCCCAGGTGAGTAAAGTTGGCTGAGAAATGCAAAACAAAGGCCAAAGTAGTGCAATGCTTAACATGTAGGCCTCTATAGAAGGTAATCTCGCGTTCGAAGTTCATCTAGAGTTACGAGTTTTGTAAATATCTCAGCATCGTTAAAAGTTATATTTCGCAATATATAACCTGCCATTAAAAAGACTAGGCAGTAAATAATAAGTTAAAATAGTTGATATATTTATTTATATGATCTTATGAACTTTCTTTAGCTGATGTGAGGTTGGTACAGGTCTTCCTTGTCGTTGTCGTTGTTGTTTTTGTTGATGTTGTTCGTCGATGGCCGACGTTTCGGCGATTTCGCCTTCCTCGGAGTCTGGACGTATTTTATATCAGAATACTTTAATTATTCAGTGGAGAAGAGGCTAAAGTATTAGTGGAGATCAAACTTTTGAACAGACGCCATATTGAACAGAAAGGCTACGCACCTTTGCCTTTCTCTGAGCAGGATTGATACTAGTAGATTAACCACAGGTGTTTCTTCTTCCGTTGTGGATCTTCGTGATGGCATCAAGTCCTATAAAGTGGAACACCGTTTAGAGCAAAACAAGCGATTACCAGCGGAAAATCAGTGTGAACATGCGTTCTATATGAAAGGACACTGCCAAGTGAGGTTATTTTACTCGATCGGTGTTCCATACAAGAAGATTCGACTCTGTACAGCTTCAAAGACCTACATCGTGAAGACGAATGACTGTGTATGGATCTACTCGGAACATCGTATCCGGAGAAGAGAAGGACGTTGAAACGTTAGTCCAATAAAGAGCTTTTGTAACAACCTTGTGTAAGCGTATAAATGAAGAAAATCAATACTGATTGGGGAAGCCCCAGAGAATGCCCACCGTACAGCACTGTTTGCCTTATGGCCGACCGAGATAGGACAGCAAAACACTGCTGCCCTTGTCTTTCTTCTCTTTCTCTCCCTTCTATGTCCCTGACTGGACGTATCACCTGTATCACCTGTAGTCCCGTTGATTGTTGAGTGACTCGAGCGGGCGCCAGTAAATCCTCCACTTTTTCTTGCCGCGTGCAAGAGTAGCCCAGTGGGATCTGCTAGCTTTACAGACTCGCCGAGCACCAAATCTTTCTTCTAGGCTCTTCGTGAAGAACTCTGACCATCGGGTCGGTGGTCTTCCTGCAGTACGTTTGACATATCGAGGAATCCAGTCACTAACAGCTCTTGTCCATCGGTTATCATTCATACGCATTACGTGTCCGGCCCACCTTATCTTCGACTGTTTGAGGTATAGAACGACATGTTTGATTTTCGATCGTTGACGTAGGTCGGAGCTTCGGATCCCATCTACTACTTGTGTGAAACAGCAAACTCCTAGCATCGTCCTTTCGACTGCGCGTTCGATAACGTTGAGTGATCTTTCACCCTGCTTACGTAGCGACCAGGTTTCTGACGCATACGTAAGAGCAGAAAGAACCGTCGAGTCGAAACGGTGGGCACGGAGTCGGGTGTTCTTTGTTCTCTTCACTACATCCTCGATGCTTTTGAAAGCTCCCCAAGCCGCTCGTTTTCTTCTGCTCAGCTCTGCAGCTAAGTGGCTCATCATCTTGATTTCCCGACTTATATAGACATAACTGGGGCATTCGGAGATAATCGTTCCGTTGAGCGTGAATGGGGCAAACGAAACCAATCCGTTCTTCATGAACATCGTTTTCTTGAGATTTAGTCGAAGACCAATCCTTACACACGCTTTATCAAAGTCCAAAAGCATACGTTCCGCTTGGCTAGCGTCTGGTGTTATAAGAACGATATCATCAGCAAAGCGAAGTTGGTATAACTGTGGATCATAGATTTTCACTCCCATATTATCCCATTCCAATGTTCGCATGACGTTCTGAAGGGTGGCGGTAAATAATTTTGGCGACATTGTATCGGCTTGCCTAACTCCTCTCTTGACGTCAACGTTAATATCGTTGTAGAATGGTGAAATTTTGGTTGTTTAATTTTTGTACATGTCACGAAGAATCTTTACTTACTGAGTAGAGACTCCTTGACTAGCAAGGGCTTCCCTGACTTCTTCTATCTCAATTGAATCAAAGGCCTTCTGTAAGTCGATGAAAGTGAGAGAGACAGCGGTCTTTTGTACTCTCGCGATACTTCAATGAACCTTGTTAACGTGTTAATGTGGTCCATCGTGCTAAATCCTTTTCGAAACCCTGCTTGTTCACATGACTGTCCTTCGTCCAGTGTTCTGTCAATCCTGTTTAGGATGACTATAGTGAAAAGTTTGCAGACGATAGACAGCAAGCAGATTGGGCGATAGTTGAATGTATCGTGTAGGTTTCCCTTCTTGAACAACAACACGGTCTTGGTGGTCTTCCACTGGGTAGGGACCCTGCATTCAGACAGGTAACGTGTGAAGAGCCGTGCCAGTGTGTTTACGAGGACTGGCGGAAGACTCTTCAGATGTTCTGATCTTATCCTGTCCGAAGCTGGTGCTCTTCGATTTTTCACCGACGAAATGGCACGTCGGATTTCGGAAGGGAGAACCGGTGGAACAGCATATCCATCCTCTTTTATTTCATAAGACGGGAGATGGACGTGGCTATCGAAGAGATCTGAGTGGTAATTGTGGATGATTTTCTCCATTGCCTTTCTGGACGCTGTAACTGTTCCGTCTGGGCGTTGGAGTGCCATCATGTCATGTAATTAGCGAAGCTTCGGTGGGCTTTGCGAATAGTTTTCCCAGCCTCTGCAGACCATTACTGTTACTCTTTTCTTTTTAAGGTCTTTTATCGCCTGTCTGCATTGTTTCGTAAGCTCAGACGTTAGTTCGCGGTTGCCTGCAGCTTCTGCGTTTCCATGCTGTCACATCAGGTCGAGAGTTTCTGGAGACAGACGTCTATTGGTAACTTTCGAACTATCAGCTTTCCTAGCGCTAACGTAACGATGTTGAATGAGTCGATCTTCGTCGATTTTGCCAACAACGGCATTATCTCATGATCCACATTTTTTTATTCATAAACGTCTAATTCGGGTTGTAAGCGGTTCGAATGAAACTCGTGTTGACGAGCACGCCGACACCGCCGACTCCTATACTGTCGCATGTTCCGAGGAACAGTTCTTCCCCAGTGTCATAGACAGCGTTGAATGGGTGACGTCGTAACTTATCATACTTGCTTGCATGAGCAAGTCTTCAAGTCTTCTATCGAGGACTCGGATGCAAGTGTATGTGCACTGTAGGTACAGATCGTCCGTAGTTCTTCGTGATCCAGGCAGCTTCCATTGGCCCTGAGGTTATAGCAGCCTCTCCGTACTCGTCCTACCCAACGCTGCGAAATTGGGGGCTTTTTCGGAGATAGGGGAATGAGGCCCGTTTTTTTTACTGTGTTGATCATTTTGATACCCACGTATAACCTGCTGGGCTCTGAACGTGAGGGCTGGGTATGCTCACGGTTAGCTCGCTAGGCTCTCCCAGAGTGGACATGGAGCTTATTTGTTGGAGGCGACTCCTAACCGCCTCCCATTCCTTCCCTGTCACTTGATTGCAGGCTTTTGGCCGAATTGACTCGTAGAACATGATCCGCATAAAGCGAGAACGCACCCATACACGCATGCATGAATACGCCTAGCAAGTACAGAAGGTATGTGCCAAATTGCCGCAGCAGAAACGGGGAGTCCATCCCCTGGATAACCCTTCATCTTAGGAAAGCAAAGGTCGCTTTTGGTCTGCGATTAACTCCCTATCCGCCACCTGGAGACGCGCTACGTAGCCTCGCCACTAGCTGGCTCGAGGTCCGTCATGTGAGGTAGATTCGTGGCTGACTGGAAGTGTGTAAATATATTTACCTTTTCTTTTTTTACATTCACATGACTCGTCATCACATCCACTGTGCGGATCCCAGAACTTCTTGCATTCGATTCGCCCTTCTTGCATTAATCTTCCACAAAAATCTTCGAACGTCTCCCATGTTCTTTCAGCTGCTGCTTGAGCACTTCGTTTTCTTTATGAATGACGCATAATATTGGTCAAGTCGATTCTCTTTTTAATCCTGGAGATAGCTGATTGGAAGAGCGTGTCAGTAGAGCTGAAGTACCACCTTGCTTCTTAGTGGAGCATATATATATA
>MQTX01000057.1:670980-722659 GCA_009735665.1 Angiostrongylus cantonensis
GATAAGTAGTTGCGATAAAAGGGTGCCAACCATTTTCCAAGCAATGTAAAGCCACATAATACTGTCTACACAAAGTTAGTCTATTCGTAACAGTCGCATCAATGAAAAGGACGAAGGTATTGAAATGTTATCTGAATAAAACTTTCATGTAAACTCCGTATTAGTTTAGTAATCTAAAAGCATACAAAGGTCATTTCTACTATAGAAAGTTTCACTAGGAGCAGAATTCGAAAGACGTGGAATACATTGAAACCAATTTTACACTAATTATAATCGAGAGAACATGAATATGAGCAGTAGTTGTTGGACAGGGAAGGGATCTTGCTTTTTAAAATCGGATTAATGGATTAATCGGGTTCTCACTGCTGCTACGGGGAATCTTTAGCCTATTTACAGCAGAGCAAATCGCGCGTCGGCAGTGGAACTTCGGACGTCACAGTTAAACTTTCATGTAAACATTATCTGAATACGTATTCTTTCTTTGATGAGCTTACACGAGGTTGATAATAATATTTATTATCGGCTAACGTTTCGACGTCTTCGTCTTCATCAGAGCCGATGATCCGAGTCGATAGTCCACGCTTTTCTTTCGTCTCGATGTGGCGGCTTCGCCTTCGTGTCGAGTCAGGTCTTCTTCAGCTGTCCGTCTCCTCGAATGAGGCACACTCATTCAGTGGTGCCCTTTTATACACGATGCTGATGGTGGATATAATGATAATGTCCGTTGATAACTATTTGTTTTTCTTCCGGACATATATCATCGCGCACATCGTGCAGAAGTCGGTGTTATCACTAGCTAGCACAAGTAGTAGAGGGATGCGCCATGCATTTAACTCTCTCTGGTACCGTTAGAGTGACTGAATGCATATCTGCTCTCTACATTGACTTTCGATACCCTACCGAGGTATGAGGTCTGTGCTTCTATTGTCCTAGACAATGGCCCCAATGTGTCGACCTCTGAGGGATGGAAGGCTTGCTGAGCCCGTGTACATGATTAAATCGACGAGCACCTGTGTATTGCACAACAACTTTAACCATAGCGCTCCACGTGCTTGGCTCACTTCAATGCATGAGTAGTTACATAACATACCAGGTGTGACAACACTGTAAAGAACCCAGGATCGACTTTCTATTAACCTCGGCATTGGATTATGAATTCGCCGTTTTCTCTCTCAGCAATCACGAGGTTGTTAAATTAAACAGCATACGTTTATTTCCATACAATAACACACATACAACACAATCGTAGCTGACGTTTCGGGAGAATCGCCTTCTTCAGAGCCGCTTTTTTCATTTGTCTTCCACCGAGGAAGAACAGCCGCCCCGAGTCGCATATGGCTATTAATATTGACCCACCAACTATTCTCCTCCAAAGTTGACCTTCCAAATCCGCGCCGCACTTCGAAGCAAACGGAAGGAAATGTTAGCAAGGAAGATGAAATGTGTGACGAAGGAACAATTTTGTGCTTTGTATTTGGAGGATCAACTTTGGAGTAGAATAGTTGGTGGTTCAATATTAATAGCCATATGCGACTCTGAGCGGCTGTTCTTCCTTGGTGGAAGACAAATGAAAAAAGCGGCTCTGAAGAAGGCGATTCTGCCGAAACGTCAGCTACGATTGTGTTGTATGTGTGTTATTGTATGGAAATAAACGTATTCTGTTTAACAACCTCGTGATTGCTGAGAGAGAAAACGGCTGTAGAGAACAATATACAATTAACAAAGAAGGAGTATGATACTTGTTACTTGATACTTGAATGCTCGTCATCAGTCGTTGTGCGGACCCCAGCATAATCTCCATTTTTCGGAGATCTGGAGAAGCTATTGTGGTCCCCTGGAATCACGAGATCAATGTGGCCAAAGTCTGCTCCAGGTCTTCACCACCGCAAGCAGTCACAGCCTTTGTGGATAAGAGGTAGATTTGCCATCATGCGACTTTGATACCAGGACGGTGGTGGATCCTGGTATTGGTATACTCTTAGCTAGGCTTCCTGATGGAAACGCCGGGTTCCTTCACAGTCTGGGAGACCCTGCCGGGATATGAATCCTTCGCTATACATCGCAGTCCGACACTTAGGAACAGCTCCTAGCACGATGAGGAGGCGAACCGTTGGAAGAGGGAGTATACTTCTACGAAAACGTAGAAAGCACTCTTCATTCTCATCTCCACTCTGGTTTGATGGCAGAAGTTGAGTGATTCTATATTCAAGAACCTAAGTAAGCTTTCTCTTAGTCTCTGGCTAGAGTTGGCGACGACAATGCTTGCCGAAAGTGCGAGTGGCTATTTCGTTGATGTAATGTATCATAGCCGGATTGGCGATGAGATCCGGTATCAAGGACGGCTTTTGGTTCTTTTGTTTGACGACGAGTGCTTGTCTCACCAAGAGTGGGGCATCTACTCTCGCAGTTAACGTGAAGTGCGACAGTAGTTTGCAGTTTTGTTTCACAAGGGGTTGCCTAGTTGTTTCTTACCGACGTTTTACTATCTTGTTGCGTATTCGTTACTGGTAGAAGTTGGACTCTTTCATCTACGATGAGTTGGAACCATGGCGTGCAGATCGAGAAGGTGAGAAGCGATCTGTAAATCCTTTGTCTTGGATTTTTCTACAGAATGAGCTGAAAGTGTGTAATAAACCTTTTTTGCATAATGGCCCCCTGAAATCACAGAAAGCTTATGGAAGAAGAAAAAAACTGAAAAAACTCGTATTGTGAATAATCGTATTATATCCATAGAATATAAAATTAAATTTCAACTTTGCTGATGTTTCATTTCCTCGCTTTCATGAAACAACCTTTCTAATATTCCTTCCCTAACAGCTACCAAGGTTTCGGCTGATTTAGCTGGTAGATAAGGTGCACTCGAAATCAGGAAGCCGCTCTAAGACAAGGAATGAGGTTTTATGGGATGGTGAAATATTCGTGTACTTGGTTCCTTTCCTGAAGCCTAAGATCTTGCTACAAATTAATGGCCTTTGGAAATGAATTCTCTTTAAGCCAAATGTGTGGTTCGCCTCTTCCCTCACTGTATCCTGGCAATCATAATAAACAAGTTCGCCACAATTGCCTCCATTATTAACTAATTAGGTGCAAAAGGATAACGTGCGACATTCATACGATTTTCCCTAGAATTTTATGATATTACTAATGTAGCTGTTTCCCAGAAAATATGCGTGAAGGTCTCGTCTGCTTTCCGAAGATTCCTCCTCTGCTATGGTGTTCTACTGTTCCCAGCTGTCGACTTGCGATCCTCAGAGGGATTCATAGTAAAGCCGTTGGGGAAGCCTACTAATGGAAACTGTCTGAAAACTGTCTTAAGCGACACTTCAGTTTCCCACCTGCTTTTTTCGGTAAGGAGTCATAAACAGCCTTGTAGAAGTTTTGCAACAAGGGAAATCATCATGAAAGCACCACTCTGTGATGACAACATCTAACTAGTGATAATTAATTGTATACTCTAAAACGTTGTAATTAGTCTTAATCGGCAATCAAAGCATTTAAAAAAAGGGCAAAAGTACAAAGCATTCGGCGTTCATCAAACCTTTTAGAAGGAGTTATGCATTCGACCTTAGCTTCGTGGAGGTGATCGAATGCACACTCTTACCACTGCAATGAGTTGGGGTGTTCTAATGACTCATGGCAGTATTCCTAAACAGCGACTTTCTTTTAGCATTGGCATAAGTAATCAATATTTTTTACGATTGTTAACCTAAAACGAGGTTGGCAAATTTCTAGTCGATTACTCACATCGCAACGGCAAACGAGTGTGGGAAACAATCCACTCGAATCAATCCGGGCTGTGTAGAGGACGAAGACGTTGAGACGATAGCAGAAGAAAACATTTTGAAAACAAACCTCGTCTTGGTTTAAGAATTTAAAGAGCTATCATTTCAGCGCCTGATTTTTTCATTTGCTCCCTATTATTTTTTTTTATGAGAAGCCATTATGTTCAGTACAGCCACAATGATGCCGAATTTGTAAAACATGGCTCCGCTGCGCAACTGAGGCTCCTGCTTTGCGCCCGTCAATGGCAATGATCTGAAGAGTAGAAATCAGCATTGAATCCAGCAGCATGACTGTGACTATTACTTCAGTGTCTTTTCTTTCATTCTATGGCAAGTGTTAATTTGTTGATCTTGGATGGATGGAAAGCTTTTCTAGCTCAAGAGCGTGATGTCGAACCGATAACCCAGCTGTGGAGAGTCTCTGACGTTCACTACATGCTGCGCGTTATTCATATCACATTAGAGTTTGTTATATCACCAACTTATAATAGATGAGATAATCTATCAATTTGGGAACTTTTCAAATCTTACTTCTAGTAAGTTGGAATAGTCGATCTTTATCATGTTCTCTACGACTTAACGGAAAACTCACGCGAATTCTAACAGCAACAGTAGATTCACGATGCATCAATCTCGCTGAAAGAAAACTTTCTCTAGAAAGGTGGGTGTAACTATTTGTTTCATTCTCATGTTATCCTTGAATGTAAACAGATTGAAATATGCTGCACACGCTTGTTTGTTGTATAATCTCCGAATGGAGCTCAATTTCTATTCTTATATATTTTGTCGCGTGCTAAAAAATTTTCACGAATTCTTGGAAACGATGGCAAATCACGGATGACTGATGGTTTTGATGAACTGTTTTGACAGCGAGCAGCGATCCATTTTCATTTAATCTACAAATTCCTGAAATCGCATGCTGTTGCATAGAATCGATGGAAACGTGATACTCCTCTTAATTCTTTCAAATCTCTTTCACATTAATGGTTGACACTAGTTCTTTTATTCCGGATTTCTGACACTGAAAATCTATCGTCCTCTGATCTTTTTTGAGCCAACCTCTTAACTTGCATTGTTTCTATTCATTTTTTGGAGAATTTAGGGAAAAGTAAAAGTTTTGGCGAATTTCTGACTGTTTTGTAATTGTCTGAGCTATCATTTTGTTATTTTCCGTTTCTATTTGCACAGATAATCGTGTCGAGATCAATGGTAACCGCTTGGTGAATTTTCGATAGAGACAGTATGAGACGATTAGGAGGCTTGCGAAACCTCTTGAGGGCACTTTATCCTACCTGAAGCTGAAGAAATCATCGATATTTTCTTTAGAAATTTCTGATCGATCGTAATATCATACAAATAAGATTTAACGGTAAAATTTTAGTGGTGTTTCTTAACAAGAGCGAAACAACTGCCAATGTTACCAGCGTCATCACATTCTCTTGGATGAAAAAATTTTTCCTGATAAGCCGCATTGCCACATAAAACGACGCAAGGTTCGAAAAAAAAAATTAAGCGAAAAAACTTTGTAAGCCCAAAAAATTAAAGGGAGAAGAAACGTAGAGAAAATAGCTTCTAATGTGCTAATTAGAATCTGTAGGTTTTAGTAACTCCCACGTCCGACTTTCTATTAACCTCGGCATTCTAACATACATTCTACCTCGGCATAGTAAAAAGAATTATTTCATCAATGCTGTACGTAAATAAAGAAATAAAATAACACCTCGTGTTTGCTGAACAGAAGTAAAAAGAATTATTTCATCAATGCCATAGAAAGCGGTGAGTATGCAAAGACTCTGTGTTCAATGTGATTGAAATTTTGGTTTAGCATTTTCTCTGTTTGGTTATGGAGGTGTTTGGCCATGTAGATTGCAGTCAACGTGACCTTTCCAGGCTCTGAAGAAGGCGAAATCCGCCGAAACGTCAGCTTGTACGTAAATAAAGAAATAAAATAACACCTCGTGTTTGCTGAACAGAAGTAAAAAGAATTATTTCTGTAGGTTTTGTTTTTACTTCAATGGGAACATTCTACATGAGCTAAGAAATTCTCGTCTGAAGGTCAACGGTCGCGTATGATTTCTACCCAACTCACACCGTCTCCTCTTCCTCCGTCGAACATCAGCTTTTCTGCTGCGTTGTCTGTCATTTGTTTTAACTTTAGGGACTGAATTATTTTTCTCCTCGTGGCGATCTATACTCCAACCTAGTAGTGACTTTATCAGTCATGTTCATGTTGTTAAAAATTGGTGGAAGGGATTCTTTAGGGATCAATAATGGAACGTGTACCAGTACTAATAATAGTAATAATGGTAATAATATGAATGTGTTTTTTCTGAACAGGTGATGACCAATTCTTTTTCTCCATTTTTTTTTCTTTTCCTTTTATTTATTATTCGGTGGCCAGTGTAGTGCTTAATGATGCAGTCCATCAGGAGGCAAGGTGCTGGTTAGACCTACTTCTAATCCTCTCCTTCAATCAACATAGGAACCCATGAGCTTTGCTATGATTAACATATCAAGGAAAATCAATTCGGCCAGCATTCTACGACATTCACAAAGAAGACGAAATCCTAAAGCAACAGTTGAAACACCAGGTGAAACGTTCGAAGATCATTGTGGACGACGAATGCGAGAGAAACGCATGGAATGCAAGTGATGGGATCCTGGTATTTGTAGATGTGGTGACCTATCTTATTCTTACTAGAAGTTTTCAAAGCTATTGGCCTAAATTCTTTCTTGCCTGCGTGATGGTGACACGGCTCGGTGTTCACGAGAATCGGAGGGTTCTTGTAAACTACTTCATGTGAAATAATCTGGCTTAAGGTCCAAGTTTTGAGAATATCTTAGCATCGTTTGTGATCGTCGTTTATATTAAGAAGTCCTCCATATTGCGAGTAAACTCCAACCAAACCAATGTGTCAACCTTCATTTACCGTCGATTCTCCTTCCCTGCCAGGGTAATGTGTTAAATACAATCATACAGGCAAAACAGAGAACGTAACCTTCGAACTTGCGATAACTTGTTTTGGTGGATCGCGTGCTATCCACAAACCAACCGACGGCCTTGCTTTGTCTTCCTCTCAATCAGTTTTCTTCACTCTATCGGTGTCATCAGCAACCACTCGTCGACGGGAAGGATTTGAAGAGGATAAATCGGCATTGGACCGTGTAAAGCTGATGCTTCCGATTCATGCTCCCCAAATGATTTCCAATGATGAGAGATTACTCATAGCACTGATAAAGGTAAGAAAAAACTGCCTGAGAGAAAGACAAAAATGAATGCTTTCAGTGGTGTAGTGGATCACACTTGATTCCATGGAAAGGGGAACTATGGATTCGAAGCCCATTGGAGATGCCGAGTTTTGCTCAAATCTCTGCATCGTTGTGATAGTATTTCAATCTTAAGTGTTTTCTGGTGCTAATTTCTGTCACTTTTTACTTACTGCCTACTTCTGTTTCTAACAGCAGGCTGTGATGTGAAATACAACCACTGCGATGCTAAGATATTTCCAAAACTGAGGAACACAGGTGTCTGTGATGAGGATCAAATCCGTTATTACCCTTTACGCGGACTAAGGCGTTCTCCACCACACAATGCGGGACCTTCGTTTCTCCTTTCTTTCAGCTAATTTTCTATCTACCAGTGGCATCAGCAACCACCTGTCGACGGGACTGATCCGGGGAGCACAAATCGTTGTTGAATCCAGTTAACCTGAGGCTGTAAAAAGAATCACAATATCAACTTTTTAATTTCCACGACTGACTTGCTATTAACATCGCTATTGATCAAATAACTTTTTATTTACTGGTTACTATTATTTTTCACGGCAGGTTGCGATGTGAAGTACAACCACTATGGTGCTAAAATATTTGTAAAACTTGGACCCCATATCAGATTGGAATCCGCCATTACCGTTTCCAGGGATCCACATTTGTAACGCCATTGTTTTTCAAAATGTGCTCGGGCAAGTTTGGTACCAATTTACAGATCCCGAAGGCATGAGGGGGTGGGTTAAGCCGGAGCGTGGGATTGTAGCAAGAATAACGTGCGCGTAGTAGCAGGCCACCTGTGACCACTCCCCTACACGCTCACAATTATTTTTGTTGTCTCTTATTCCTGTGGCCACTTTTTATAAACTGTTTATTGACATTGCTCTTTTGTTAATGCCTATTATTATTATTATTATTAATCACCAACGTTGTTATTATTATTATTACCATTATTATCGTCATTGTACCACCGATCTCGTTCATATGAGGGACCTCGAGCCGGTTAGTCGCGAGGCAACGTGGCGCCTCTCCAGGTGGCGGATAGGGGGGTAATCGCGGACCAAAAGCGACCTTTGCTTCGCTAAGACGCAGGTGGATCCAGGGGATGGACTCCGTTTCTGCGGCGCCGATTTGGCGCATACTTTCTGTATTTGCCAGGCGTATTCATGCATGCATGTGTGAGTGCGTTCTTGCTTTATGCGGATTGTATTGTACAAGTCAA
This sequence comes from Angiostrongylus cantonensis, assembly GCA_009735665.1. Classification (NCBI taxonomy): domain Eukaryota; kingdom Metazoa; phylum Nematoda; class Chromadorea; order Rhabditida; family Metastrongylidae; genus Angiostrongylus; species Angiostrongylus cantonensis. The sequence continues at coordinate 679,252 of MQTX01000057.1, forward strand.
TTTGGCTAAAAGTCCGCAGTCAAGTGACAGGGAAACATACGGGAGACGGTTAGGAGTCGCCTCCAACAAATAAACTCATTGTTCACTCTGGGAGAGGTTGGCAAGCTACTATCATATGGGAGTGAAAATCTATAGTCGGCAGTTACATCATCTTCGCTTTGCTGGTGACATCGTCCTTATAACACCAAACATTATCCAAGCAGAATGTGTGCTTGCCTACTTTGATAAAGCCTGTGGAAAGATTGGTCTTCGATTAAATCTCACAAAAGCGATGTTCATGAGGAACAGATTGGTTTCGTATGCCCCATTCACGCTTAAGGGAACGAATATCACCGATTGCTCCAGTTTTGTTTATCTAGATTGGGAAATCAATGTGATGAACAACTTAACGAGTTGAGGTTAATGAAACGAGTGGCTTGGGGAGCTTTCGAGGGCATCAAGGATGTAGTGAAGAGGACAAAGAATGGCCGACCCCGTGCCCACCTTTTTGACTCAACGATAATTCCTGACCCAACGTATGCGTCAGAAACCTGGGCGCTGCGTAAGCAGGATAAAAGATCACTCAGCGTTATCGAATTGGCAGTCGAGAAGACGACGTTGGGAGTATTTCGTTTCACACAAGTAACGGACGGGATTCGAAACGGTAGAGTGTGTATAGCACGCTCTCTCCAATAATTTTTGCAGTTCTTTCCGCACCGATTTAGCTTCGTTTACAGTGCAATGTTATAGATCTCACACATTGCTGTTGAATCGAGGTTTTGTATATAAAATCTCCTTGTTTGTTTCAAGGTCTCCTCCCAAACAAGAATGAGCTTTCGGTTATTTTATATTTGTAAGGGTTAGAAGCTTTTCAAATCGAGCTAATAGGAACATCGTGTGTCGACAAAGACACCATCACAAGAGTTCAGAGTGACGTTTCCCAAGCTGATTATCTCACGTCATCACTCTGGAGTTCTTTTCTGCTTATCTTTGTTGGTAATTGTCAATCAAGGATGCAAATGGCAACACACAGATGTGCAGATGGTGACCGGCAGTTGTTTCTCTCTCTTTTCTTGGTGAGCAGATCTAACATTGTTACTACACTGTTTAATCAGAATTGGCACGCAATCTTCTCAGTCAAACATTTTCATAAACCAAGCAAAAAAAAACTAGGCATCTGTTTCATTCGCCTAGGAGGCAGCTTCTTTTAAACAGTCACCGTTTTGTTCTTTGTAAGCATTCCAGTTATTGCTCGAGAGCAGCTCGTCACACTCTTACATGGGTAACGTTTGCGTCTGGGTCAGAAGAGTGGCCTAAGGAATGGGAAGAAGCCACGATTGACCACAAGGCACCCCTCAATACGGATCAATTTTGGGCATTTGGAATTTACTTTTTCCGTATTTTTAACAACATCATCTGAGAGTAGCCTAAAGAGAAACTCTTGGTATATTCTTTTCGATTCAACAGTTATGTGTGTTACTGTATGGAAGTAAACGTATGGTGTTTAATAACCTCGCGATTGCTGAGAGAGAAAACGACGAATTCATAATTCAATGCCGAGGTTAATAGAAAGTCGATCCTGGGTTTTTCTTTCTCCGAAGAAGAATAATCTAAAATGGAACCACAATATAAGAAAACCTAAGGTATCACTTTGAAGTTGACTGTCGTTGAGTCATTTCATATTATTAGGACGATCAATTCCTCCAGTTACGGATGAGAATTTGTACTTCATTTGAACAATAGGATAATTAACTGCTTCACTAACAGACTTTTTCTTGAAGCTCATTTAACAATGCTATGAGTGAGAGGTATGTGTGTTTACACTTATTAAGCATGACTGGTTAGTTTTTTTATAAAAAGTATTTCAAGCAATTGAAGTCAGTAGAACGGAATCCTGGTAGTCAGCTGTTAACTAAATGAAATGAGGACAAAACCTTACCTGAGAAGTAAACGTAAATCTACAGCGACATCATTTGGAATCATATAAACTCCTTGTATACATGCATAACCATTCAGATTAACAAGCTGTTTTCAAGAATACTTTCAAGATTAGTAAAGGTGAGCACTCGATCGCAATGAGAAGTCATTTCATGTCGCAGTTCTTCTTGATTAAGCAGATGTTTCCTTGCGTAGAGGAAAATGAAATCCTTGAAGACAACGTGAACGAACTCAATGCCATTCACTTGTGAATCACTATGTTTTGATAAGATGTCGAAGATGATCCTTGGCAAAATGTCGTAGAAATAGCTTCAAACGTGAAACTGTTAACAAACTCTGGTTCATAGAGTTTATAAAGTCCATAATGCTCCACTCATTGGTTCAAAAATACAGTGATAACATCCATCATTATTTCGCAGCTCAAAAGCTAAATATCGTTGAAAATGCTTTACATGAGACATATTTGGCCTTTATCACTGATTGTGCCTTCATTCTTATAATTTCTATTTGACTTATTAATATTTTGCTGACTGAAGAGTCTTCGTTATGTGGGAAGCGACAAACCATTTAGGGATAAGAAAAGAAGGAAGAAAACAGCATTTGACCAAGCGTTGAGTATTGAGATTAGCATTGCGAAACCCTTGAGCTGTTTCAGAACTCGGAAATCAGCGATTGAAAATTGTTTCGCCCAAGGGCTTCACTGTTTAACAAACTCTAAGTTTTCCCTACTTTTGAGCAAATCCGTGCGTACAAATGCGATCACATTCAAAGCAGTGGTGCCGAAATTCTCGAAATCTACTATTTTCCTCCGTCCTACGCCTCATGTAACCCTACATCTATTCTAATTTTCTTATTTTTCGCCCCATAGCACTTAAGTTTATTCACCTATGGCGTGCAAGAACTTTTACTAATGCCCGTAGCTTGGGAAACAAATTGGTTGGCTTGGGAACTCGTTGAGCTCACTATGATTTCATTATATAACGCATTATAATTAAATCATAGTCGTAGTTCTTGTTTTGTTGTTCTTTCAGAAACTTCGGGAAATTTTCGGTAATCGTTAGATTGCCAAACAGCTTTCCTGTCGATGTGAGAATTACAGTAACCTTAGTGAAACTTCTGGGAAAATTCAAACAATAGATCTAGTATTGTTCATAGATGAACTAAAATAAGATTAAAATTGAACTGGTTGAACTGCAGTTGGTTGATTTTTGAAATAAAATGAGATTGCTACCAAAAACTTTTATTCGACCAAAATTTCGATGTCTTCGTCTTCTCCAGAGCCGAACTGATTCGAGGCGATTGTCTACAGCCATTTACCCATCAGATGTTTCCTTGTTATCGCATCAAGTAAAATTCAGTACCGCTCGATTGAAGTAACATCGCTTGATGATGTGCTTTTAAACAGGGCGGTCATTAACTGATTATCTACTGGCATTAATTCATTTTCATAAAGACAAAAATGTGGCACCTAGTTTTTCCTAGCCTTGTTGTCCAATAATTCCTGTATTTACTAGTGTCATCTATAAGCGAAGGACAGCTAGATTCCGAGGTGAAAACAATGAATGGGAATAATTATACGTTGAATTTCATGGAAGAAATGAGTCTTACATGCTTAAAAAAGAACTGAGAGTAATCGTTTTCTACCTCATTTTTTAGGAGATGCTTATGATCATATTTGTATTTTTATTTACCGACTTCGAAAGAGGTTTTGATGAGTGCGGCACATTTCTATAGCTGAGCTAGCTGTGCATTCGCTGATATGGGAAATCAGTCAGGGGTGGTTTGGGAGCATTTTCGTACGGTTACACTAAATATTTAAGGAAAAGTATACTAAATTGAACGTTTTCATAATAAGGAGGACAGTAAATGACAGATCGCTTGGCGACATCTGAACCCACACACTTTGCTGTAGACAATGGCCAGTAAGTGAGCAAGATTGGTGGGAGAAGTGCTGGATTTCCTAGAAGATGCGAAAGCATTCTTCTTAACGTCCAGCTATGTGGGCAAATGCTCTCTAAACTAAGCCCGACTGGATTTGTCCCAGTCTCTGCAAAGTCTTCAGAACGGATTAGAGTTTTCGAAACTTTTAAAACCACCCAACCTTAACCTTAAATGAATCGCTGAGTTCCATTATCTGAAATGCGATGTGGTCATCCAATGTGCTGTAACCATAACTCACTAATCAAATCTGTAGCTAACATTCCCTAACCGCTACTAAGAATAATGTATTATACAAGTCTTAGATAAACAGTGGACAATTCTCGATGGGCAGGCTCAAGAACGGAAACTAGAAAAAAAGAGTGAAGTGGAGCGGATTTCAAGAGCACAGAATAGTTTTTGAGAGAAAATACCCATTAGGAGGATGGAGATGCCCATCCGGACGTGATTATTTTAAAGAATTAAATGCTATTAAAGAATTTAGTAACAGATTTAAACGGAATGCCCCCGTTATAGGTTAGTCTCACATCTACCTATGAAGCAACAGAAAATTGTTAAAGGATTTAGTAACAGAATTTAATGGAACGAGTGCTGGGACTTCATATAATCTGTGATGACGGTTCGTGTAAAAAAAATATAATCTATGCTTCTTTATTGGCAGATATGAGACTAATTCATAACGAATGCACATCGTTTAAAGGGGCTCTCCTAATTCAATACAAGCAATTTTTCATAGGCTGCGGTCTTTCTGATTTTTCGACAGTAAAAAATCATTTTTCGATAGCTTAGAGTAACTTAGGAATGTGAAAATGACAGGATTGTATCGGAAGCTCTCATCTATCGTACTATGAGTACGAATGCTATGTATGCTACTCTTTGCTATGTGGTTCTATGGCCCATTGCGCAGTAAGAGTGTTGTGAGCACTTGGAAGTATTTTGCCCCTCATGTCGATCTATTTCAATGTTTTCATAGCCGTGCTTTCCGTAAAATGAGCCCAGTGATTAGAACAAAACAACAAGTATATCGGTTAAATTTTAGTCAAACGACCGGCCAGTGATCCTTTTCAAGGAAAAGTTTTTTGTAAACCATTAACTGTGGAGAATGGTTTTTTGAATCCCACCCTTATTATTTTAAACTGCCTCGGATTAGCGGTGGAATGAATGTGCACAGTGCGGCGAAAAAAATTCAGCGCGTTAAACAGGAAATGGGCACCATGTTGTCCACACAGAACATCATGTGTTAGTTGTTGTTGGTAGCTGTTGAAGCGCAATGAGATAGCACATGATGATTTAAACACTTGCCACGGGATAACGTGAAGGGACAGAAGGGAAGCCGCTATATGCTGAATAAATTTCGAAGCTGAGTCTTCGTTGGGAACCATTGTTAAGAACATCTGGAATAAAAGTTAAATTCAACATTCCTCCACTTTTTATTAAACAATTTCAAATAAGGGGTGACAACAGAACAGCTAGGAGAAGGACGGCATGTGGTTAATTGTAGGCCGGTATGTATTAATTCGAAACCACTTTTTTCCTCAATAAATTTCAAGAACGATTGCCAGGAATATACTTAACAGCAAACAAAAGGAGGAAACAACGTCTCGGAACCCTATGATTCTTGGAAACCGCCTTGCTTCTGCTCTAATATTTTGCTCGCTTTATGAGATTTCACGAGGTTATTTTACAAACTTTGTTCTGCTAACGTTTCGACGTCTTTTCCTCTTCAGAGTCGATGGTCCGAGTCGATGACTTGCAGACTTCGTTCGTCCTCGCCTTGTGGGTCATCCTGCTAGCATCGAGTCGAATTTTCTTCAGTGGAGCACCGCTCGAATGAAATAACTTACATGGCAGCTCTGTTCTATACAGGACGTTGGTTATTTAAATGATTATCCAGCTGGACCCCATCGCGGCTTTAATGACGGTGAAGACGTCAAAAAGTTAGCTGAATAAAAGCTTTATAACAATTTCTTGTTAACTTAGAAATGGCACATCATATTGTAGAATGCAATAGCTTATTGAGAACACACAAACATTTATGAGATATCCATATTTGGTAGAGAAATGGTGAAGTACTTAGCTTCCTCTTCTTTTTCTTCATCTTCATCTTATTCGATCTTTCTTCTTTATCGCACTGTCTTACATTTAAAAGGATACAGCGTTTGTACTGATCAATCCATGAGATATGAACTATTCATTCGACCCCAGTTGCAGAATTCACGAAAAAAAAACATGAAGGAGGAACTGAATAGAAGAAGAGAAGAAGAAGATCAGCTTAGGCCGCATTTGGGCCCCTGAAGCAAGCCACAGAGCAACTGAAGGACCCGAAAATCCGCGCTCACCTTTTTGATTCAACGTTCCTCTTAGCGCACAGTTATGCTGCAGAGATGTGGGCTGACACTTGAACCACGTCAAGAATACTCAGCACTACACACAAAGCGCTTGAGTGATATTTTCTGAAATATAGCTGGCACTCTCAATATCAAGCCGGAATGCGAAGCTCTGATCTTTGAAATCTATCATATCTTCGAGATCCAGCAGTATATACATCGATAGCGAAACATAGATGGACCGGTCACGTAATGAGAAGAACAGGCAACAGACGAAAAGAACTGTAGAGTGGATTCCACGAGAATGCAAACGTTCCCCAGTATGGACACCTACACGCTATACGGACGTGTTCGTAAACAAAGCCAATCAGCTCTACCAGCAACTGCAGTTATTTTATAGGTCACGGTATGAGACTCGCACACGTTACAATGCTCGAACAAGACTACTACCATGGACCGCGATTGTCAAGGAAAGAAAGTAATGGCATATGTGCTGAGGTCTGCACAATTCGTGAGGACGGGCAATACAAGTATCCAAGCAACTAAGTATCCTAGTCGCAGGGTGGTGGAGGTGACTAAATGCATATCTAGCCTGTGCATTGAATTGCGGTGAGTCATCCTGGTATCGATAAATGGATTTTAGAGGAACTCCTTTCTCCCCTTTCTTCTCACTCTCACTTTGTTTTTCTCTCATTTATCATAGCATTCCTATCACTCTATTTTGAAAACAGCAGCAGTACTTGCATTTTTGATTGCACTGTTTTTATATGCACCTACTTGCTTTTTATGCGACAAAAACATTCTCTACACCAAGCCAAAAAGGCATATCTTCTTTTCCATGCAGCTTTCAAACCTCTTGCATTCAGTCGATGCTTTCACCATAGAGCACATTTGTTGATTGAACATGGATTTCTAATCGAATTACAAGTTAGTTTACTCATCATTTTATAAAACTATAAAATTTTTGAAACTTGATGTATATAGGAACGTTTTTCCTCAGTTTAGCCTTTATAATGAAGCAACGTAGGCACATGCAACCAGTGGTTTGTGGTATTCACCAATCTACAGGTGGTTAGCGTCCTCGCCCCAGGACTAACTAAGCCTTTCATTTCTCTGGACAAGTTAGTACCAGTGTGTTGGAATAAAATGTCTGACATTGGAAGGCCACTGTAAGTCATCTCCTCTAAGATGTTAGGAATGAGGTTGAATGCGGAGCGTAACCGAAGAAGATTGGTCAACGCCGGGTTCCCTTTACTTTTTTTTACTCCCCTTTTACTTTTTACCCTTTACTTTAAGCACTAAAAAAGATTAATGCCAAAATAGGAAAAATTTCTTGCTGAACTTCTTTTGTACTTTTCGCTTTATGAAAGTGTAGCACTTTGGCAAGGTCAGGTTGTCGTAAATTATTTTAGTTCTACTATTTTTAAGCTATTTTGAGGTAACGGGTACAACTAAGCAAAGGCTTTGCAGGAAGCATTGCTATATTTCTATTCTATATTGTGGAACCGTTATCGCTTAGAATAGCACCGTAAAATGCTCTATACAAAAATAAGTCGAAGTGAACCCATTCATGCGGTTACAAATAGCTGGTGTTAGGGTGCAACTAGCAATGTTATTATCTCGACTGTGGACACGTATTTGTTTTTTGGATGCTCAAATTTGCTTGACTACAAATCACTCCGGAAAATTGCTTCAAAGAGCTGTGTGCCTATCTGTCCGTAGTTTCCACAAAACTTCTGACTATGGTGATCCATTCTTAAGCGGGTACTTACTTTTTCAGTAGCTCACGCGATTTTTCTCTACCGTACTCTGAGATCTTTTGTTGAACGGAATTTCTGACTGGTGTAGGCGGCGATAGCAGGATTCCCACGTCTTCAATAGCGGCTGTTTTCTTCGTTCGTTGTGCATTCAGTTCTCATTTTGATGGCCAGTAAAAATTCAAATTATGTGAATCGTTTATCAGATTCAATGTGCCTTACTACGGTAGTTCTCGTCATCTTTCGTAGAATAGTAACGAGTGGAACGGATTCTAAGGAGTTGTGTGCTGTTTTTTGCTTCACTACGTCTTCACTGTCCTTGTAAATTCCTAACGCTTCTTGTCTTTTTCTGTTAAACACTGAGGCGAATTCGTTCATTTTATTGACTTCTCCACCCAAATATACGCAGTCAGCTCGTTCATAAAAATGCTCGTTTAATTGAAATCGATGTTATGATGGGTTACCGAGATAGGCAAAGAAGTCTTTAAGATTCATCAGATACTGTCTTATCCACAAGAGTTTTCGGAATCAGCCATCGTTTATTCTTCCTCGCTAATTCTTGATGGGCTTGTAACAAAAACGTCTTCAACAAAGCGACGTTGGTAGCTGCTTACCATCAAGTTTCACCCGAAGTTATCACAGTTCAGTTTCCCTAAGGTGTTCTCGAGAGCAGTTCTGAATAGTTTTGATTAGGTGTCGTTTTCGAAACTTATTTTCTCTGCCGATGACAATGTAATGCTATCCTGCTTGTTAAGTATTTATCTTATGATAAGTCTTCGTATACTCAGCAAGGATATGTTGAGCGTAGAGCTTTAGTGATCGCTTTTATCTTCGTAGAGACTCGCAAAGTCCTTTTTGATGGCAGTGAAGAAAGCGTGTAGTATAGCTATGCTTCGAGGAATCTCTTTGTCCTATGTCCGTTGTTTATCGTGTGGAACTTTTCGGAGTCTCCATTTAATGGGATGAATCTGTCGGCCGTTTTTCGTTCACCGTTTTATCAATAATGCTGACCATTATTTGAGCTAAGGGTTTTTAGATTATTGACTACAAGTCGTTTGGTTGCCAATGTGGCTCTCCCTCTTTATTTAAGTGCATTCTTCAAATTTTCGGATCTACTGCGGCTTGGACCGGGCACTGTACAGTTTTTTTTTTATCAATGAAGGTAAGGGTGAGTAGCGTAGTGTTAGAAATGCCGTTCATCACTAGCACGACTCGATCCTCCCCGGGCTCACCAAGACTCTTATTCTTCCAGGATTGGAAAATTAGTACCACATTTTTCTGGGGTCAGCCAACTGTGCAATCCAATGAGGAATGCTTTAGCCTGCTATTTCCGACAATACTCAAGCAACATGCGATTGGAATTCAGGCTTCATGGTTTTTTGTTGAAGTTGTGGAGATATTCGAGCAAATACGCTGCTGTTAATATGACCTTTCTAGTCCTAAGTAGGCGGAATGCACCGAAATAAATGCTACTATTACTAAATAGTGTAAGAATAATCTCACCTGTGCTTATAAAAAAAACCGCAATTTATTTTATATTTATGTAAAGCAGTGCACGAAATATTTGCCCGTGTAATTTATGAAAATGAAAGGAAATAATGTTGAACTCAAATGACGCTTGAGGGCGGGACGTCAAAGCACTTAGGAATGATCACCTCGTTGCATCCACATCCACATCTGCACTGTGGGAATCGAACCGAATTTTATAGTTTTCTCAGCATCGGAGGGCCATGCGTAAAAATTTTATTAGAGCCGTTTATGTTGAAACTTACGATTACGGTCAATAAAATGACGACATTCTTCTTCTGCGCATACTTAACGAAACTGCTATTGGTCTGCCTTGCTTTTCTGCAGAACGTACGAAAACAATTAAAGATTAAAAGAAATTATGCCTTTTCTTCCATCTCCTTTGATTTCTTAAGCTGTACTCTGTTAATACAAATGTAAATGGCGTTAAGTTGCTCGGGTTGGTGAAAGAAACGTGCGTCCTTTAAATCTTGAACATATACCATTTCTCTTCGGTTCTGCCAACTTCCACTACGAGGTTTATTCCTTCATATGTTTCTTAGATGGAGAAGATTATTTACCATTATACACTTATACTTAGATGATCTATCCTCACATCTCGTACTGGTTCTAGAACTTTTCTTCCATCCATTTCGTTCCTTTTCAACCGTTCTCCGTAGAAGTAGTCGGCTTCGAGCGTGAATTCGAATTCAACTTGAAGATCTCTGAAGTTCTCGTTTCACTGACATGTAGGCAACTGGGCAAACATAAACTCGCCACGAAATTCAAAATTCCCATTTTAGGACGTCCTCAGGCTGTTACCGCTGGAAGCTGCAAAGCGCGAGGAAGTTTTCAGCCTGGTGACTCTGTTACTTATAGGACAACAGCGACTTCCTCCTGTGACGGCAGCGAATCATGCGATTTGTTGACCGACCTCTCTAGAGCGACTGACCATTATACATCTTCGTTTGGTGGATGCAGAGAGCAGAATATTTTACGGATTTTAAACCTAGGCAATTACTTTTTATAGTCATATTTCTTATTTGTCCGTTTGTACTGAAAATCTTGCAGCATTTTTTTTGGTTTAATAAATTATGCTATAAAGAAGGAAGTGCTTCGGTGTCGAACTAGCGATAGCACTCCCGTGAACTAGCTTTCACTAGCCTCACAACTTGGTGCTATTCAGAGTTCTACAATCCCATGAGGAAGTAGAAGGAAACACTCACCCTAACGGTAGTCAGTAGACAATGAATATCGAACAAATTAGTTATACGCTCATCAGATGAATGAAATTTCCATGGTGTCGTCCAAAAGCAGTATGTGTATTTCTCACTTGGTTAGCACGCTTCTTAACATCACCTTGCGACGTGTATGGAAAACTCGTCGCCTATGAGCTCATTTCTGCATTATCAGAAATCCACATGATTACGATTGATATCCGAAACATACTTTGTAATCTTTTGCCATGATAACAAGTGAGCAGGCTAATATTCTCTTCTATTCTCTTCTCTTTTTCTCTTCCTACTCTTCTCTAATTTATAATTCTTTGCGCCTCATTGCTTAGAAAGAGATGAAATTGAAGATTTTCCATAACTAAACTACAATGTCAACTTTTGTTTACCACCTACTACAGTTTTTCATGGAATGGTAATACAGCCACAATAATGCTGAGATATTTGCAAAACTTCGGACCGCAGGTGTCTGCGGTGGTGAACGAACGCGCTATTATCCTTTCTGGGGGTTAACGCGCTCACCACCACACCATGCAGGTTCTTCGTTTCACCTGTCTCTCGGCTAGTTCTATCGATCAGTGCCATCAACAATCACCCGTCAACGGGATTGATCTAGGAAGCCCAAATCGGCAAAGAATCCAGTTAAGCTGAAGCTGCAGTCAAAATCACAATGTTTTTCATTGATCAATAAAATTAGCTGTGAGACAAGCGAAAAGAAGGACCCGCAATGTGTGGTGGTGAACGCGCTAGCCCCTACAAAGAGTAGCAGCTCGTTCGCTTGCAGCCGCAGGCACCTGCGGTACGGAGTTTTGTAAATATCTCAGCACCATTGTGGTTAAATCAACTTTAGTTTGCTCCATCACTGATTGCAACATTAACTGACGAAAATCGGAATGTAGTTTTCTTTAGTTGCGGATGCTACTAGCTGCTAGCGTTTACTTTTTACATGTAGGAAATAGTGAACTTATTGAAGATTACTATCAGTTGAATGGCTTGCGAAATTAATTGCCGTATCTCATAGTCAAATGGTGGATAGCACAGTAGTAGTGATTTCCGTCACCACAAGCATTGTGCTAGTTCGATTCTACTCTGGGCCAATCAAGCATCTCATCCCTCTGGGGTAGGTTAATTGGTACTGGACCTGTCTGTGGAAAAATTGCTCTCTGTCCATTAGGGAACGCTGCAGCTCGGCAGTCTCAGGACTCCAGGGAAAATTGGTCGACCAGCATTCTACTACATTGGAAATGAAAAGAAAATCCTCAAGCTGCAACCGAAGCCACACGTAAAAACTTGGAAGACCTTCGTGGACTATACATGCGAGGAAACGAATTGGATGCGAGAAGTGCTGGAATCCGCACAGCAGACGTGAAGAAAGACCAAATAAAAAAACCCTTACAGTCGCCCTACACTAATTCTTTAACAATTTTTTAGAAATCGACACTGGAGCTTCATTGAGAGGAAGTGTTTTGACAACAATCTAAAGCTGTGAACACAATAGGCGTTCTTTCTGCAGCCACCTCCTTTTTTGAGCGTAACGTTTCTATAGCCCATTAGAACATCATCAACTACCCAACACATCTTTGTTTCGTAGAAACAAAACTCTATTGCTCGTTGTTAACCATAAAATAGTTTTTTTTTCTGAACTCTGCTGTGAAACTTCGTTCGCACAAGTTCTCAGGCAGTTAACCTGGGTGCCAACTGTTCGAACGACTTTGGTTTCAAATTCTGGATCACGAAAGCCTCTGGGATATGAAAAACCAACCACGTCATGATGGAAATTTATTAACCTAGATAACCTATTTACAGCATGTTGTTTTGAAAATGACCATTAGCAAACGTTCAAAATGAAAGCAAAAATGAGATTGAAGACGTGTTCAGACTAGGTATTTTCCAACTTTACTAAGATTTTCCAGATAGTATTCTTTCTTTGATGAGATTACACGAGGTTGATAGCAATATTTATTTTCGGCTAACGTTTCGACGTCTTCGTCTTCATCAGAGCCGATGATCCGAGTCAATGGTCCATGCTTGCTATTCGTCTCGATGTGGCGGCTTCGCCTTCGTGTCGAGTTAGGCCTTCCTCAGCGGTCCATCACCTCAACCTCATGTAAGCTCATCAAAGAAAGAATACATATTGGTTAAGCACACCGAGGTTCAAGAAAAGTCGGTTTCGAAGTTTTCCAGATAGTATTCACATAACAATATCATTACAGGAAATGCTGGTTGTTGATCTCATTATGAACATGACCATGTGTTTTGTAAGCAAATCACATGTGGCCGAAAACAACTACGCTCAATAAATATAAACAAGTATATCTCCGTTCACAATGAACTTTACTGATTGCGATAGATACCATAGAAACTTGTAGATTGATGTGCATGAGGTAAGCAATCTCTTATTCAGATGGATGAAATCCCATGTTTTCAGAGCCAATGAAATTTGTTTTTCTTAAAGCTTTTCTTTCCTTGTCTACCGCAGTGTTTCGAATATCGAAAGAGCTGAAAAGTTTGCATTTGGTGCAACAGGGTAGGATGATGTCTTTCAATGTGTCTTCGTGCTTACGGCTGGCATGCTTACATTGGGTGTTCTAAAAGTGCAAATTTTGCCTTCAGTTTTTTTTTTGCTAAGAAACGGTTAAAATCGGAGAAGCGTTCATAAAATCAAAAGGTCTAGTGTCTATTTACCGCAATTTATTTTTTATGTTAAGGTATCATGTGAAATGCCACCAGAATGGTGCTGGGATATTTGCAAGACTCCGAACTCCAATTGAGCTTTGAATCCATTTAACTAAATAAATTAATTTAATCCAATTTTATTTTATAAATTTCAATATTTATGAAAAACCTTTACCTAACTACACCAATAGGGTGAAGCATCTCACGCAAAGCTATCCAGTTAACGCCTAAAACACTCCAGTTAATCAAAAAATTTTTCGCAGTTTCCAAACAATCTGCATCGGGGTTAAGAATTGCATTTGAGGTCTACAGGCTATCTATAGGGTTCAAAAAAGGATTTTTAGTCTAAATTGATTTTTGCATTCTTAAAAGCAGATGTCCATTTTTTAGCGCTAAATCCAAAAATGCAACGAAAAACGACAAGCGTTGGATGAATAGTGAAAATTAGCACGTAAAATCTCAGTCCCTTCAATAATTCAGCAATTCTACCTATTTTCCATCGCTGTTCCTAAATTTATCGGCTTATTTCTTCTGTGTATTCTTTATTTTTGCCTTCTTTCGCAAACATTCACTTTTAAACATGACACGCTCTGTGTACAATTTTTATCCCGAACTTTTTCGGATTCCACTTCAATTGCATTTTCTTATATCAAGAGTACGAGTATTTATGACACACGTCATCGGATCCGTGTCATTTATTTTCGTCAGGAAAAACTCTAGTCATGTTTAGGTATTACTCCATGTTCACTGTCGTGATCTCCCTGCTTATATTTGCACACGCGGCTTTGTCCATGGTAAGCTCCTCAAAAATGCTGATAAGACCTGAGATCTGAACCAAGTGTAAGTCGGTTAACGAGTGAAATTGAGTCAATGGCAATAAAGCTTCCATTCGTTTTTGTTTTGCCTCACAATTGCTCAATAGATTCAATCAACTTGAGGAACTTGAAGTGCATCACACATTCCGTATGCGGTTACTTTACCTTCAACTTCTCATGGGCGCCAAGCAACCATGAGTAGGCGAGGCTTTAATTTTCTGAAAACGGCCTCCAATCGCCTTCCACATGCTTAGCAGTAATCTATTCAGTAAGAGGAGGAGGAGTTTCGTTGAAGGAAACCACGTGCGGGATGTTTCCGAATCCATTCAGGCACATTTGCTTAGCAATACATGAATATGATTATGTGCATGGACAATGAGTGAATGCATAAGGCAACGTGATGTACTGGATCGCGACTTTTGAATCCACCTTCATCTCAGGGAATGACGGAGGCCGCAAATTTATATCGAGGCCTCGATATTGCTTGGCCCAACTTTTCCTGACGCTGTTGGATCTCAGTTGTGAAGTCACACTAGAGTCCTACTACAAATTTCGAGACGTTCGTTCTGAGTAAATTTTCATAAAAAAATTCTATTGATGCCCTTCTAATTGTGTTGCCTTACAAAAGGAGTGCTGTTTGTTGAACTGCTACGTTCAGCATCTATGAAGAAGGGAAGAAATTCGGCATTTCACCTGAAAGCACCGATATTGCCAAACCAGTTCCAAGGAAGAGCTCAACGGCGCAAGCGCGATCAAGCGAAAAACTGTAAAATAAAAAGTTTTATTTGAAGTGTGGTGCTCTTCAGGGCCATTCAATGAGTGAATTTCGCCAAAGGCTCCTTGCGGACGATAAGAATGAGTAGGACGATTGGTTTTCGTTCAAATCACTTGATCTTTGACAGACTTTGACGAGTTGCAAGTGCTTTCTCAGTGAGAATACCAGGAAATGCGTTTCGAGGATTTCCCCAAATGCTCTGACTTTGGAAAATCAATTCAAAAAGGGAATATTTTTCAATGTTACATATTTAGTTGACGCAACACACGCAAGTGTAGAGTGAAATTGTTTCCGTGATGTTAAACTTGTAACCCATCTCTGAGTATCAATTGTTATGCTTCTCTTTTTTGAGAAAATGTCCTCATTTTCGATCAGTGGATCGAATGTGCCTATAATTTCGATGTTTGCAGTTATCACTAATGAACTATGCCTTGAAATCAGACCCTTGATACTTAAATACCAGCCAATATCCCTTGGTCCTTATTTAGCATAGTCTAACATGAACAGCTTATATGCTATATACATTAGCAATTTTCAGGACAGTTACAACATAGGCGAGCAAGAAAAACGGAGAGTGTCGTCGTTCGACACGTTGGGTGGCATCGGGCTAGGAAAGCGCTCACAACTGGGTTCAGTGGACTCATTGGCCGGTCTAGGTAACTATCCAATTAATAGAAAAGTAGAAGAAAAGCTGTAGGAGAACATTGGGTAAGTTTCAATCGCCTTTCCTACTGGACTTGTTCGAACTTTGCGGTTCATTAGAGTAAAAAAATGCTTATCCAGGAAAAGATGTGGTTTTATTTCTAATATTTCCGGTTCTACATCTGGACAAGTTCTCGTGATTTTTTACTCTTGAAATTCACACCCACGGATCTCCCTCATATGAGGGATCTCGAGCCGGTTAATCGCGAGGCTACGTGGCGCGTCCCCAGGTGGCGGATAGGGGGTTAATCGCGGACCAAAAGCGACTTTGCTTTCCTGAGACGCAGGTGGATCCAGGGGATGGTCTCCCTGTTTCTGCTGTGCAAATTTGGCACATATTTTCTGTACTTGCTAGGCGTATTCATGCATGCGTGTGTGGGTGCGTTTTCCCTTAATGCGGATTGTATTCTACGAGTCAATTCGGCCAAAAGCCTGCATCAAGTGACAGGGAAGTATATGGGAGGCGGTTAGGAGTCGCCTCCAACAAATGGAATCTCCCAATGGAGAGTACCATAACGAAATAGATCACATCATAGTAAATAGGAAGTTTTGCCTAACCGATAGCGCTGTTGTCCCAAAATTTTACACGGGATCAGAACACCGTCTCCTCTGTGCAAGATTTTATTTTTCACGGAAAGGAAAAAAAGCCGCTAAATTCAAACACCGTAGTCCCAGAACCACCACAAACTGGGACTTGTTCAACTCATTAGTCGGTTGTTGGGAAGATGCCGTAGTCGACGACATCGACGAGGAATACGATCGGCTCATTGAACATCTTCACGTTACCGCCACGAATGCTGAGAGTCCGAAGGTCACCAAGAGACGTCTGTCTCCAGAAACTCTCAAGCTAATACGACAGCGTTGAATCGCACTAGCTGCAGGCAACCGCGAACTAACGTCCGAGCTTGCGAAACAATGCAGACAGGCGATAAAAGAAGATCTTAAAGAGAGAAAAGCAGCAGTAATGGTCGAAGCAGCAGAGGCTGGGAATAGCATTCGCAAAGCCCGCCGAAGCTTAGCCAATTACAAGACCAAGATGATTGCACAACGACGCCCAGACGGAAGAATGACAGCGTCCAGAAAGGCAATGGAGAAAATCATCCACGATTACTACTCAGATCTCTTCGACAGCCACGTCCATCTCCCGTCTTATGAAATGAAAGAGGATGAATATGCTGTTCCACCGGTTCTCCCTTCCGAAATTACTGGCGCCCGCTCGAGTCACTCGACGATCAACGGGACTACAGGTGATACAGGTGAACTTCACACTTTTTCTGGGTATTATTTGCGGAGGGGAAGCAAATTTAGAGTGTAACTAATATTAATGTAATTTGCAATGTGGCAATTTTTGCTATCTCTTTATTCTTTATCAAACGTTATAAGCTTTCGAAAAACCGTAAGTTTCGACTGAACACGTTCTTTTAGGACTAGGAAAACGAGCGTTGAGTTCGTTTGACACACTGGGCGGCATCGGCCTGGGTAAACGCTCGCCTGTGTCGATGGTTGAGAGGAGGGCGCTGAGCAGTTTCGATACACTCGGAGGTGATCGTAAAGAATGAACAATTTCAAAAAATAGAAGCAACAGAACTTTATTAGTGTTTTTATCATTTCTTTGAAGTTACCAGCATATATTCCAGATGAGGGCCTCACACTATTTGGGTTTACTTTTTGGAAAATGTGGCATTCTGAGTTATTTGCAAAAGTTAGACTCCATGCCAGACGATCCACGATTCCCTTTCATGGTGCTCACGTTTTATGTACGGCGTCATTTAGGCCCCTGTTCTACCTCTCTCTCAGCCAAAACTGCGTTTGACGCTTTTTGTGCTCCCCAGATCATTCCCGTTGACGGATAATTGGTCATGGCACCGTTACGATAAAAAGATTGGCTGAGAGAAAGTTGGGACTAGAGCCTCAGTGATGTTGTGCGTAACGCGTAAGCTCCTCAAAAGGGAAGTCACGGTTCGATCCGGCCTAGGGACCAAATTTTATAAATATCTCACCATCATTGTGGTTGTACTTTACACAATACCCTGGTGTGAAAAGATAATGGGCAGAAAGTAATAGCTATGCATTATCTCCAGAACGTTTTACATTTACATTTGTGCATTCTTGTGTGTTAATAGTGGACTGTTAAAAGTTTCTCAGAAAGCTCATAATGAGTCGTATACTCAAGTACATGACGATTCTTTTTACATGGCTGGACATTTTATACTGCACAAAACTAAGCACTTCATTAATTAGGTTTATCATCATATATCCGTCATTCGCATGGTTTTTTTTTACTATGAATGTGGACTAATGCCAATGGAGATGGAACTCTGTAACAGCTGTACATAAGGATTTCAGACACACCATAAGTAGTCATCACTATTTGCAAGCCGTAAGAAGTTCATCGCTAATAGGTTTCTCACCAATGTCCACATCCTGGTGGAAAATGGTAGCTCCAAATGGCAGAGAGCGTTATTGGACCAACGACCTAATGAGTATTTCAGCACAGTAGTTCTTGCCGCTGCGCTTCTTGCTTCTCGCACATGATATGCAAAAGGCAGTCGAAAACACTTTCTGTAGAACAGATGTTGAAGAAGATTGATGTGAAAAATGACCATGTAGACCGCAACCGCTAGACGACGACCCAACTGTAAATAATGGATTGGTTAGACCACCTAAACCATTGTGCTGTCATCTTTTCATTACTGTAGTTTTACTGCCACATTACAATAGAAAGAATCCATTCCTCAGTATTTCTCCGTTAGATTACCCACTGGAGGTCATGAATTAGGCGTAGCCTAAGGCTGAAACGGGTTCGTTATACCTCCTAAAAGCTATATATTGATGAAGTACAATTTCTGCAGCGCTGAAGACTGCATGTGATGATGACCTGCAAAAGCTTTAGCAAGGATATCCAATAATTCCAAAGAGAATGTACTCGATTGGGAGTCAAAAATATCCATAAATCAAAGATATGTCTCAAATAGCAATAGTAAGCATATGGATTTCTCATAATTTCCAGGTAGCAGCTGACCTCACTCGAAAATCCGAAGGATTAGTCGGACGCGAGAAATGATGAGTTCCGCACAGATGTTAGATCAGAGATTGCGAAATCTTCATGGAAACGTAATACTGTATAGAAGTAGTTGCTAATTACTACCTGCGATCTATACGCTCCACAACTCACTTCTTCATCCTCAAAGCTCCGACAAAAACGCCAGCTCACTATTCATCGCGTCATCATGCGAATTGCGTAGCATACCATACGGTTTTTATCAGAATGAAGTTACTTGTATGGAACTCTAAATCTCTAGGTCGTTTCAATATAACAAGTAAAAGGGTAAAGGATAAAGCTCTCTGCGTTGAGCAACACTTAAGGGATGCTTCATGCATTCGACTTCATTAAGCATTGTTTGGAGGCGGTTGAAGGCATATATGGTCTTTACTCGCTGTGGCGTACCGATGTATCGAGCTAGCGCTGCTATCTTCCTAGAGAAGCCTGGTACCAATTTGCTGATCCAAGAAGGATGGAAAGCTTGGTGAGCCAAGGGCGCGGAGATCGATCCTATGTGTGTGTTGCAGGACGCCTCCCGCCATTGCGTCATACCCCCCTTTAATACTTTCTGAGAAGATATCTTAGTTTTTCTTCTCCATCAATCTCTTGTTAATCTAATAATCCAGAAAGCTATCTTAATGTTTCTCTTTGTAAATGCATATCATACTACTATTGGCGTAGGAAATATAGTTTGTTTAGAGACCAATCTCAATGGTTTGTGAATTTCTGTTCGCACTTTGAAAATTTGTTTCATGTGAGAATAGGCGTTCTCACATGCGTTTACGAGGCTATTCTCTTCTTCTATTATTTAAAATTTAGTCTTCATTCTTCATGTTATTCTGTCATCATGAGCATGGGGCTAGTTCGAATCCGCTCCGGGCTAACCAATCCTCTCATCCCTCCGAGGTCGAGAAACTGGCACCGGGCTTGTTTGGGGAAGAAAATTACTCTCTGCAATCCAATTGAGAACGCTCCAGCCCTGCTATCTCAGGACTCTAAGGAGAATTACTCGCAAGCAGAAACCGAAGGCACACGTAAAAGTTGGAACATCTTCGTGGACAAGGGATAGGAGGAAAAGAATCGAATGTGAGAAGTGCCAGGATGAAGTAGACGTGAAGACAGGTTAAAGTGAAAGAAAGTAAAAAAAACATTACCCTGAAAGTGCCAATCAAGCACTGATTCAAAAAAGATCTTTCTTAAATCCAATTTAACTGTTTCCAAAAACTTAGAACCAAGAGAGCTAAAGGAAACGCTGTTGTCGAGGATTTTAGATGGGATTGGCTCAACGGGCTTTAATTTATTTCATTAATGGAATCTGATTAAAAAAATGACTCCTCATTTTGATTTCCTACATTATACTTACTTCAGCCGACAAAGTTTATACAATTCCAGGAATCGGCTTGGGAAAAAGAGATGCCTCGTATCAGTACGAGAAAAAATCTTTAAGCAGTTTCGATACACTAGCCGGAATCGGTCTTGGAAAGCGAGCACGACTTTTTTCGAGGGTAAATGGCTTAGTACAATCCTTTACATAACGAAGATTCTTGAGTTGCTTGATTTTTACTTTAGTTTGTAGGACCTTGCATATTCTGGGCAATAAAATACTGCATCTATTATGGTTTCAAGAATTCTAAACAAAGGATTAGTTTATCTCATGGGAAGTTTTAAGTCATACTTGGAGGGTTTTCTCATTAAAAATACGACACAGCTAACAGTTTCGCATGTGTGTCCCGATCGCCATGTTCTCTCGATTATAAAGTCCTTACGTTCTTAAGGTACATTGCTGAACAAGAAAACAACGTATACAAAAACGGATATAAGGGTAGAACGTAAAAATCACGGCATATTTATTGATAGCTTAGAGGCAGACCCATTCATCTAAAATTGATCATGCTTCTTATTTCAGCAATTCTTCATTCCTTATCGGACTCTCGCGGAGCTGAAAAAATGGAATGGAAAGGAATCTCAGTGATCATGCTTTAGTTTGAACTGTAAACCAATCATATCTCTCGTACTTCGTGTGCAGTGAACCGTTTCTTCTTGTTATTACAATAAAACTTACCGCTCTAATGCTGTAGTGTCAATTATGAAATAAAGCATAATTGGAAGATTTCTTATTCTGATAGTCAGCTCCATCGTCGATGTGACTGCAAGCATAGCATGGTACCAATTAACGTTTAGAAGACCGAAAAATTTCATTGGTAAAAAAGTGCGGAGATTTAGACCAGTTTTTAAGGGTCTATAATTTGTACTGAAACTTAAATTAGAGTTTTCTTTGCTCCGAAGAACAAACCTAAACTAATCCATCAACCAGAATCCATGCAGTGGTAAAACACAAAGCGTTCGACGTTGATCACTTCACTTGGAGACACCCCACGGATTCCACTTCCTCATTCATAGTAGGGATAGATAAATAGACAGTTAGTCTATATAATGACTTGCCATGTCTTGCTAACGTATTGAGTCAGTGTTTTTATCTCTTCAGACAATAATGGAATCATAACTCCAATGATGCTGAGATATTAGCAAAACTCCGAACCGCCGGTGTCTGGGGTGGAGAACTACCACGCTATTGTCCATTCCGGGGAGTAACGCGTTCACCACCACACCATGCGAGTCCTTCGTTTCGCCTGTCTCTTTGCTAGTTCTATCGATCTTTCACCATCAGCAATCATCCGCTAGAGAGATTGATCTCGTGAGCACATATCGGCATTGAACCCAGTTAAGCTGAGGCTTTTAGTTATAATCACAATTTTAGGTTATTATTTTCTACTTACCCTTCTTAATGGCAGGGCATATTGCAAAATATGCGAATATAATATAACGGGTGATTGCTCATGGCAAAGATTGATAAAACTAGCTGACAGACAGGCGAAACGAAGGACACGCATGGTGTGGTGGTGGACGCGTTACTCCCCGGGAAGAAGAATAGTGCGCTCGTTCACTACCGCAGACACCTGCGGCCCGGAGTTTTGATAATATTTCAGCATCATTGGAGTTATATTTCGCAATATACGCTGCTATTAAGAAGAGTAGGCAGTAAATAAAAACGGTTAGGAATAATGGAATCAGTTTGCCTTCTACGAATAGAAGGAAGACTTCTTTGATTACCCTGGGGAGAGAATCGAAAAAACGATCGTGTCTGTACTGCAGGGAGGGCATCGCTAATGGGTGCCCGACGAGCGCAAAACGGATTGAAATTTCTTTAAAAGATGAATTGATTTTGTTGCATAAAGTAAGGCCCACAAGTTCTGGTTATCATGAAATGAATATTTGAATATAATATGGTTTTTTTAAATTTACCACGTATTCGTTCTCTTTTTAGAAGCCATATCGGCCCCCAAAACAACTTGTTCGCCCCAGCTACCGCTCTATTAGCTGTGGAGGCTACCGGTGTGTTGTGGACGAGAAATGACGAGGGGAAGTCCCCAGATCAAAAAATCGATCCTCGAAAACGTGCCAGGTCATGTGTGATTGAGAAAACCTCAACAATGTTAAACAAACCTTTCATACTACTTTTTATTTCAAACGAAATAAGCTACGCTATTACGAGGTGCCTATGAAGAAAGTCCGCAACCCCTTTTTTCATGAGTTCAGGCACAATATATTTGATCTCTGTAAGGAATGCGAAGAATACGTTGAGCAAAAGAATAGAATACTTTGCGCACGCAAAAAGGACATCTAGATAGGAAACTTAAAGCTTAGCAAAGTACATCTTTAGGTACACGTAGGGTACCAAACAACAATAGTGATGACTTTAATGTAACTATTAAGATCTCAGGGCCGGAATCAAGAACATCAACGGGCAAGACTCTCGAAGTGTTTTGGATGAGTTTCAAGGATCCAACGATGAACCGGGAAGTCGATCGCCTCACTATCACCGGTGACCTGGCCAACCCTTTCGCAAATCGATTTTCTGACCTTGGTGGATCCCACTAATCATCCACGTGAACAACAAATGGGCGGTTTCATACGCAACAGTGCGGTGAGTAGTTTTCTTTTAAAGAAAGTGACTTTCATTTGTGTGTTAAATATTCATTAATACTGCACATATTTCACCGAATTATATGGATATCGTGGTATAAAATACGTCCAGACTATGAAGAAAACGAAGTTACAGAAACGTCGACCGTCGAACTACAGCAACAACAAGAACAGTTGATAGCAGCCTCGCTTCAGCTTAACAGGAGCAACTCGTAAGAATATACTTATATATATATATATATATATATATATACATCGATTTTCTATGCCAAGGTGTAAAGAAGATCAGACTTTGGAAGTGATCCAAGACAAATTGCTGGGACGATTTCTCATTTTTTTTTTTTAAATGTGGAGATAAACTATGTGAAGTGTAAACAGAAGCAACTATAAGGAGGACGTCACACACTTTGTCAGCTCTACTCCGCTATGGGATGGTGAATCATGATGCCTTCGAATACTTCCAGAAACAGGACATTTTCTGTAAACGCGATGATCTGTGAGATACACGGATACTTTGATACCTTGGTACCTTTTTTTTTTAAACAACTTCTCCATATATATTGTGTTTTCTACGCACCTCCTGCGCTTATTTCATTGCCCTGCAAATATCATTCGTAACAGAATTTGGGTAGAGGTTCGACTGCATATTGAAGACCCGTCCATCCTATTGCCATGATGCATGTTCGTTAAGAGTGAGCCTTCCTGGAATCCTCAAAGATCCTTATTAAGATTTTCCATGTCTTCGCTAGCTACAGGCATCCACCGGCATTTGTACATTGGATGTTTGCTTCTTTGCGCACATTATTCTTCCTGGATAGTCGCGATTGGTGGGAATGATGCAACAGGTTATATCCAAAATTGTACACTGTTCCCGCTATGAAGGGCACGTGTGACACAGGGCTCGGAGGCGCCTTGTAACACACACGTGAAATCGATCACCGTGCCCATGGCCCACCAAGCATTCCATCCCTCCGGGGTCGGCAAATTGGTACCAGACTTGTCTGGGAGGATAGCAGCACTGGCTCGATACATTGGCAGGCCACCGCGAGTCATTCTAGAGGCCAGATATGCATTCAATCACCTCCAACGATACTTATGAAGTCGAATGCATGGCGCATCCTTCAGGGATTGATCAACGCCGAAAGCTTTATCCATTATCCTTTATCTCGTAATGTGAGTTCAAATATGAAGATGAAGCGGGAAAAGCCGAAAGTGATGTGCACGGAAATGAGCACCAGGTCTTACTCACAAACTTTCGGTTCAAGCTCGGTTTGCCACCACTTTTTAAATGGACTTTTGGAACTATAGAAGGATTGTAGATTCTGCTTTGCAGAACCCTACACATAAGGACCTAAGGTGCTAAGCTTTCGAGAAAACAGACAGAAACTTTCTTCTCTTCAGCTGTTTATTATATCGAATAGTGCTATTTTTCGGACATCTAGTGACATTCCTTATCTAACTGAAGCAGGAAAGGACAGAATGATGAGGAAGACTTTATCACAAGGCACTCACAGTGCACGGGCTTTTTCTATGAAAGCACTTTGATTATAAGTTTCAGAGTTTTGAATGTAAGCAGGCCAGGCAGAAGCCTTTGTGATGCATTCGAAAACAATATGTTCTGCTTTAAGAGGTGTTACATCTTCAGTTACTTCGTTGTTTCGAAATACTAGCACTGAGAAGAAAAATTGAGGCAAATACACCTTACCAGGCTCAAAAAAATCGCGATTTCGCATCGATGTGTAGCTGTAATTTCTTGTCTACAAAAATTTGTACATTCTAATGACTTTTAATAAATGTGATAAAGTTCGCTATGATTTAAGAGTTGCATGTCTAAACTTGGAACTACGAATTTCAGTCAACTGCTCATTGAACTCAATGCACATCTTAGCGAAGGTCTCAGTGTTGCTCTGTCACTGCATTAGCTCATCTGATAATTTCGATAACGCCTTCCTATACGTTCTGGTCAGTTTATCATTCCCACATTTATGCAGATCTTCTGACTGCTTAATATTCAATGCAAATCGTCTTGAATACTCCGTAAGCGTTTTTGTTGCCTTATACATACACTGTACTTTCGGTCTATTCATCGAAGAAAAACAGCTACATTACTGTTCCCACAATAACAAGTTCATTGAGAAATACTTTCTACATCGTGTTAATTTTGGTGAAAATCAATGCTAACAACAGTTCTTCATGAGAAATTCTGCAATGAAGTTATTTTGGGGGCCGATATGGCTTCTAAAAAAAGAACGAATACGTGGTAAGAATTATCAAAAACGCTGCTGATATCATCAACGTGGGATTCGAACCCATATTCAGACAAATGAGAGTAGGAACCTAATGTTTTCACCCCATGTCCGCGGTGTAAGCACAAAAATGCTGTCGTTTAAATTGTCAAAGATGTTGAAAACCATGCATCTTAACGATTCCTTATGGAAGCGAATCACTTGCGAACGGATCTCACTGGGTGCCAAGGGCACAGCAAGAAGAGAGTTGACTTCATGGTCAAGCTTCTTCACAGAGGTACTGGAAGGAAAGTATGATGCTCATCGATTCCCATCTGGGCAAGTGCTTCCGACGAGCGGGGAAACTGTTGGCTTCTGCTTGAATCACCCTGCGATCAATAGTAGAATAGGTAGTTCGTAGCAATGGTAGCTATGCCATAAACATCTCTATTGTCATTTCACTGTACACTTTAGTTCTCCATTGACTACCTACATTTTTCCTTAATTTTCTTAATCGGTTACGAATAGGACACGTTTCAGTAAATTTTCTTCAGTGATTTTTTTCCATTTGTTACTTATGTCGAGTCGTAATCGGTCGATCGATAATTCAATGAAAGCTGTAAAAAGGCACTGTGAGATTGAATTCCACGACGAGATGTTCGTTTTCTCATTGTATCATCAATCGATGTCTGATGCAAAATTTTGCTGCCCTGTTTTCTACGAAGGCTTTGCGACCGTTCTCTTAATGATTTGCCAGTCGAGGCGTCTTGGTACCAAAAATCCTTAAGAGAGACATTTGTATAGTGGCGAACATATATTTTTTTCCGCTTTTCTTTCATGACAAGGTGCAGTGTGAAATGCAACTACAAGGATGCTGAGTCATGAGCAAAACCCGGAACTCAGCTGGGCCTTCCGGGTTTTGCTGTGCATCAGCATCGCTTTGGTTATATGCATATATATATATATATATATATATACACGTATATGTCCATGTTTTGAATCACCGATCAACACCTATTACTTATAACCTTAATTCCTTTTCCGTTACCAATGAATTCTTCTAAACTTTTCTTTCAGTTGGTCGTCCGACATCATGAAATGGATAGGAAGTAAATAAATGGTTAAACAAATACGAAAATAGGAATCATTGAGCTCCCATTCGCGTTGTGTGGGAGTCCTGTTTTACTGCAGATCGATAGCATTTCAAAATCTCTACTTTGGCTTTTAGTATTCGATGTCGCTGTTCGCTTCTAACTGAAAGCCGCAGCATATTTAATGGTTAGAACAGATGTGTAGACAAAAATGCTGCAAAAAAGTTTCTAGAAGAGGTCTTTGTAAAGTTCCCTTCCTTTTGTCGACATTTAGCGTAAGACGCCTAGATTTTTAAATCTATCTGACCTCTACTCTTACTTCTTTTCGAACTCATTGTGAATTAATAACAATTCTAGCTGTCTCTGCGTGGGTGGAAATCTACCAACATCGGATTCTAGGTGTTAATCAGGAAATGAGAGATAAAATTGCCTATTTCTGTTCTTAACCGATACCTATATAATAGTTTTAAATGATTCCTCTCTTCCAACACTTGTGCTTCGAGTAAAATAAAAAAGGCGAAGGCGTCTATCTATCCATGAGGGATGCGGCATGCGTTCGACTTCATTGAGCATCGTTTGAAGGTGAATGAATGTATATCTGGCCTTTACAATGACTCGCGGTGACCCACCGATGTATCGAGCTAGTGGTGCAATCTTTCCATACAAGTTTGGTGCCAACTTACTGATGCCGGAGGGATGGAAGGCTTGGTGGGCTATGGCCGCGGATCGATTCCACGTGTGTTGCAAGGCACCTGCAACCATTGTGCCACACTCGCCACTTGTTTTTGTTTCTCGTTTCCACTGTGTTTCGAATAGTTAGGAAAGATTCACTCTTATTAGGCCAACTTCGGAGATTGTTTATAGTACATATCGTTGCATATCAGCTTCGCCATTACAAATTGGAAGCAGTAATCAATCTTTTAGAAATTCCTGTCCCATTGAATCATATTTGTACCATATAGGAAAGTGCGAAAAAGAGACCCTTTTTGGGTGGAAAACTTCAGCCGCTGTGAAATTGTATTCGTGAGGGTCTTCTCAGCATGAAACTCCCCATTGTTCATATGGTTAAGTTTCGTAATTGCTTACTTTTTAAACTCATTTACTGTACAGCGCGTAGTAACAGCTCCATGACGTAGCTAGCTGGGATGCGCTCTGTAGTGTCGTTCTATGTCAACACGTGCGCACTTGTAGAAACATTGGTTAAGAAATAGTCACGCCCACTACAATAATATTTCGATTCAGTCAATATATAGAGGTCATCTTCAGCTTCCCAACTCATTCGAGTCTTGCTGATCATTTCCGCACATCTTTGTCTTGCTTACCATGAACTAGATTAGTCTAAGTTATGTAGCCTTCAATCAGCGATGTACTGAAGTGACTCTTGCATCTTTTTCATGTAACCAATTAACATTTGTTATTCTTCTTATGTTATTACCTTTGTATCGCCTATAATTAAGGGTTTGGGCGTGTGTGGCACAGTGGTCGAAGGTGCCCTGCAACACACATATGGAATCGTTCTCCGCGCCCAACGGCCCACCAAGCCTTCCATCCCTCCGGGATCGGCAAATTGGTACCCGACTTATCTGGGAGATAGAAACATTGGGTCAATACATCGGTGGACCACTGGGAGTCATTGTAAAGGCCAGATGTGCATTCAATCACCTCTAAACGATGCATAATGAAGTCAATGCATGGAGCATTCCTCAAGGATTGATCAATGCCGACAGCTTTATTTTTCTTTAACTTCCATACTTAATGGTTTGGCTGCTTCAAATTTGAGATCCAGGTTGCAACGGAACCAGTGATGAAATGTGATGTAGCGGGATACTAACCTTCATCATCTGTCGTTCCGTTGGTCGTCGAGTTACTCGAGCGGGCGTCTTCTGTAAATTCTCCATTTTTCTCAATGGCCTGCAAGAATAGCCCAGTGGATTCGGCTCGCTTTAGTGACTCGTTGGGTACTGCATTTTTCTTCTAGGCTTTTCGTGAAGGACGCTGCCCATCGCGTCAAAGTTCTTCCTGGAGTACGTTTAACATCCTAAGGAATTCTTTCACTAACGGCTGTTCTCCATTGGCTGGCACTCATATGCATTACGTGTCCGGCTCACGTTACCTTCGACAGTTTGAGTAGGGAGATTTTTCATGCGTCAAGGCAGGATAAAAAAAAGGATAAATCTCTCGGCGTTGATCAATCCTTGAGGGATGCGCGATGCATTCGACTTCATTATGAATCGTTGAAGGCGATTGAATGCATATCTGGCCTTTACAATGACTCGCGGTGGCCCACCGTTGTATCGAGCTAGGGCTACTATCCTCTCATACAAGTCTGGTACGAATTTAGCGACCCCAGAGGGATAGAAGGCTTGGTGAGCCATTGGCACGGGGTTCGATTCCACGTGTCTGTCGCAGTGGCCCCTCCAACCACTGCCCCACACGTGCCCCATTGTTCATTCCTGAGCATATACTAAAATTGGAACAAAGCAGGGTACTAAAGCTGTCCTTCCATATTCGTGTAACGAGTAGATTTGTGTCTGAAATTTGATTCATCTTATTGTGAAGTTTTCGAGACTGTTTTACACTAAATGTGCGTTTTCTTGGAAAAATCTTGAAGATGCAATGCAGTCCGTTAGAAAAAGCACACAGTATCCTCGACATTTATTCATAGCGCAGCATGGTGAATGGCTTTAGGAAAGCTGCTTGGAGTAGATACGTCTTCAGAAGCGCACCACCGTAATGACAGTGTTCTTCCGATTTTTACTTACAACTGCTCCTGTTTCCACTCTCTGCTGTTGAAAAAGAAGTGTTAGAAGCAAAAAAATTGACTCCACCTCATATAGCAGGCACATCAAATCGTCTTGAAACCACCACGTTCCATGTCGATTGGATGTTAATTAAATGTCATATATGATCGATACGCTTATATTTCACCATGCCGTTTTGTTTTCATTTTGTCAATCCCTCAGCATTTCAAACAAACTCAGTTCCATTTAGCGAACGTTTTTCTGAAGAGCTTTATCTCACATGCTCCTACCGGTTCTCATCCTTCTAGCAGTCAGTGGCACTGCTGTGTGTTCGTCATGTGTTGATGGTGTAGATAACATCATTCAAATCTATGATACAACTGAAGGTTAGTTTATCTGGAATTTTTCAGAAAATAATAAGAATAGAAGTTGATACGGATGTTTGTTAACGCGGTGAAGCATCAATAGTGCAAAGTACAATGTAGTCATTGCAGCTACGGTATTCGAAAATTTATTAGACGAAAATTCCTTTTTTACTTATTAAACTGTTGTGTACTTTCTCGAAACCAATGGACAACTTTTTTTATTTCTAAGCGTTTCTCAAATCTCTATCCTCCTTTCATAAGCATAGCTGTTCTCTTTAATGTCACCCATAATTTGTCATTCCATTGAGAAAAGTGGTTGTAAGCTTGAATCGGGCGCAGTCTCGGCTGCACTGGGGAGCAGCTTCACCGCAGTTTTGCAATGTTTATCAAGCTTAGAATTTTTTCCTTTCACGACCTTTCTACCACACCTATTAAATGGATCTTAGCACTTTTCGCATTCAAATCGTTTCTTCACATCCATCATCCACAAAGGTTTTCCACCTTTTTGCGCATGGCTTCGGCTGCTCTTTGGAAATTTTCTTTTCATCATGAATTTAGTTGTATGCTGGTCGAGTTGATTTTCCGTGGAGTCCCTAGATAGCTGGGTTAGAGCGTTACCACTTGGTTTGTAGAGAGTGGCTTTTTCTCAAACAAGTCCAGTACCAATTTCCAAGCCCCGAAGGCTTGGTAAGTCTGGAATGGGATTGAACCAAAACCGTTCTCGCGGTGATCGGCATTGCTACCACCGTACTATCCGCTTCTAATTTGAGATTCGGATTCGTAAAAGAGCAAAATCGTTGTACTTTCATGTGCATTCTTTGATACTTTCACTCTGACACGCAGAAAGATCGCCTTTCTTACACCACCTTATCTCACGACATGAGCTCTGTAAGAATCGATACAGAAATAATGGCGATACTTTAAATGAACGTACATCAGCTCACGGTGAATTCTATCGAATGCAATGATTAGTTCTAGAATCCACAAAATTTTACCTGCAGCATACAAGTTTCTGTTTTACCACGACGAAATTTCGAGTTTTTGGAGCTTACGGAACATACTTTTTGTATTTTATTGCATGAAGACTTATATTTCAAAGTGGAGACAAATGAACAGGCTGAAATCCACCAAGCAAGACGTGAGGGTGCTCGCCAATGTGTCGCATTTGCTTTCAGCTGTCGCCTTTCCGTTGGAAATCTAAAAATTTCGAATTTCGCCTACAATTTTTTAAAGGTTTTGGTTCTAAAAGTTTTTATATCTGAAGAGACACTTCACGGATCGCCGTCATATGAGGGATCTCGAGCCGGTTAGTCGCGAGGCTACGTGGTGCGTTACCAGGTGGCGGCGGATAGGGGGTTAATCGCGGACCAAAAGCAACCTTCCCTTAGACACAGGTCGATGCAGGAGATGGACTCCCTGTTTCTGTCGCGCCGATTTGGCACATACTCTGTGTATTTGCTAGGCGTATTAATGCATGCTTTTTTGGATGGGTTTTCGATTATGCGGATTGTATTCTACAAGTCAATTCAACCAAAAGCCTGCAATCAAGTGACAGAGAAGTACACGGGAGGCGGTTAGGAGTCGCCTCCAACAAATAAGCTCTATGTCCACTCTGGGAAAGCCTGGCAAGCTACCCGTTGGTATACCCAGCCCCCACGTTCAGAGCTCACCAAGCTATACGTGGGTATCAAAATGCTAAACACAATAAAAAAATCTTTCCTTATTCCTCTGACCCCGAAAGAGCCCCCAATTTTGCAGCGTTGGGTAGGACGAGTACGGAAATGCTGCTAAGATCTCAGGGCCAATAGGAACTGCCTGGGTCACGAAAAACTAAGGTGATGATCTGTATCTACAATGCACGTACACTTGCATCCGATTCCTCAATGGAAGACTTGCTCATGCAAGAGAGACGAGACGACACCACCCTTTCAACGCCGTCAGTGACATCGCAGACCAACTGTTCCTCGGAACAGTTCCAGTACCACCACGAAGTAGGAGTTATTCAATTTATTAGTCGACTGTTGGGAAGATGCCGTTGTCGATAACATCGACGAGGAATACGCTCATTCAACATCGTCACATCAGCGCTATGAATGCTGAGAGCTCGAAAGTCACCCCAAGAGACGTCTGTCTCCAGAAACTCACGAGCTGATACCCCAGCGTGGGATCGCACGAGCTGTAGGCAACCGCTTACGTGATAGATGAGGATCTTAAAGAGAGAAGAGCACAGTAATAGCCGAAGCTGCAGAGGCTGGGCAAAGCATTCGCAAAGCCCAGCGAAGTTTCGCCAATTACAAGACCATAAGATTGCACTCCGACGCCCAAACGGAACAATAACAGCGTCCAGAAAGGCAATGGAAAAAATTTTTCACGATTACTACTCGGATTTCTTCGGTAGCTACGTCCACCTCCCGTCATAGGGAATAAAAGAGGATGAATGTGTCGTTCCACCGGCTCCCCCTTCCGAAATCTGACATGCCATTTGGTCGCTTAAAAATCGAACAGCATGAGGTCCGGAGAGAATAAGATCAGAACACCTGAAGAATCTTTCGCTAGTCTTCGTAAACGCACTGGTTTGGCTTTTCACACGTTACCTGTCTGAATGCAAAGTCTCTACTCAGTGCAAGACCAGCAAGACCGTGTTGTTGTTCAAGAACGGGGACCTACACGATATCGGCAACTATCGTCCAATCTGCTTGCTGTCTGTCGTCTATAAACTTTTCACTCGAGTCATCCTAAGCAGGATTGACAGAACACTGGATGAAGGACACCCACATGAGCCAGCAGGGTCTCGAAAAGGATTTAGTGCGTTGGACCACATCCAAATGACAACAAGACTCTTTGAAGTATCGCGAGAGTACAAAAGACCGCTGCGTCTCACTCTCATCGATCTACAGACGATCTACACCTTGGTTCAAATGAGATAGAAGCAATCATGAAAGCCCTTGATAGTCAAAGACTCCCTTCTCAGTACATACAGATTCTTCGTGAGCTGTAAAAAAATTTTACAACCAAGATATCACCATTCTCCAACGGTATTAACATTGACGTCAAAGGAGGAGCAAGACTAGGCGACACAATCTCGCCACAATTATTTACCACCACCCTCAAGAACGTCATGCGAACATTGAAATGGGATAACATGGGAGTGAAAATCAGTGGTGGCAGTTACACCATCTTAGCTTTGCTGATGACATCATCTTTATAACACGAAACATTAGCCAAGCTGAACGAATGCTTACCGACTTTGATAGAACCTGTCGATAGATTGGTCTTCGACTAAATCTAACAAAAACGTTGTTCGTGAGGAACGGATTAGTTTTGAATGTCTCACTCGCGCTCATCGGAGGAATATCTGTGAGTGCACCAGTTATGTCTATCTGGGTTGGGAAAACAATATGATGAACGTCTTAGCTCCAGAGCTGGGCAGAATGAAACGAGCTGCTTGCAGAGCTTTCAAGAGCATCGAAGATGTGGTAGAGAGAACAAAGAACACCCGCCTTCGTGCCAACCTTTTTAGCTCAAAGGTTTTTCGTCCTTAACGCATGTTTCAGAAGCCTGGTCGATGCGTAAGCAGGATGAAAGGTCACTCATCGTTATCGAACGCGTAGTCGAAAGGACGATGCTAGGAGTATCCCGTTTCACACCAGTAAGGGATGCGATCTGAAACTTCGATCTGCGTCAACGATCAAAATGAAAGGTGCCGTTCTATACGCCAAGGTCGAACATAGTGTCTGCCGGACACATAATGCGTTTGAATGACAACCGATGGACAAGAAGCGTTAGCAACTGGTTCCCAGGACCGACTTTATATTAACCTCGGCATTGGAGTATGAATACACTGTTTTCTTGTTCATCAATCGCGAGGTTGTTATACAGCATACATTTACACATTTACTTTCATAAAAAACACACAATACAATACAACAGCAGTTTTTCTATGGAAGTAAATGTATAAATGTATGCTGTATAACAACCTCGCGATTGATGAACAAGAAAACAGTGTATTCATGTCAGTAACTGGATTGCTTGGGATGTCAAACCTACTGCAGGAAGACCACCGACCCGATGGTGATGGTCAGATTTCTTCACGAAGAGCCAGGAGGAAAGATATGATGCCCGACGAATTTCCAGAGCAAACAGAACCCACTGGGCTACTCTTGCACGCGACAGGAAAAAATGGAACATTTACTGGCGCCCGCTCGAATCACTCGACGATCAATGGGGCTATAGGTGATGCAGGTGATGAGACAATGTGTAAAAATTTATATTCTACTGCGATAGAACGAAATATTTTCAATGAATTACTAAAAATATGAGCTCCTAAAATGCTGTAGTGATTGATAAATTAACTCCAATTCTAGAAAAGCCTGCGTTGTCGGAAACGGCGGGGAATCATGGTGATCCGATTCTAAACTCTTTGAGTCCCTGGAGTCATTGCTACTCCAGTAATATTTATTATTTCCTAGTTTCCTGTTACTAGTTCGTCTAAAGCATGTGCCCATAAAGTCATAAAATTCTAACATCTGTAAGACTGTTGTACAATAAAACTGATGACCAATGCGGAACTTCTAGCTCTTCATAGAAGGTGCCTGCATTGTTTATGTATGATCATACTCTTAGTTATCTAATTCAAATGCATTTTCCAGTGAGTCGTAAAGATTAGCAGTCATTTTTAGTTGATTCAGTTCGAAAATGACTTGGCCACTTGAAAGGAGATGATTTTCTTCGTGATTGAGCTGCGCTAAATTGTCGCACAATGAGAGAATTCTGTCAGAGGGCCACCACAAAGCAAGAATGAAACCAAAACGCACACAAGCACGGCGTATGCTTACTGTGCGATCTCGTCATCTTCCCATGCTGTTGTAATCAGTGTAGTGTTTTGGCTCCCATCCATTACTAGCTAATCCCTACTGAAACTTTCAATACACAAATCATGTTTTCTAGTCGCATTATGATGGTTGGTTATTTATGAAGTATACCTGGATGTTTTCACATATCGTTATATCCCTATACTGCTTCAATTCGTCTTGTTCACTTGTAAGTCTCATCCATGAAGGTGGTCGTATTTACATGCGGTTCCGGCTGTCGTTCGAAGATCTGAGTGCTGATTCCAGCTGTTGACATGGCTTCGTAATCTGTGTCGTAAACACGTTGGTTCTCTTTTGGTGGCCTTCGTCGAGTTGATTTTTATTCCGTCTAAATCTACTCAACTTTCAGAACTCTGTTCGTCCAACTATCAACTATTTTCTTATTGTCACCTGCTTATTAATGTTTACTTTTCTTCCTTCTAAGAAGTATAGCCGCAAAAAAAGTAGTATTTCTTTCAATCACTTAGACTATTTAACGCTTTAACGCTATTAGGTCTTCTATTGCAAAAGAAGGAAGATATAAATGCTGGCTGAAAGAGCCCAGCATTATATGGTGAAATCCCTAACGAGTGCATTCTTACGACTTCTTCAGTTTCGTATTATTTAGTGTTTAGTTCAATTTTTTACAATCAGACGTAGCTAACTGTCGAGTTAATATTGAAGGCGCATTTGAATGTTCTATTTATCACCTTACTTGTACTTCTAGGAAACGGAAAAATCTTGGTGAAAGACGTGGAAATCGGCATGTATGACAAGGATAAGAATCCGATTTGTGGTGACGGCAAGCCACAGATTACGTTTCCGGGATACTTTAAGTTATTTAAAGGTATGCATTGATTTTTTACAGCTCAGAACTCTACCCTTCTTCTGCAAAAATTAAACGGCTGAGGATAAGCACCTAAACGTCGATCGGTCTACCATAAACTTCACTAACGAATAACAGCCGGGTTGTAGACTAAATGGTACATCCTCACACAATGGATGGAGTGGGAGAGATCATCGTGTACCAAACGCGATCTTGTTCTTCTCTAGGGTGCAGGTCTAGGGGATTGACTCCCTTTTTCTGCTGCACTGATTTGAGTCAACTTATGTGAGCGTGAAGGTGTTTTTGTTCATGTGCATATTGTTCTACGAGTCAGTTTGGCCAAAGGCCTGCAATAAAGTGGCTGAGCATTACATGGAGGTTGTATCGGTTGGTCAGTGGAACACAGATATTCGAGTCAGTCTTCGACATCCTATCATCAGCTCGAAGTAGAATGCTCGAATTTGTGCGGGTTTACTACTACGACGGATTTTTGACGTTGCCACAGAGCACATTCTCAAACTTGGCTTATAACCGTTTAAAGTAATAGTAGCAATACATATATTAAAGATGTAACGATATCCAGGAAGGTAAGGAATACAGACGCCAAAATGAAGATGGAGAGTTTGAGGAAACTATTTGAGCGTAATAGTCGTAAATAATTATGATAGTGCTTATACACCTTTTATGATAAGCGTAGTGTTGCTAGGGGAATTGACAGTTGATGCTTAAAAGGATATTCTAAAAGTTTCTCAGCTAGTATGTGATAAAGCAGCCTCAAAGCATGGCAGAGTGCGTACGAAAAAGTACATAAGATAAGATGGTATACAAAAAGCTTCGTTAACACAAAAGTCAACAGATAACGATAAAATGGTTTGTGTGAAAGCTGATTCGAGAGCTACACAAAGGTTTATAAAGAAAGTTTATCAGATAGCGAAGGAATAGCTTGTACAGCGTATGCTGTTTGACAACCTCGCGATTGCTGAGAAAGAAAACGACGCATTTATCATTAAGGATTTAAACGATAACATTGGTGCCAGGAGTGCATTTGAAGAACGTCACACTGGAGAACTCGGATTGTAATGAAATGAATAGAGATAGCTGTTAAGTTTATCACGATGACCAAGACCATAATTCATTTCAGAATTCCCATTCTCCACTTTGAATGTGAGGGACTCCCAGCAAAGAGTGCCGCCGTTAAGTAGACCATGTTATAGCAAATCGAAAATATTACTTATCCGATTTTACTGTTGCACCATATTGTGCATTGGACCGGATCATCGCCTCCTTCGCACGAAATCCCGTTAATGTGAAAAGCATAGAAAGACACAAAGTTTGAGAAACCAATTTCCAAAACCACCGTAAATTAGAACTTATTAGGATCACTTGTCGGTTCTTAGGAACACGCTGCTATTGGTAGCATCGATTAAGGATGCGACAAGTTCATTCAACATCTTCACACGTTGTCGCAATGAAATTCAGGAGTTAGAAGGCCGCTTTTTTTTCAAAAACAAAAAGGAAATAACTGGTATACCAGCATGGAATTGCGCGGGCGCAGGCAATCGCCGGCTCATGTGCAAGCTTCCAAAACAGTCGCAACGAAAGTCGTAGCATCGCCAATTACAAAATTAATATTATTTCATTTCGACCCCATTAATGAAGTCACCTCATCTAGAAGGGTAGCGGAGAAGATCGTCAGCGGCTTCTAACCTAATCTCTTCAATAGTTACGTTTTCTTGCCCTCCAATGAAATGAAACTACGGGTCCATCTTCTTGCAAGTATTGTTCTGCTGGTTCTTCTTTTCAAGGCCCAGTATGCTAATTCATCAATCAAGAATCTCCATGTGGGACATAATCTAGGTTAAGACAGGATTGAGTGCTAGTATATAAAGAATCTCCTTTAATCCTTTTAGTTCCACAGGTGCATTATGAACTCGGAAATGTTTTACGGAGAAGACCATAATATAGTAACTATCCCTTAAATAGTTACTATTCTCTACAATAGCGCATGTATCCTACATTAACTGTTCGCTTATAACTGTCTTAAATCTATTTCATTCACATGACCTTTTGATAAGTCTTTATGTAGCCGTTCAGAGAACCTTTATCCACGAGCTATTCCTTTATTGCCTGATTGAGTCCTCTGGCATACCGCCTCAAGTGATGCACTTATCACGCATGTACCGTGTCATGCCCTGGGTCAGCGAGGTCGTTAGTTTCCATTGACCAAGCTCCACCCACTACAGAAGTAGTACAGCTCATAGTTTTCGCCTTCAAGTGCTCGTAGCGTTCGTTGGAGCTTCATCCAGGCCTTGAGCTCATCAGTGCCCAGCCCGAGTGTCCTACTAGCTTCCTTCAGTTGCATCACTTGTTCTCATCTCACTCTCGTTCGTATACATCCAGTTAACCAAATATCGTCACATGTCACATATTATTATTGTACTGTTGTTATTGCTATAAACTGTTATAACCCAAACTCGAGGTTGTCCACGGCAGTTACGGAAAAAAGTTCCGCGTGGCAAATTTATACAAAGTCGAGCATTCCAGGTACAGTTGGCGGACGAAAGACAAATCCGACCAACCCCCTAATCCACTGGCCAACTAACACACATGGAAGCTCTAAAACCTCTCGGCGTTGATCAATCCCTGAGGAATGCGCCATGCATTCGACTTCGTTAAGTATCGTTGGAGGTGACTGAATGCATATCTGGCCTTTACAATGACTCGCGGTGGCCTGCCGATGTATCGAACCAGGGCTGCTATCTTCCCAGACAAGTCTGGTACCAATTTGCCCACCCCGGAGGGATGGAAGTCTTGGTGGGCCATGGGCACATTCCGCGTGCGTGTCCCACTGGCGCTTCCAACTACTGCACCACACTTGCCCGGAGAAGACCATGCATTATACAAATTCATCAAGAAAGACTCAGCTTTAAGATTTGACCTAAAAGGATGTCTGAAAAGCGCCACACTGGGATCTACGGATTAGAATAGAAAGAGGTAAGGGGCCATTTGAGTTTATCATGATGACCAAGAACATCCATGGTAACTCGCAATTCCAAAAGCACTACCCTCAAAGCTGGACGTGGGAATCTCCTAATGGACAGTATCTCCTGTATCACCTGTAGTTCCGCTGATTATCAAGTGATTCGAGCGGGCGCGATTAAATCCTCCATTTTTCCCTGTCGCGTGCAAGAGTAGCCCAGTGGGTTCTGCTCGCTTTAGGGACTCGTCGAGCATCATATCTTTCTTCTAGGCTCTTCGTGAAGAACTCTGACCATCGGGTCGGTGGCTTTACAGCAGTACGTTTGATATGTCGACGAATTCAGTCACTAACAGCTCTTGTCCATCGGTTATCATTCATACACATTACGTGTCTGGTCCACCTTATCTTTAACAGTTTAGCGTACAGAACAGCATCTTTGATTTTCGATCGTTGACGTAGGTCGGAGCTTCGGATCCCATCTCTTACTTGTGTGAACCGGGATACTCCTAGCATCGTTCTTTCGACTGCGCGTTCGATAGCGCTGAGTGATCTTTCATCCTGCTTACGCAACGACCAGTCTTATGACGCATGCGTTAGGGCAGGAAGTACCATTGAGTCGAACCGTTGCGTGGGCATGGAGTCGGATGTTCTTTGTTTTTTCGCTACATCCTCGATGCTTTTGAAAGCTACCCAAGTCGTTCGTTTCCTTCTGCTCAGCTCTGAAGCTAAGTCGTTCATCATTGATTTCCCGACCTAGATAGACATAACTGGAGGATTCAGATACATTCGTTCCGATGAGTGTGAATGGGGCACACAAAATCAATCCGTTCATCATAAACATCGTTTTTGTAAGATTTAGTTGATGACCAATCTTTCGACAGACTCTATCAAAGTCGGCAAGCATTCGTTCTGCTTGGCTAATGTTTGGTGTTATAAGGCGATGTCATCAGCAAAGCGAAGATGGTGTAGCCGCCGACCATCGATTTTCACTCACATATTATCCGATTCCAGTGTTCGCATGGCGTTCTCGAGGGTGGCGGTGAATAAATTTGGCGAGATTGCATCGCCTTGCCTGACCCCTCTTTTGAGGTCGATGTTAATATCGTTGTAGAATGATAATATCTTGGTTGTGAAATTTTTGTGCAGCTAACGATGAACCTTTATAAACTAAGTAGTCACCACTTGGCTATCAAGGGCTTCCATGACTGCTTCTATCTCAATTGAATCAAAGGCCTTCTTTAAATCGATGAAACTGAGATAAAACAGTATTTCGTACTCCCGCGATACTTCAATGAGCCTTCTTATCGTGTGAATGTGGTCCATCGTACTAAATCCTTTTCGGAACGCTGCTTGCTCATATGGCTGTCCTTCCGGTGTTCTGTTAATCCTGTTTTGGATCACTCCAATGAAAAGTTTGTATACGGCGTGGAGAGTTTCAGTGGAGAG
Source organism: Angiostrongylus cantonensis (assembly GCA_009735665.1). NCBI lineage: Eukaryota > Metazoa > Nematoda > Chromadorea > Rhabditida > Metastrongylidae > Angiostrongylus > Angiostrongylus cantonensis. The sequence goes on from MQTX01000057.1 coordinate 718,448, forward strand.
TGGGGAGCGGGGAGTCGAGAGTACCACATCGAAATAGACAACATCATAGTAAACAGAAGTTTCGGCCTAACAGATATCTCTGTTGTCCCAAAATTGTACACGAGATCAGACCATCACCTCCTTCGTACAAGATTCTATTTTTCGCGGAAAGGAGAAAAAGCCACTAAATCGACAAAGCGAGGTTACAAAACTATCATAAGCTAGACTTATTCAGCTCATTAGTCGGTTGCTGGGAAGATGCTGTTGACGCGAACATCGACGAAGAAAACGATCGGCTTATTCGAAATCTTCACGCCAAGGCTGTGGAGGCTGAGAATGCTAAATACACCAAAAGGCTTCTGTTTCTAAAAACACTCCAGGTGATACACCAGCGTGGAATCGCACGAGCCAAAGACAACTTCACGCATCGGAACTTGCAAAACACTCTTGAAAACGTTGTTTTCTTGTTCAGCAATCGCGAGGTTGTTATACAGCATATATTTATTTCCATAGAAAAACACAATACAATACAACAGTGGCTGACGTTTTGGCAGTATCGCCTTCTTCACAGCCTGGAAGGGTATACTGCGTTCATGTCTAGAATAGAAGCTGCAGATATATATGATTGCTTTGTCATCTTCTCTACTCAGGAGGAGATGGACAAATGCTTTGAATTATTGGATGAGTAGTCTGATTATATTAGATTAACCCGGGAAAAACCGAAGGAGACCTGGCTTCCATTTCTTAACATTCATATCAACTTATCAAATGGCGGTTACATGATAAAGTGGTACCGAAAACCAAGTAATAAAAACAACCTGGTTCATTTCCTTTCTTCCCATTCATCACACACAAAGAGGGCGCTTGTGAGAAATATATTTCGAACAGCCACCTCTGTATGCACAACCAGGGAACTAAAGGAAAAATCACGCTACTTGACTCGGCAAATAGCCATCTTCGATGGCTGCGAAGTAGTTACCGCACGAGAAAAATTCAGGAGGAGAGCGACGCGCCGAAACGAAACACTTGACCAAAAGAAAGTCCCGTTTATGTTCCCCTTTATTAGCGATGAAGTAAGCATAGCTATAAAACGATGCCTAAAAAGGGCAAGCCTAAAAGAATCGGTAGCGGTAGTTGAAATACCACCGGATCCTCTACGTCGTCAGTTAGTTCGTAACCGCTTGTGTGACCGTCTATGCGAAACAACAAATTGCGTAATTTGCCTTTACGGCAGAGACGGTGATTGCATGAGTTCAGGTACGATATACCTGATCTCTTGCAATGATTTCGGCGATAAATATATTGACGAAACGGGCAGACCCATGTGTATCCGTACAAAAGAACACCTAGAAGGCAAACGAAAAGTAAGTTTTCCCCACTAGGCACGTATAGGATACAAAAGCGTAGCGGAGACGATTTTGAAGTTAAAGTCAATATCCTCGCACAGGAGACAAAGACACGAACACGCAAACTCCTTGAGGCTTTTTGGATAAATGCCAAAAATCCGGCAATGAATAGCAGGGGGGAATGCCCAGAGGTCACACGCGACCTGGGCCCGTATCTTCGGATCAATTTCTGATGTGAGGTGGCGCAGTCATCAACCATATGCGACTATAATCAGCTGTTCTAACCTTCCTCATTGGAAGTCATGTAAAAATGCGGTGAGTTTTTCGAGAAGCTATTGATCATGTAATTGCCATGAAGTTTTTCGTCTTAATGTAAGTGTTAATGAAGTGTTTGGCTTGGTAAATTGTATATCAGAATACCCTTCCAGGCTCTGAAGAAGGCGATACTGCCGAAACGTCAGCTACTGTTGTATTGTATTGTGTATTTTTCTATGGAAGTATATAGTATATAAATATATGCTGTATAACAACCACGCGAATAGTAAGTCGATCCTGGGAACTCTTGAAAACGATTAAAAGAGGATCTTAGTGAAAGGGCATAAGTAATGGACCAAGTTTGCGAACATGAGAAGACCATTTACACCGAGCAACGAAATTCCACCAATTATGTTTGCACTCCGAGAATTGCAGGGTGTGAAAAAATTATTAAGAAATTCATCCATTATTGTCCTAATAGCCAGTTCCTCCTGCCCTCATATGAAATAGAGGATAAACATGTCGTTCCATCGATTCTGTCTTCCGAAATCCGGCATGATGTTTTGAAAGGATAGGATCTGATCACCTGAAAAATCTTCCGAGACTACTCATAAACACACTGGCACGGCTGTCTACATGTTGCGTGCCTCAAGGTTCCTAATTAGTGGAAAACCACCAAGACTTCGTTATTGTCTAGGGCGGTACCCTCCATCATTTTTGTAACTATTGTCCAATCTACTTGCTGTCTGTCGCTCAAAAACAATCCATTCGAGTTATCCTAAACGGGAGTAACAGAACACTAGAACAGTCAGGCCAGCAAGCAGAATTTTGAAGGGCTTTCAGTACGGTGGACCACATCAACACAGTAACGTGAATCACTGGTGTATCACAGAGCACATCAGACCGCTTTGTCTCACTTTCGTCGAGCTAAACAAGGCTTTTGCCTCAGTCGAGATAGAAGCACTACGAAAGCGTCGGACAGCCGGGGCGTCTCTGCTTAGTGTGTAAAGACTCTCTACGACCTGTGCAAGGATTTGACAGCCAAAATAGCAACAATCTATAGCGAAATTAACATCGACGTGAGAAGCGAAGTTTGACATGATAATGAAATCTTTCCAAACTTATTTACTGCCACCCACGAAACCGTTTTGCTAAAACTGGAAAGACACAACGTGAGTGTGAGAATGGACGGTCGGAGATTATATTAGAGCTTTAATCATTGGCTAAGCAAACGAATGCTAGGCAACTTTGTAGCGCTTGTTGAAAGGTTATTCTTCGACTAAAGCTCAAAAAAACGATGCTCATAAAGAAGCGATTGGTTTTGTTCGCCCCATTCACGCTCAGTGGAACGAATATCTCAGAAATACTCCAGCTACATCTAGCAAGGTCGGAAAGTCAACATGATGAACTACTAAACTCCAAGATTGAGGAAGAGGAAGCTAGCGGATTGGGGAGCTCTTAAGAGCATCGAGAGTGTTGTCAGGGAAATAAAGAACACCCAACTCTGCTCCCATGTTTTCTACTCCACGGTTATCCTCCCAGCTTTAGCATACACGTCAAAACTTGATTCGAGAAGGAAAAGCATTCAATAGTATCTCGCATAACACTAGATACAGAGAGGATCCCAAGCCCCAACCTACGTCAACGATCAAAAATCAAAAAAGCCGGGTCGCCAAAGTAAGGTGGGCCGGACACGTAATGCGTATGAATAAAACCGATGGACAAGAGCCATTACTAACAGTATTCCTCGGAGATACAAATGTAGTGCAGAAAGACCAGCGACCCAATGGTTAGAGTTCTTCACGAAAACTTTGGAATGAAAATATTATACTGGGTGAGTTCCTAGAAAGAGTCTATCTCACTGGTTTGCTCTTTTGTGCAGCAGCAAGAAATGGAAGAATTACTGTCTCTCGCCATAGTGACACCATAGCAACAGGGGGACCGCTGATACAGGTGATGAAGCACATAGCAGTAAGGCAACCCACCCTGTAGTCAGAGTTCTTCACGAGGATGTTCCACGAAAAATGGCGCTCATTTGGTTGCTATAGCGATGAGAGCTCACCACGTCACTGTTGCATGAGAAAGGAGAAAATTAAGAATTTATGATTCCTAGTTGGGTCGTTCGACGGCCAACTGGAGGGCTGATAGTGCAGGCAGGATAAAAATGAAATGTTCATTGTTTATTTTGGACGGAAAAACGCAGCAAGTGTCTCTAAGCTAATTGATGGGGACGATGTTACCATTCCATATCGCCATTCGCTTAGGCCGACATCGTTTAATGCCTATATGTGTTGTGAATTTTTGGGGAATTATCTTCTGTAGATGACAACAGCTAACGTTAAATCATAGGTACTATGGCGCAGTATAAATCCTAGTTCTGAATCATTGAAGTCTGCTTATAATCTACGTATGTGGTTATTCTTCGCTCCGGTAAAGATGTTTTACTACATTTCTCCTGAAGGACGAGAACAACCCACGTCATTTTTCGTATCTTTGAATCTACATATTTCAGTTGTTGTCTTTAAAAAATTGAGATCTTGGAGTCATACAATTGGCACTCCTTCAGAAACTTCTTATCTCGTTATACTTCACAGAGCTTTAGAGAAGACTATATATTGGAGCATTATATATA
>MQTX01000057.1:722683-746612 GCA_009735665.1 Angiostrongylus cantonensis
ACTATCCAAATTGTCATTGACCAGTTAGTTACTGCTTGCTATTTTGTTTCTAGTGCACGTTTGCAGGAACGGTGGAGGTAAAAGAAGACGTTAAAGGAGATCAGCCAATTCGACTTTCTGTTTCCTTAGAGAAGAACTCGTTCATGGTTGGAGTAGTCTGTGAGAAAGGGAAGAGCAAGAATTCATTTGTTCCCAATGAGCTGTGGTGAGTAAGTTAAAAGATTTCGGAGTACTGAAATCTTAAAAGTTGGCGATTTCCTCGCAGCAGATATTTTAACATCGTATTCATTCCATCCCTCGCAACAGTTTACCGCCTCAAAGTGGCTGAGACGGGTTTCTAGGTGTCGGGCTGCGATGTACTGCGAAGGGATTCGTCGCCGCTGCAGAGTCTCCTAACCTGAGGAGTCCAGCGTTTCTATCAGCAGGCCTAGATAAGAGTAAACCAGTGCCAGGATCCACCACCTTCCTGGTCTGAAACTACTCGTGTGGTGGCAAATCTCTCTCCGATCCACAAGGGCTATGACTGCCACTCGCTGGTGGTGAAGACCTGTATCAGAGTTTGACCAGGCTGAGCTCAGGACTCCAGAAAACCACAATGGCTAAACCAGCAAAACTCTGAAAAGTGGAAATTATGCTGGAGCCTGCACAACCAGTGAAGACGGGCCGGGCCGTCCAAGTATCCAAGCATTCATTCTATCTATTCGAAAGCTTGAAAACTGTTACATTTTTGATTTGCCTAATTTTTATATACTACGTCTCTACCAGTTTTACGATGTACTCAATGATAGAGTTATACAATGTGATATCCTTAAAAACGTCATGAATAGAGGGTTTGATTTCTACTTCAATGAAAAAGTTATGGATTCCTTTCCAGAACTGCACTTTGTGGGATGTACTAGTTTGAAAAGAATTAATAACCAAACGGAGAAAGAAGCTATTTCTTGTGATTAACTGCTACAGAAGGAGAATAAAACGATGCATGCCGTTTTCAGCGTTGAAGTGTGCAATTGACGTTTTGCTTTACAACACGAAGTTTTTAGACTTCTTTTCAGTTCTTTCAATTTATGTGACCTTTGGTCAATGTGTAATCTTCTTCGAGTGAAAACTACTACTGCGATCGATATCAAATCACTTATCAAGCAGGAGTACCTCTACTCGGATTCGATCCCGAGTCCGTATGTTTCGGTAGTGTATTCTCTATCGTGTTGACTCTAACGTAAACCTTGTTAACCTAACGAGCCTTGTAAGTAAATTCTAACTAGTCTGTATGTGCAAAAAAGCATGGAATATTCGATTTTGATCAGTTCCTTAAGAATGCACCATGATTTTGTCTCCATTAAACATCATAAAGTGACTAAGTGTATAATGTGGCCCAAATTATGGAATACGACGATCACGTCAGTGTCTTCGTCCTACCAGACAACTCCGTTACCGATTCGCTATTTCCAAAAGAATGTCGTTTTTACCACGGTCGTTCGATTAAAGCAAATGCTCTCCGTGTACCACAAAGCATTTCTAGTCATTGTGTCATATGTCCCATTATGAATATATACAAAGTGGAATTGGCTCAATAGGAGAGCATCGTTGAATACAATTTGTTGGGCTGTAAGGGTTAAAATAAAGTTTAAGTTCAGTATAAGAGGCAAGATCCTGGTTAGATTTCGCGCCTTGGCCATACAAGTTTCCCACCTTTCCTGGGTTGGGGAATCGGTACCACCCTTGTATGGGAAGGGCTTAGTCCAATACAAGAAAGCTAGCGACTGCCTGTGGCGATTGGGAACGGGAAAGGCTTCGCACAACTATCCATTATACCAAGGAAGGTCTAGTCGACTGCATTCAACAACGTTTATGAGGAATACTAAAATCCACACGAACCTACACGCAAATCGGAAAATATTCGAGGATGACGAAAATAGGAAGCCGAGTAGAGCGAAATTAGTGCTGAGGATAAGGACAATGTATGATGCTGGGTTGTGTAAAAAAAAGTCGTTAACGTCTAACCTGCTTAACTCTATGTGAAAGCATTTTTTATATGATCCTACAAACTGGTCTTCTTTAGTTGATGCGGGGTTCGTATAGTAGGTCTTCGTTGTCGTTGCCGTCGTTGTTGGTGTTGCTCGATGGCTGGCGTTCCGGCGATTTCGCCGTTCTCAGAGCCGTAATGTTACGAGTGAATCTCACATAGTGTAAAATCAGTTCCATGACCACAAAAGATAAAGGATAAAGCTCTCGCCGTTGATCAATACTTGAAGGATGCGCCATGCATTCGATTTCATCGAGCATCGTTTGGATGCGATTGAATGCATATGTGGCCTTTACAATGACTCTCGGTGGCTTACCGATGAATCGAGCTAGTGCTGTTATCCTCGCAGACAAGTCTGGTACCAATTTGCCGACTTTGGAGGGATGGAAGGCTTAGTGGGCCATGGGCGCGGGGATAGATTCCATGTTTGTGTTGCAGGTCCCTCCGAGCACTGCGCCACACCCGTTCCTGCTGTGATCAGGTAGATTATGAGATATCCTTAGATGATCCATTTCCTTGTATTGTATGGGTCTCTGTGGATTGCAGTACTTCTTCTGTTCATTTTATTGTTTTTGTAATAATCAGCCACGAACATGGTAACGTTGGTGCATGGGGTTTGCGGCGACCTAGGGTGCTTTTTTTTTCCTCACCGATATGTTAAAGACTGAGGAATCGCGGTTTTTCTTGGAATTCTTCATAAATGTGCTAAGGCATCCATAGCCGTTCACCAAAGACAGTCTCCGGTTGGAATACACGGAAGCTTTGCTTAGCGACCGACTAGTATTCTCCCAGTAAAACGGAAAGGTTGGGATTTCTGCTGTTGTTCAAATGAATCATGCAAAAGGCGAAATTTCTCCGCAAGCAACCTTGTTTTTTCTATAAATAAATCCTTTCTAGTTTACTAACGACCCTACTAAATGGAGTAGGATATTAATGAGTGAAAAATTTTTTGTATTTTAGGGTGAATGGAAAGTTTCTATAGATTTGATTCAAGGTCAGAATGTGCTAGGTAGTCTTCAAATAGGAAAACTCACTGAATGGTTGACCGTTGAGGTGAGTTACCTCTCATTTTTGTTCGGAATCAAATGAAAAGGCCTCATTTCTGTTGTTGCCTTTCACATCTGGAACTAGAGTAAACAGCAAACAACTGATTGTGATTGGAATAGGAAAGCAAGACGAAATTCCTCGTTAAAAAGAGGAAATCAGAAGTTCTGATTTGACCCTCGACAGCGACCAAGATGTCGAAAGTCAAATGGACGAACACCTGGTGTGTCTACACGACATCTAGTGCGTAATTAGCAATCAGTGGAGTATAATCAGTGGACCATTCGCGACTAAGTTCCATTGAATGGCAACCGTCCAACAGTAAGAGCGCATAGTTGATGGTTAATCTTCACAAAGATTCTAGAAAAAAAAATATGATTTCGTGCGATTACTTGCTATCGTTCGAGTAACTTGACGACCAGGGAAAGGACATGTGATATAGATGATGCGAGTAGGTATGCTTTCCCTGCACATTTGGAACCCTTTTCCTTCATATTGTCGCCGTTTCTTTTTTCGAAAGTTAGTCCTAATTTGCTCCTTTTTTCGATTTCTTCTAGTTAACCTTCATATTCTATTGAACGATGAAATCAAAGATTGCTTGTGAAGAAATATGGGCTGGCACGCCAATCAGTAAGTCACAATTTGTGTTTTGATCTGTGCTAGAACAGAATGAGCTCTAGTAAACGAAGTAAAAGCCATTAGAGTCCACAGATCTTGACTGACTTAAGCTTATGTACTTCGATTGCACAGAACTCTGCAGCTCTGGTGACGACGAAATCACTGGAGACAGTTTCGGCCTCGAGTTGCTTTCTGAAGCATTTCTCCCATACAAAGTCCTCGAGATGCTTGGAAAATGGGTATTCGGTGGATCGCAAATATGATAGATGAGAGAGAGCTTCGAAGGCCACGTCGTTTAACTTTTGCAGCATCAGTAGTCCGAAATGTGGCCACACATTATTGTGAATAATTGGTCGCTTTCTGTTCGCTAATGAGGGAAGCACGCATTGAGGTTTCTGGTGTATTCGGTCGATTTGCTAGATGTACCCAATCGCTTAGTCAGGACTCGAGAGGTTTTCATGCACTAGACCAGCTGTAGACCACCGATGGATCAACATGGCCTTCCTTTGGGCAGTTTCGGCTTTGGTAATTGTTGTGGAGCCTCATCGTAGTCCAAGCACTGAGCTGACTGTGACCGGTTTTCGTATCGTAGGGATCTATTTCTCGTCACTGTTCACAATGCGTTCGAGATATAGGTCATTTTAGTTCCTCAGAAGAAGCGCCGACGATGTATTAAAACAGCGGTTTCATTGATTGTCATCCATTATTTGGACATTCCATTCATCGAGGTTATTTCAAAGTTCTTTAAATGCTGGGACGACTAGAACGACTTTTTCGGAAAGTTCTCGAATAATTCTGCTCACATTTTGCCTACATTGGTGCCTTCACTACATCATCGTCAAGAACAGAAAGAAATCGAAGACCTTATTTTCAAGCTCGAATTCGCCGCGACAAAATCGAGAAACTGATTTATAATTTCGTAATGGCTTGTAATGGTAAAACATTCCAAGAAAGTTTGTTGCTTCATGCCTGCGAGGGAAATGGAATTAAAAATTCGACACACTAATTCCCGAATAACCTAATAAGACTACAAATGCATTTTAGCTGGAGCACGTGGGGAGTGGTACACAGGATTCGTTCTTGCTCAAAAGGATAAAGGATAAAGCTCTTGGCGTCGATCAATCCTTTAGGGATGTCCCATGCATTCGACTTCATTAAGTATCGTTGGAGGTGATTGAATGCATATCTGGTCTCTACAATGACTCGAGGTGGCTTACCGGTATATCGAGCCAGTGCTACTATCCTCCGAGACAAATCGGGCACCAATTTGCCAACTCTGGAGGGATGGAAGGCTTAGTGAGCCTGGAGTGCGCGGATCGATCCGTATGGATTGCAGGACGCCTTCGACCACTGCGCCACACGCACAATATGGCACGTATGGCAAGATAAAAATATTTGCACCGTGTATAGGTTCGATACGCATCCAATTACTTTTACGATGCTTGATGAATTCGATTAAACGGCGGATCCCTCAGGGATAAACCTATACCAAATGCTTTATTGTTAACGCTTTGTGCGTTCCAACAATAGAATATGAACAAGAATTTTATTGGCAGATATACAATGATGAGTTTTTTCTTCATTCGTTTATTTTATTGAGCAAATAGAGTAGTCTAGATAACTCTATTGTGCTGTTCGACGGCAGCGAACAGTGTTCATTCGAATTGTTTAGTGATTAATGAGACTGTAGATGATACCGATAACACATATATATAAAGTACGCTTGTATTCTACCGTTCTTGTGTTTCTTACACTAATTATTTCTCTGTTCTTTCACCATTGTGGCCTAAAATGTTTTTTTTCAGAATGCAGAAGACGATTTCGAAAAAAACCATGAAGAATTTTGAGGAGACGGTTACAATTTCTCTACTCACATACTTATTGAGGAGTCGATGTCAGCAAGAACCCTCTGTGATAGATTCGTTGTTTTCTGTGTCCACTTCTCTTACAACGAAGTCGTTTCTTTTTTGAGCTCTACTGAGCAATCACAATAGATATTTGTTTTCTATGAATGACGAAGGCTTATTTGACAAAAGCTTTCATATTTTCCCTATAAATGGTGTTCAACCTGTTTTTCACAAGTGCACATGGCGCGTCAAATGTAGCGGTTTCTTGTTAAATGTAAGCCGAGGAAGGCCCACGTGAAATGATGATTGACTCAGGACATGGACTTTGCATGGGACATCTGAGTTCGTTTTGTTACAACTGATATCTAAGAAGATGTGCATCTGTGTGCTCGTGAATTGTGTCCTACTCGCCGGTTCGTCGAAAAAAATCTGCAGTGAGGTAACTAGAAAGCGTATAAGATTCGGTATTATATAACCCTACAAAGGGCGTCTCAATCTGCTTCAATAGAGACTGAAAAACTGCGTTTCGCTACTGCTCTCCAACACAACAGAGCTTCCTGACGACTCATCCATGTGAACCATATGTTCATGTCAAATACAATGTAGAAAGTGACGGTTGAATACAGCACCAATGAACTGACGTGGACGAAGGGGAAAAATTTTCGCTTTTTGGACATGTTTCTCACAATACTCCATATTCTTGTTGAGCAAACACGAGATGTTACCTTATTTCTTTGCTTACGTACAAGCTGACGTTTCGGCGGATTTCGCCTTTCTCAGATCCTGTAAAGGTCAAGTTGACCGCAATCTACCCATCCTAGCACCTCTTTAATCAAGCAGAGAATATTCCGAACCAAGATTTCAATCGCTTTGAAAACAATGTAGTACCTTCACACATTCACCACTTTCTACTCTTTCACTAGGCATTTCATGAGGTGACCAAGCGCACAGAGATCACATGGGAGCGTAATGTGTCTCTCACTTTGAAATATCCGCTTTAAATATTTTATGACTTCACGCGTGACTACGAAGTATTCTTTTTGCAGTTTATTTTCGGATTCTTGGAATTTATCTAGAATGCTTCCAGGGCTTTACACGCTGGCGTTCTCTATTCCCGTGCGAGGACGGTAACTTCCACTTCAAAATATTTCCCGTCATGTCTCTATGTCCTATTCACGTGTATGCGTGTCTATGCCATGAGCAACTACTGGAGTACTTGGTTTAACTTTAAATTTACCGACTGGGTGTTCCTTTATACGAAGCAAAGTGGTCTACTCGTCTCCCCAATTTATTCGTCCCGCACACTTCACAAGAGATAAGATAAACCATACTCGGACTAATTCAATCGTGGCTGCCATACTACTGCATCATTGAACCTGCGGAAATAAACGAATTGGTGCAGGTAGTGTGTTTGATAACAGCTAATTTTTGAATGTTCCTAATCGAAAAGTTCTAGACCAGTGCGGGTTCAGTCTCCTTCGCTCCAACGTCAAAAGACAACGTGCTAAGGTTAAAACGTCATACAGTTTTTGCAATCAATGTAAATTTGATTTTTTTAAAAAATAAAGACATTTTCCTTAAACGGAAAAACAATTCGGATGGAAGGAATGATAGTCTATCTTTATGGTTTGGTAGATATATTAGTCTTCAGCTCTTGTAAAACAAAAGCATCAAACTTGGTGCAAATTAGAGACTGATGATCTTTTTAGAACGCTGAGATCGAGAGAGTGCAGACTTTTTCGACATTGTTGGCAACAAGTAGTGTCCATGGCCTGTCGCGAACGTCTAGTTCTAGTCTGCTTCAGTAAAATCCCGAGAATTAGAACCCCTATCAACGGCAGCTTAAGATGCCTGACGTCGAGAAGTAGAGAGCCATGTGTACAAGGAACTGATACTAGTTTTTTCGAGGTTGAACGATTCGTTATTCCCTTCGCAGTACTATTGTTAGAATTTCTTGAAATTCCTACCCTAAGCGAGGACTTGTATTTTGCAAGGAAGTTCTACGTTGGCAGTTGTACGCACAATTAGTCGAAGAAATGACTGATTTGAATTACTGCGATAGTCCGAATATCATTCTTATATTATATGTTTAGTTTTTTTTTGTTTAGGTTTGTCAAGTGCTCACGTCCATAGTCATCGAAAAGCTATCGGCATTTGTCAAAAAACCCGCACATTTCGAAGCTGTGTTAACATAGCGGGAAATGTATTTATTAAAACATCCTACAACAATGTTTTTTAAAATTTTGGGCTAGCCTTTCTAGTAGGCGCTTAATCGAGGTGCTTTGTAATACCCGTGCATCATCTCACACGCAAAGAATAAAGAAGGGTAAAGCTCTCGGCGATGATCAATCCCTGAGGGATGCGCCCCCTCCCTCCTCTTCTCATTCGACTTCAATGAACATCGTTTGGAGGTGATTGAATGCATATCTGGCCTTTAAAATAACTCGCGGTGGTCTACTAATGCACCGAGCCGGAGATGCTATCCTCCCAAACAATGGTACCAATTTGACGACCCCGGAGAGACGGAAGACTTGGTGGACCATGGGCGCGGGGATGGATTCCACGTGTGTGTCGCAGTGGCACCTCCAACCACTGCACCATGCGTGCACTTCATTTCCTTAATTTCTGACATTGGGAGCATATAGTAAATAAATCACTAAAAACCGCACTATAAACAATTCAACACCTACATTTGATAGGAATACAAAAGATTCTGGTAGCAAATCAACACATCTGCCATTTCGTCGGGGACTTACTTGGATACTTGGACGGCCCACCCTCACTAGTTGAGCGGGCCCTAGCATAATCACCATTTTTCAGAGATTTGCTGATTAAGCCTTTGTGGTTTCCTGGAATCCCGAGTATAGCCTGGCTAAAGTCTGCCCCAGGTCGTCCACCACGACAGGTAGTCGCAGTCCTTGTGGATCAGAGGGAGGTTTACCACCATGCGACTTTGATACCAAGATGGTGGTAGATCCTGGTATTGACTTACTCTTAGCTAAGCTTCCTGATAGAAACGCCGGACTCCTTCTCATCTTAGGAGACCCTGCCAGGGTGACAAATCTACCCGCTGTACATCAGCCACCCAAGAACACCTCCTAGCCACGATAAGGCAGTAAACCGTTGGGAGGACTTCCACTTGCTAGCCAAAAATTCGTAAAATCTCTGAGTTTCGTGCACTGGTCCTCTACATCCCGAGTTCCTTCATTTTCGTTTATAGTGAGAAATCTGGTGAGGTCCATGTTTAATTAATCGCCTGACGTAGCTGAAGGCCAGAGTACTGATTACTTGACCATCAAAATTAGCCCAAGACAGTAAAAATGGATAGTGATCTCATCGTTGACCAATTCCAAAAGTACCTCATGCATTCTACCTAATCAAGCATCATTAGAGATAACTGAATGAATACTTAATCTGTGCTGTGATTTCCGGTGATTAACGATGTATTGAATTAGTGTTGCTTTTTGTTCCGAGGGACCTCTGGTAGCAATTTGCCAACACCGGTGATCTGGAGGGCTTGGTGGGCCTGGAGCACGAGATCGATCCCATGTGTATTGCAGGGCACCTCTGCCCATTTCGCTACACGTGCCTCATCCCAATGCAATAAACGAAAGAATTAATTATAAGTATTAAAGTAGATAGCATCAAGATCAAGGTGGGTGAGAAAGAGAGATAGGAAATAAGAATAATAAAGTGATAAGAAAGGAAAAGAATGAATGTATCCAAAAGAGAGCCTTAAATACCATTTTCATCTTCTAGAATATTCCTCAATATAGGCAAAATAATGGCACCATCTTCTCTGATAAAAATTGTTGAGAACTTCGCTGATTCATTGACGTTACTAATTTTTACGCTTGTTAATTGGTCTTCACTTGATATTCATACATACTTGAAGGCAGTCACTTCTTTCAACAACCATATTTGAGGTCATAATAAACCTTGTATTTTGGATTTGTTTACTTCATTCGAATGGTGCTCCACTTTAGTGGATTCTACTACGCAGACCTACACCGCGCGATTGAATGACTGTGGAACATGGGCTCGTCCCAATCGGCTTTAAAGAGAGCGAAGCATCCAAACATTAACCGAATAGAGTTTATACAACAAACTCGCATAGGCTAAACAATCGGGGAAAGCTTTTGAATTGAAGTGAAATCCCGCCGGAACCTAGAACATTTTGCCAACAAGGTCCAAATTTCCTTCCTCGACGGCAACAAAAAATGGATTTTTCATTAAAACTTTAATTTTAAACAAACTTACAGCGAAAAAACACGCTTTCTCAAAGCTACTATTTTTTGAGTAATACTGAAGAATTTTTTTAAACAATTTTTTCAAGTTATAGACTTCATAAATCTTCTAGGTACCTGAAATGGTCGGGAATTAATAGAAAACCTGCGTCGTACCTGATGTAGAATACACAGAGTGCAATTTTTAAAGCAACAGTTTAATGCTTATCATCCTCTTGTTGGTACCACTTACAACTATCTTATGGGATGGAAGAATATAAGAAATTGTTGCAATATTTTCAAGAAAAGTGGCAAAATCCGCCAAGATTCTGGAAGCAATGCTTTCTCCAGACGAGATATAGCAGAATGTGACATATAGTAGATGCTCTACCTCTAGATGGATGAAGAAAAGCACCCTTTGTCGTTGATATCTTCAAATCTATAGGTTCTCTAACTGTCAGAAATTTATCGTTTATTGTCGGAAAAACCAGCACTTGGAGTGTTTAAATCGCGCATGGGTTCACGGTTTTTTTTGCCTTCTGCGAAATCAACGGGTCACAGACACGACAATCTAATCTCTCTGACACTTCGAAATTCTATTTCAATCTAGCTCCAATCATAATTTTAAGCTTTTTTAAGTTTGAATTTATTTTTTGGACGCTCACTGTTTTGTTGCTTGGAAGCTTATCAGATTAAAGTAGATCAGCAGTACGAAGTCTTACGGGGGATGTGCATGGTTCAGGTCAAAAAACAGGAGCAATATTTGTGCTGGCGTTATTAGCTGCAAGCAACGAGGAGCTCCGTGCTTCCTGTTCAGAATTTATAGCAGTAAATAAAGATAATGTGCATCTTCTTGGCTGACACCATGTCTAATTGAAATCCGTTTCCATTATTTCGGTGATTATCAACAAATGTGATAGTGGTCTCCTCGATAATGATTCCCTAAAAAAGTGATTCCTGAGCTTTCCACTTTCCAACACTCAATCAAACAACTGCCTCAAAATGCGTCTCCTCTTGTGGCTAAGAAAGTCAGCCATCCTGTTCTTGCGCAGCATTTCCCTTTTACCTTGCCCATCCCATTGTCGTGGATGAAATCGTGTTCGCCGATAATCATGTCCGGGAAAACAGCGTCGAACGTCGACGCATCTTCACAGAGAATTTCCCGTGTTCACTGATATTCCAATACGAATGGAAAACTGGTTATTGTCGAGCATTCACCTGAGACACAGATGATCGCCGCTTTATCCACCACGCCGCGCCAATCACAATCCACTCGCTTTATTTTCAATTGCAGTGCATTCCATCAATCCGCAACGATACCGACTGAGCTCTCCCCTTTTAGAAAAATGAATGTTAGTGTATATGTGTTTCCATGTTCGGCAACATCTTTAATACTGGTATTTATTTCAGATCCTGATTTCAGTCGTTATATTCGTGACCGTATCTTCCGAGTTCTCTCCCGATTTCTCAGCATTTCTTTCCACCTACTATGGCACATATGTGAAAAACCAAATGGAGAGGTAGACTTTGTTTTATCTTCTTTTAAGCTGCGAATGGTCCCTCTTGTGCTCAAAGCGAAATCGTCTCTTTTCGCTCATGTGCAAAAACAAACAACAGCACAAATCCGATATGCCGTGTTTCATTAATAGTACCTCCGGTGTTACGGATGTTACAGGTGGTTCAACGGATTCTGCATTAATAATTATTGACTCCTTGCTACTCTGAAAATAATTTTGTTCTCAGCAATAATGAGAAACGCTGCTAGAAGCATAAAACACTGGTTTTACTTCCCACTTCAGCGCCTAATACCCTCTTAGAGTAGTTACCATTTAGTGAATTAAAGAGCTATGATGTAAAATCAACATTAAAATTGTATTTGCCTTTTCAAACTATATTTGAGCTTATGTTTAAATTTATAATTACGCCTTTTGTGTCATTAAAAAAGTTATCAATGAGATTTAGATCAGCTTAAATAAAAGGATAAAGCTGCCGGCTTTGACAAATCCCTGGAGGAAGCGCCATGCATTCGAATTCATTTAGTATCGTCGGTGGCGATGAAATGTAAATCAGGACTTGACGATGACTCGCGGTGGCCTAACGATGTATCGAGCCAATCTCCTATCGTCCCAGACAAGTCTGGTACCAATTTGCCTACCCCGGAGGGATGGAGAGTTTAGTGAGCGTTGGGCGCATGGTCGATTCCCTGTCTATTGCAGGATGCCTCCAACCACTGCGCCGCATGCGCCCTTATAAAGCAAAAAAGCGAAAAAAAAACTGTGTTCAATCGGTAAATACAATGACAAAGTTTCTATACAGTATCTCGGAAGAAAACAATTGAAAAAGGGGTCAAAGGCATGCAATGGTGAAAACATTCTAACAACATGAATTACACATCGAATGGCCACCGTCCTTTGACCGAAAGCAGCATCTTATTTTTCCATTTTTCATGGTATCATCTTTTAGTTGTTAAAATCGTACTTTTTGCGCTCATTTTTATGTACCTGCGCTCGTTTCTGTTGTACTTATGTCTATATTCGCCATTTTAAACTATTTTTTGCTAAATTTACTAACGAACAATGATCCGGTTATCCGCGTGAACGCGGTTGGTGTGTATTCATGCAGGTATGAAACTGAACCCATACCCATACTCTACCATGTCCATGTATTGAGAGGTGGATGGATCCGGGAGGAAACTGCACCAGTCTGATAACTCCTGTGTTGGTGTTTGGTTTTGGCAATTTCTTTCTTACGTGCCGACTTCGCCACAGGCGTTAAATCTGGTGACAGAGAAACACCAAATGGGACGTTGTTTCGTATGACACCCGATAAAGAAGCTTCACGCCAGCCTTGGGAGAGCTCGAAATGTTCCGGTGACGTTCTCGGATACTTGATTAGAATAATCAGTGAGCTAACTGAAGATTTCCTGTATTTTTAAAGCGAAGCAAAGTTTGTTGGACAGGTCGAGTGGACGCAGGAATGAATGGGAACTTCATTTATAAGAACCCACCCGAATCACTCCGTAGTAAACAAAGTCGACTTATGATTCAAATTTCATACGTCTTTAAATGAATATGCAATAAAAACTATTGCTGTTACAATAAATATCACATGAAGCGGTGTAACGTAGGATCTGTTCATTTAGAGTTACACTTATTGTAAATGCACAAGCAACGACCACCAACGAGCTAAGCCAGTTAAGCTTGATTATTATGTCCTCACTTACGGTACATACCTTCGTAAGCTGCTCCGTAATTCTACAAGACTGTGAAGCGAAGCACTCTTTCCATTTTGCAGACGAGATCTTGGATCGACGGGATCCTTTGGAGGAAAAGCGAATAGTACAGAACGTCTCAACAATCAACCAATTGTGTTTGTACACGGCGTTTCAGACACGGCTGGCGAGAAGATGAAACAAGCGGCTGAATGGTTTATGTAAGCACTTACCCCGTTTGTTCACCCAAGCAAAGTAGCTCTTGGAATTACAAAAGGAGAGCAATTTTGATTTACATCGGTAAAATGTTCGTTGTAGTAACAAAGAAAGATGGAGAAATAAGCCAGGTAGATAGATATGCAAAATACATGTCAATAATTTTGACGACTTAAACCGAAAACGTCTTTCTAAACCCTCAGTTTGTAGTCAAACCACAACGATGCTAAGATATGAGCAATACCCATAGCTAAAGTTGCTTCCCGCAACTACCTTTTACGGGTGCTCACGTTACCTATTACACCACCAAGGCTGTTGCTTTGCCTTTCTCTCGGCAAGCTTTTTGTCTCCGCTCTAATGGATTCAATGTGGAGTTGTACTGCCAGACTATCCACGTTGACGGGTGATTGCTGATGGCGTTGTTAGAGTACAAAGAAAACTGTATGAGAGGAAGGCAAAGCAGCGGCATCCGTTTGTGCAACGGATTATCCATGAGACCACGGAAAGGGTGGGGTCGAAGGAGACTCGAGGCTCGGAGATTTGCTCATGTTTTAACATTATTGTGGTTATATTCCACATAATCTGCTGCCTTAAAAAAATAATGTGCAGTAAATAAAGGTTCTCGAATTCGTTTTTTAACTTGCTTTTCGTTGTGTAACTGTGCTTTGAACACAGCAGTTGGCGCAGGGTTCTTTTGTGTTCAAGAGTCCTTAACCGGTGTTCTCTTAACGAGAACTAGCCTTAGGAACGAATTGAATGGCGGCTGTGCAGGTCGATGGGATACAAAAGTAGCGAGCTGTACGCTACAACGTATTTCGATGGATCTAAAGGAAATCCGCTCAAGTGGGTAGAATACGGTATGAGATGTGAATACGTGAAACAGGTGAGCTTCCATCCACAACTTTCTTTGTTTCTCTGCTGACTTGTAATTTCGGAAGATGCATACTGATCATGTTCCATTGTTCAGCAAGAAGGTTCTCATAGCTTTTATGTTGTGTTGGACATAAAGGATAAAGGGTAAAGCTCTCGGCGTTGATTAATCCCTGAGGGATGCGCCATTCATTCGACTTCATTAAGTATCGTTGGAGGTGATTGAATGCATATCTGGACTTTACAATAAAACGCGGTGGCCTGCCGATGTATAGAGCCAGTTCTGCTATCCTCTCAGACAAGTCTGGTACCAATTTGTCGACCCCGGAGGGATGGAAGGCTTGGTGGGCCATGGGCGCATTCCACGTGCGCATCGCAATGGCGCCTCCAACCACCGCGCCACACGCGCCCTGTTGGACATGAGTAAAAAATTATTATAGAACAGTTTCAAGACGAGTATTAATTAATAAAGTGGACTTCTTAAACTGTAAGTCTGCTATCAGTCGTCTTCGAGCAAGAAATCTTAAGACCCAATGGGTTTCATAATTTTACTTTACATAACTCGTCAATTCGGCCAAAAGCCTGCAATCAAGTGACAGGGAAGTATGTGGGAGGCGGTTCGGAGTCGCCTCCAACAAATAAGGTCCACGTCCACTCTGGGAGACCCTGGCAAGCTACCCGTGAGTATAACCAGCCCCTACGTTCAGAGCTCAGCAAGCTATACGTGGGTATCAAATATGCTAAACACAGTAAAAAAAAACGCGCCTCATTCCCCTGACCCCGAAAGCGCCCCCAATTTCGCAGCGTTGGGTAGGACGAGTACGGAGGGGCTGCTAAAATTTCAGGGCCAATGG
The DNA here is from genome assembly GCA_009735665.1 of Angiostrongylus cantonensis. Lineage (NCBI taxonomy): Eukaryota > Metazoa > Nematoda > Chromadorea > Rhabditida > Metastrongylidae > Angiostrongylus > Angiostrongylus cantonensis. The sequence goes on from MQTX01000057.1 coordinate 737,593, forward strand.
AAGCTGCCTAGATCAAGAAATATGGTGACGATTTGTACCTACAACGCACGTACACTTGCATCCGAGTCCTCGATAGAGGACTTGCTGATGCAAGCAAAAATGATAAGGTACAACGTCATCGCCCTGGCCGAGACGAGACGACGCCACCCATTCAACGCTGTCTATGACACTGGAGAAGAACTGTTCCTCGGAACATGGCACAGTAGAGGCGTAGGCAGTGTCGGCGTTCTCGTCAACACGAGTTTGTCCATGAGCATCGATTCATTCGAACAATTTACAACCCGAATCGGACGTTTACTATTAAAAAGATGTGGATCAACACCGGCTTTGACAATCTTCGTCGTTTACGCGCCAACATCAAACTATGACATAGAAGAAGTCGAAGCGTTCTACATCGACTTGGAGAGGTTCTGCAGAGAAGACCATAAATTCTTCAAGGTCATCATTGGAAATTTTAATGCCAGGATTGGGCCAATAAGGTCGTCTAAGGAAAGTCACATTGGGACCCAAGAATTAGAATGGAACGAACAGGGTGAGCGGCTCTCTGAGAATATCCTGACGACCAAGACCATCCATGGTAACTCGCAATTCCAGAAGCCTCACCGTCAACGATGGACGTGGGAATCTCCCAGTGGAGAGTACCATAACGAAATAGACCACATCATAGTAAATAGGAAGTTTTGCCTAGCCGATGTCGCTGTTGTCCCAAAATTTTACACGGGATCAGACCGCCGTCTCCTACGTGCAAGATTTTATTATTCGCGGAAAGAAGAAAAAGCCGCTAAATTCAAAAACCGATGTCTCTGAACCACCACATACTGGGACTTATTCAACTCGTTAGTCAGCTGTTGCTGTTGGGAAGATGTCGTTGTCGACAACATCGACGAGAAATATAATCGGCTCATTGAATATCTTCACGTTAGCGGTATGAAAGCTGAGAAATCGAAAGTCACCAAGAGACGTCTGCCTCCAGAAACACACGAGGTGATACGCCAGCACTGAATCGCACGAGCTGCGGGCAACCGCGAACTAACGTCTGAGCTTGCGAAACATAACAGGCGATAAAAGACGATATTAAAGAGAGAAGAGCAGCAGTAATGGTCGAAGCTGCAGAGGCTGGGAAAAGCATTCGGAAAACCCGCCGAAGCTTCGCCATTTACAGGAACAAGATGATTGCACTCCGACGCCCAAACGGAACAATAACAGCGCTCAGAAAGGAAATGGAAAAAATCATCCACGATTACTACTCAGATCTCTTCGATAGCCACGTTCACCTTCCGTCTTATGAAATAAAAGAGGATGGATATGTTGTACCACCGGTTCTCCCTTCCGAAATCCGACATGCCATTTCGTCGGTGAAAAATCGAACAGCACCAGGTTCGGACAGGATATGATGAGAACATCTGAAGAACCTTCCGCCAGTGCTCGTAAGCACACTGGCTCGGTTCTTCACACGTTACCTGTCTGATTGCAAGGTCCCTACTCAGTGGAAGACCAGCAAGACCGTGTTGTTGTTCAAGAAAGGCGACCTACACGATATAGGCAACTATCGCCCAATCTGCCTGCTATCTATTCTCTACAAACTTTTCACTCGAGTCATCCTGAACAGGATTGACAGAACACTGGACGAAGGACAGCCGTGGGACCAAGCAGGGTTTCGAAAAGGATTTACCACGATGGGCCACATTCACATGATAACAAAGATCATTGAAGTATCGCGAGAGTACAAAAGACCGCTCTGTATCACTTTCATCGACTTAGAGAAGGCCTTTGATTTAATTGAGATAGAAGTCAGGGAAGCTCTTGCTAGTCAAGGAGTCCCTACTCAGTAAGTAAAGATTCTTCGTGAGCTGTACAAAAATTTCACAACTAAAGATTTCATCATTCTACAACGATATTAACATTGACGTCAAAAGAGAAGTTAGGCAAGGCGATACATTCTCTCCAAAATTATTTACAACCACGTTCAAGAACGTCATGCGAACATTGAAATGGGATAATATGGGAGTGAAAATCGATGGTCGGCAGATACATCACCTTCGTTTTGCTGATGATATCGTTCTTATAACACCAGACATTAGCCAAGCGGAACGTATGCTTGCGGACTTTGACAAAGCGTGTGGAAAGATTAGTATTCGACTAAATCTCAAGAAAACGATGTTCATGAAGAACGGATTGGTCTTCTTTGCCCTATTTACGCTCAACGGAACGAATATCTCTGAATGCTCCAGTTATGTCTATCTAGGTCGTGAAATCAATATGATGAACGACTTAGCTCCAGGGCTGGGCAGAAGGAAACGAGCGGCTTGGGGAGCTTTCAAGAGCATCGAGGAAGTAGTGAAGAGAACAAAGAACACCCGACTCCGTGCCCACCTTTTCGACTCAACGGTTCTTCCTGCCCTAACGTATGCGACAGAAACCTGGTCGCTACGCAAACAGGATGAAAGATCACTCAGCGTTATCGAACGCGCAGTCGAAAGGACGATGCTAGAAGTATCGCGTTTACACAAGTAAGGGATGTGATCCGAAGCTCCGACCTATGTCAACGATCGAAAATCAAAGATGCCGCTCTATACGCCAAACAGTGGAAGATAAGGTGGGCCGGACACGTAATGCGTATGAATGATAGCCGATGGACAAGGGCTTTTGGTGACTGGATTCCTCGGGATGTCAAACGTACTGCAGGAAGACCACCGGCCCGATGGTTAGAGTTCTTCACGAAAAGCCTAGAAGAAAGATATGATGCTCGACGAGTCCCTAAACCGAGGAGAACCCAGTGGGCTACTCACGCACGCGACAGGGAAAAATGGAGGATTTACTGGCGTCCGCTCGACTCACTCGACGATCAACGGGACTACAGGTGATAACTCGTCATCATGTATAGTGTGCGAATCCCAGCACTTCTCTCATTCTATTCATTTCCCTAGCATTCGTCGTCCACAAAGCTTTTCAAAAATTCACATGTTGCTTCAGCTTCTGCTCCAGGGTATGGCCTTCTTTATGAATGTCGTAAAGTGGTGATCGAGTTGACTTTTCTTCCAATCTTGAAGCTAGCTAGACTAAGGCGCTCCCAAGTAGAGTGACAGCGCTGGGATGGGGTCGAACAGCTCCTTGTTTCCTGATAGACTGTATCACTAACCACTACGCTCTCTCCTTTTTCCATATCCAGTGATAACAATGGTAATTTTTAATTTTCAGCCTTCTTCTATAAGGAATTTTGTTATATTTCATAGAAAGTAAGTAGGAAGCTTAGTAATCACGTTCTTCACCAAAACCTTCAGATCCTGGGTGGATCACAGTGATATTCCTTCAATTAACATCATTTTTTTCAGTTTTTAAATGAAAAGGGTCGTTAACATCAGCTTCGAAGTTCTCTCATTTCTATACAGTGTTCTTAAAAATTCCCTCTATGAAACATACTAATTTCAGTACAGCTCATCTGGAAGTGAATGGAAAAAATGCCAATAGATGTATAGAGCTAATCGAAAAGCAGTTTACAGAGACATTAGGGTTCACTAAATCAATCGCTTCATTGATTTTTACATGTGCTGTACACCTAATGCGGTCCACATATACTCTGTTTCATATGACCTGTTATGCATTACAGATTAGAGCTCTTATCGTTGCGACTCGACTCTACACGGGTCGTGCTGTAGACGTGATCGCCTTCTCGCTTGGAGTGCCCGTATCCAGGAAGGCTATCTTAGGAGGTGACCATGATTTCACTGCTCAAATACTGCTTAAAAGCTCTTAAAAATCGAGAATAATTTGAGGTAAGTAGCTTATAGGAACCAGCTACGGAATCTTTTGAACAAAATGTTCGAGCTGGAGATATCACAGATTTGTAGTTATATGGCGAAAGTCGAGTTGACTTGCTAAAACACTTCGAAGAGTTCATAAGAAGAGATTGAAACAGTCTTCAGTTAGATAACAAGCAAAAGTGAAGAAACAGTAAACTAGTAGTGACCGTGCTGTACCGTTCAATCAGTGAATGGAAGGGAAAAGGAATTCCTCACATATATGACAGCTAGTATGTAAGCACTTTGTAATAGTCATCTTACTTCTATTAAGTGTTAGAAAGAACATTACGAATATCTTCTAATCCTAATCGTTACTAATTAGCACAACTGCACCCAGTGAGTTAATCATACCACATTGACAACGTTGCTGAGATATTTGCAAAACTCTGGACCGCAGGTGTCTATGTTGGGGAACGAACGCGCTATTGTCCTTTCCGGGGAGTAACGCGTTCACCACTACATCACACGGGTCCTTCGTTTTGCCCGTCACTCAGCTACTTTTATCGATCTTTTTGCCGTCAGCAATCACCCGTCAACGGGGTTGATCTGGGGAGCCCACATCGCCATTGAACCCAGTTAAGCTGAGTCTGCAGTTGAAATCACAATGTTTTAGTTTATTATTTTTCTGCCTACTACAATTTTCAGGGCAGGTCATAAGCGAAATACAACCACAACGTTGCTGATTTCGCTTAATAACCTGCCGTAAAAATTGTAGCAGGCAGAAAATAAAAAGCTAAAACATACGATATTGGTTTGTCCAGTGAATTCCTTAGAGTCACGGACTAAGTAGGATACACGGAACGTTGTCAACCCTATAAACCTCTTTCGCTGAGCAAAGAAGCAGAAAACCCTGCACCTAAGTGTAATTCCAGATTAAGTTCCAGTAATTAAGTAATTCCAGAAATACATGAATGATAACTTCAATCTCATACTCGATTATTTGTTTCCTCACTCAAAATCAACCATATACTGATAAGATAAAGCTAAAAGAAGGTTGGAGTCGGATAGAGATTGAACTATGGGCTGTTACGAATGAAACAAGATCAAATGACAATAGGTCGATGTGTGGACTCTGGTGAATATCTGGGCACACCACTCACGAAGTTCATCGACACATTTGTTGGTGTCGCTGGCCCGAACCACGGTATAAGTTTGCAGGTACTCGTTTTATCCATTCGCTTTATTTATATTACTTATTTCATTCTCGGAAATGTTAAACGTGTTCTAATGGCGAAATATCACAGCAGAGAGAGTTGGCCCAGTTCAGAGTTAGCAACAATGAATTTATCTACACTTTCTAAGACGTTAAATTCTTTAATAGTTACTTTTATAGATGAACTATTTTGGCATTTTATGTAGTAAACCAAAAAATTTACAACATCCGTTGGAAAATCCTGGTTGTATTACGAAAAAATCATACCGTGCGCTGAGCTAGTTCATGTGTTAGCTATTTTTAGCTTTCAGATGTCATTTGAATTGAAAGTAATAAAGGCACGCTAGAATGAAACAACAAACAATAAAAGAGCAAGTGAAATGGGACAGAGGATGAATAGGAAAAACAGTCAAAGTTCAGTATTATCGAAAGAAGCAACAGATTGATCAAAGACAACCTTCAATTTGCTGGAATTGTCGATACATGTTCCGACGATCTTCTTTTTCCTAACACTATGGATAAAGCCGTAGATGCATTGGATGCTATGCATTTTATACGGACACAGCTGCCGCTTTCAACTATAAGCCGTCATATCACAGCTAGTAGCGGACCTTATCACTTGAGATAAAGACTATTGTAATCTTTACTTTATTGTATCAAACATTCATTCACTGTTCAAAAGATAAGAACTATCTTGCTCTTTTCCTCGTTCCTGGCCCATGTATTATTCTGTGCGGCTGCTCTCCACCAAATGGCTGGAATACTTTTGATTTTGCCAAGCTTGTAACCCACATTTCTTCCACCTCATTCTTCCCTCAGGGCTCACATTTCGAACACAAATGGAATTGAACAGGCAGGATTTTGTTTAGAAAAACGTGGAGGTGCATCCCAATTAACCACTACTGCCACGCGTAAAACGATAAAGGATAAAGCTCTCGGAATTGATCAATTCGCGAGGGATACGCCCGTGCATTCGAGTTCATTAAGCACAGTTTGGAGGTGATTGCATGCATATCTGACCTTAACAATGACTCACGGTGGACTCCCGATGAATTGAGCCAGTGCTGTTATCCTCCCAGAAAGTCTGGTGCCAATTTGCCGACTTCGGAGCGATGTAAGACTTGGTTGACCATGAGCGCGTGAATCGATTCCACGTGTGTGTTGCAGCGGGCCTCCGATCACTGCGCCACACGCGCCACTGCCACGCTTGAATTACAAGTTTTCAAAATTTTCAGCTTTGTAAAAATTTTTATTATGAACATATGTAAAAACGAAAGTGCACCGTGCGGGAATAACTAAATTTATGCAGTTAGCTCTTAGCACCTCCAATACTCAGGCGAGGCATCATCGTCAGCTATCGAGAACGCAGCTTTGGTCGTTATTGATGAACCTTGCTTGTAATCCTTTCTTTTTAAACAGTCTTGAACTTATTATCAGCCATTATTTGTTCGCTAACCAGAATAGCTTTGAGATATAGCGTTTTTCTTTATTGTCTTAATAGCACATCTAGATTTATAGGTGGGTGGCGTTGCTATTCCTGGATGTGTGCTGAGTGTCCTCCCCGTTTGTAATCAAGTAACCGGACTCTATTCAGGATTTTGTCCTAATGAAAGCGAATTTCTGCAGGTATCCATACAAGATGTAGCCGACAAAATGAGAAATTGCTCTTGCGGCATTGATAGTGCAGTTTCATTTCATTGCTGATATGAGCAGAGATTTTCTTTTTTCAGGATATCAACAAGCAAAATGGATATGAAGGTCGTCATATCTTTTCTATTCATTCAAAGAAGGACCAAATAGTAGGCCACATCGTATGTGATAAGGTCGATTACCTCCTGTATATCTTTGTCTAAAATTTATTTAAAGATTTTTGTCATTTTTTCCTCAATTTTCTCTTCACTTGGTGTTTCTTAAAACTTCTATCACTCTTTCACGCCCATGAAAAATATGAAACGAGCTCGATCCGAGAGATTAGGAAAGAATTAAAATGAGAACCCTACGAGTAAGTGATATTAAGAAGCAGCCGTTTGCAGGTTACATCGATGATAGCCGGTCAAAGAGGTGAGAAGGTGCTTGAAGACCTCAATCATGACGACACATTCCTGAAAACTTATGAGACCCAGCTGACAATGATACAGTATCATACTGTTTTATAAGTTGATTTGTTCAGTCATTGTTATCATATTCATTGTAATAAATTTTGGAGATAAATAGCAGATGAGGAGCCTTTCGAGTATAGTTCTGACAGGAAAACTTCAACTGAGATTGGCATTAAATCCAGAAGTATTCTAATTCAAAAAAATATGTGTTACTTTGTACACCACCGCGTCACCAGGTGTGATCCGGAGTAGGCTGGTGTGCAGAGTAACACGCATTGATGTTAAAAGTATGCGTTAACTAAGTAGTGTGGTCCTCAACCTGAGCCGAAACTGGTCTGTCAAAAAAAAACATGGTTCGATTCCGCACTTAACCATTTCTTGATGCGAAAAAATAATCGCTAATACTTCTTTAGAGACTCGTCAAGAATCATATCTTTCTTCTAGGCTTTTCGTGAAGAACTCTGACCATCGGGTCGGCGGTCTTCCTGCAGTACGTTTGACATCCCGAGGAATCCAGTCACTAACAGCTCTTGTCTATCGGTTATTATTCATACGCATTACGTGTCCGGCCCAACTTATCTTCGACTGTTTGGCGCATAGAAAGGCATCTTTGTTTTTTTTTAAAGTTTATTAGAGCACACAGATTTCGATGCCTTACAATTCTGAGTTCGAAATTCCTATAATGATTTTATTGCCAGTCTTCAATTGTTATTCACTGATAACTTTCACGACCATCTCTGGAAGAAAAATACCTTCTTAGGCTTGTTGTTGTGTTTTTGTTGTTTAATCGACGGCGCCCGCACTGCTTGTGTTGGAATAGATGTCAGACGAAGAATGCTCCTTTCTATGCATTATAGTTTACAACTCCTGATGGTTAGCTCAATAGCACAATCGTGGTTGAGTGTATTATTTGGAGTCAAAATAGATACTTTGGATTATTTAAAAATTATTTCGAAACTTTGTCGTAATTAACAGCTTCCTCCTCTTAATGATTTACACGCACCATCTCGGATGTTGAGCCTTTATGGCTATCGATTTTCGAGACGCAGCAAAGGATCATTCGCTAATAAAACTTGATTAAGCTAAAAAGGAACTCAATATTTTTATTCAGATGTCTAACCAGAAGTAAATCTATGCAACGACTTTCCTATGAAGCGAGCAGGAGCGAATACGTTGGCGAAACGGGCAGACTACTCTGCGCCCGTCTAAAAGAACACCTAGTCGGTAGACTTAAGCCAAATACTTGGTTTAGCAACCATACAGAGTAAGCACAGAGAGATAAGGGGAAAGATTTTAAAGCAGTAATTACTATCCTTGTAAAGGAATTGAAAACATTCAAACTTTTATTCTAACGTAACGGGCACATTTCGCTTCCATGTGATGTCTGCGCGGTCGGCTCTTGCGCGAAATACTCAGCAGAAGACTCAAACAAAGGAATGAGTGTGCAAAGATGCTGTTCTGTGTCCAATGTTATTGAAACCATGGTTCAGCATTTTCTGTTCGGTTATGGAGGAGTTTGGATGGGTAGTGCGGTCAACTTGACCTTTCCAATCTCTGAGGAATGCGAAATCCGCCAAAACGTCAGCTTGTGCAAAAATAAAGAAATGACGTAGCACCTCGTGTTTGCAAAACAAGAATATAAAGAATAAGGAGGATTGCTGATCTGAAAATGTGAGCCTGGAGTACCGATCCCGCTAGTTGGTGGAAGACTTATTTGGGAGCCCAGGACACGGCTTATGCCGCTCTCGTCCTATTGCCTATATCCTTACTTATGATGTACTCCATGTTCACTGAAGTTGCACGGTGCACGTGACCTTTTCATGAGCACCATGTCTTCACCATACTCGTGTGCATTTGAATCTTTTCCCGAGTCGTTGAGTTTACCTCGTATCGTCTCAGTTCAGCTTGTACTTCACAAAAATGACAATGACGTAGGAAAAGCAAAGATTTAATAGAAAATGTTTATAT